>JBBBVU010000021.1:10379236-10389486 GCA_037177055.1 Atherinosoma microstoma | reverse complement strand
TGCTGCTACAATGCTGGACAAGACAGGTGAAAAAAAAGAAAAAGATTAATTCTGCTGTTTATACATTAACATGTTCATACATTTCCAAATGTATGAACATGTTGTGGTTAATTCACAGCATTATTTAAGACGTAGCCTAAATAAAATTAGAAGATTGGAGATGAATTGGGAACCTCACCTCCTATCATCTTTGTTTACATATTTGTAATTCCAATTCCCAAATTAGTGCCATTAAGTAACATCACTAGAGGCAATCTAACAGACCTCCCTTTGTACCTTCTGAAGTTTTCATTTCTTTTTGCATTGTATAATACTCCCTAAAACCTGGAAACAAACTGATTAGTAAAATTTGAGGAGTTTCACATGTTTGTACTGATTAAGATGCTTTCTTTCTTTTTTTTTCTTGCTCCTTTGTTCTCATACTGCTGACTCAGCTAAAGAGTAGTCTTGCAGATGCTTGTAGAGATTAAGCTTCTTGCTTTAACATTACTTAAAAGATGATCTTTAACCACTGGGCCACGCTCCTGGCTATTAAACAGCCTCATACCAAAAACCTTATCTTGGATGAAGGTGGTGTATTGTAGACATTTAACAGGCTACCATAAGCCTTATATCTTGTCCCAATGCTCTCCCGCCTCAGGATAGCAGTTAGTCTCATCTCCACTGTGAGCTCCTGTTCCTCCTCTTCCTGATCTGTTTACAGACCACAACCAGACACCCTGTGACTGGCCCACAGTTCGTCTCTGTCTGTTTACGCTACGAGCCATAGTATGCACGTCAGTGCTGAGCCACAAGAGCCAAAGAGTTGGGCTCTAGGGAGCTGGAAATAGGGCCCAAAGTTGCAGGTGCATTTTAGCCTGAGACGCTTTATTGCAAAAATATCGGCTCCAGAGACGGGATGAGAAGAGGGGGAGTGGACTAGTTTCTCTCATCTGATGTCCATGATTCCTCTTCCTGGCAGAAGTCAAGGGTCACTCCCTAGATCAACACTGGGAACAAAATAGTAAATTCAAAGCAACTCCAGTCCACCTAAAGAAAGCTAACTTGTCAGCGGGAATCGTCAGAGCATGACGTTTTTATCAAATCTTCTTGTTTGCCTTTTTCCATGAGAAAGTTGGGAGCTCTTGGACTGGCTCCATGCGCTCACAGCTCTGTACCTAAAGGCAGTGCCTCCCACAAAAAGGGTTCCGTCGTCATATGATTGGGCTCAAGGACAGCTACCCTTCCCATGGTGCTCATGTTCCTCCCCCATCCCTCGGGGAAGGAGAGCCAGGTTTGACTGTACGAGGGAGGGAGACAGAAACAGTCTATATGACGGGTGAGGGTGAGACTGAAAAAGAGAGACATCTGCTTCTCATCTCTATGGGAAATTTCCCCCGATCCTGGAGATTGGGATGGAGTCCCCCAGACAGAGCACACTGGCTCCTCCGAGGCTCACAATTCGTAAGCAGACTCCCTCAGGCCTTGTTGGCGTTAATCCAGAGTAAATCCATTTGAGTGACTGAGCCTCTGCCCCCAACAAGCCACTGATAGAAATAATGCCAGTTAGTATTGGTCTTACTGTGGTAATGCTTTTACATATATTTCATCATATTTTGGGGGGAAATTTTTATTATGTTTTTTTTTTTTGCTCAGGAAACAGAAGTGGTATACATACTGGATGGCTCCAGCTCACCATCTTGCACTCATTCCTCTTGTTACCACGATGCCCAAGGGCACTGCTCTGTTTATTTTCACCTGATTAGCACTGCACATTTTCACTCATTCACAAGTTTGGGTGTGGGGAGACTGTTAGTGGTCTGCATTCATTCAACACCACTTCTTTCCCCTGTGGTTCAAAGTTTATCCTAACACCTTCTAACCCCCAACAACTCTTTCAGATCGGCACACAGAGGCCACTTGAGGCACTTTGTGCTCATGTTGGTTCAGTTTTATTTTTTAAGAATTTTGAAGCTGATCATTAAATGGATTAGAAGCATTTGCCACTACTAGAAAAGTTTGTTATCAAAATGGATATTTCTTACCTTGCAGACAGAATGGATGTTCTGTTCTTCATCTTTGGTATAAACAGGAGAACCCTCACAGTCTAAAGTAAAGAGTCTGCAGTAGATCCTTGAGCAAAGCAAAGGGAATTACAGGAACTGAAAGATGGCATGGTGTAATTTAAGGTGCAGCATCATATCTTTGACATGTTTTTATTTTTGTTCAGAAAAATATGTTAAATCTGATCTCCAATTTAGTACTGGACTTATCTTCAAGCAGTGATATATATGGATTTGTTCCTGGTCTGTTCCTGTGCAACAGAGATTAAATCATATCTGCAGAGGGAGAAAATGATTTATTCTAACTTCTTTCTCACAACCCCATCTTCACCATCCCGGAGCTTGTGTATTTATTTGCTTATTTTGTTTTTTAGGGTAATGGAAAATTATACAGCAACTGAAAACGCCTCCTCACAAATGGGAAGTCATACCACTCGTTCAATAAAAAAAAAGTAAGACTATTATTCAAGGCAAACTGGTCAAGCCTTCCTTGCGTTTGCTTTATCTTAAGTTAATATAAAGTGAATGTTCATCCTCCAGACTCAGTGTCAAACTGTGGCTGTTTTATCCACCCTGGTGGTCCTCATTTATCTGTCCCCTCAGGGCAGAGCGCCATCTGAGATTGGTTGTCTCCGCCATCATCCTGACAGCAACATTTCAAGAGCAGACCAGTGAAACAACAGACATACACTTCGTTGTGAATTATTCTAACTTCTGTCCCCCAGTAAGTGAGTGGTAGTTGCGGTTTATTAAGGTGCGCAACCACTTTTCTGCCTTACAGTGGATTATCTGATGATGAAAAGTTGCACTGCTGCCAAATTCCCATCCATCGGATGTTTTATTTATTGTTTCAAGTTATTAACTTTCCCTAGCTCTTTGACCTCCACCCACCCTTCCACTGCTATGCTCTCATTTCCTTGTTTCTTGTTCTACAAGCTATAGCTATTTGAGTAAATGTATTTCTCTGCACAAAAATAAATCTCAGTGAACAATTTTGCCAAGCTACAGTTTGCCTAAACACTTGTGCACAAATGAACTTCACCTAACACTTGCTCGGGCCATGGCCTGCCTCTGTACTTTTCCTTTCTGGCTGCTAGTCATTTCCACGCCTAGGTCATTGCCTTTAAAAATGACTCTCTTTGGATTCATTTGTCTAACTGAAAAAAAGTGGGTTGTTCCAGCTTTTTTATATTTTTCCTGATATTCTACAGACCAGGCCTTGGGTAATCAAAGTTATGTCTCCCATGTATCCTTTTAATCTGGATCCAAATTCACTGATTACATGAATAGATTTTGAGAAAATATAGCTAGCATTGCTGCTTTTATTTCCTTTCAAGATGTTACATGTCATTTAGTGAATAAATTAATGTTATCACATTTGGACGAAGCCAGATCAGCCTTTCCCTGCAGTTTCCAGCCTCTCTGACCCATTTTAGATAACTGACTTCTGGTTGTTGCTATCTGTTGTGCACATCTATTGCACAGGTCCATGAAAGTTTAGTTACAAAAGTCCAGATATGATCAGCAGAAGTGAAATGTAAGTTTGCAGTTTTGTCTATATGTTTGGAATGTGAATGATGTTAAAAGAGCATCTAATATGTTTTAAGGTGGAATTAATGCTGAATATTGAGCTGAAATTTATTTCTTTATTCTGGCTTTTGGATACTTTTTTTTTTTTTAATAATCAAGCTCAGATATATAAAAAAAAAAGATTGAATAATAAAACTGCTAGTTTCACATAAATAAAATGTATACGCTTTGTCTCAAACAAGCCCAAAGAGAGTGGCCAGGTGAGGCTCTTATCTTGCCCTGATCAAAGGCAAGAAATGGGTCCCAGATAACTAAGAACTTTCCAGTTGAATTATTCCTTATAAACCTAAGTCTCCCCATTTGTATGACAGAAGTCATATCAGTTAGCCATCTCTGAATGGAGGGGGGAGAAGTCGACTTCCAATCTATCAGGATGAGCCTTTAAGCAACAATAATCCCCAGCATCAGAGACTGTCGCATTGCTGCGGTACTGTAGGTTTGCTGTACCCTGCGAGCAGCCAAGGATGACAAGTTCAGCATCCGGTTGGAAAGTTATTTTGTAAACCTTAGAGAACCAGTTAAATAACTTGTCCCAGAATCTAGTCAATAGTGTGCTGAACCAAAAAGCAGGAGACAACGGGTCCTCTGCCACTCGACATCTGTCACACATTGCTGAGACTGAAGGATAAATCTTGGGCAGTCTGAGTTTGGAATAATGAAGGTGATGAATAACCTGTTAGTATAGCTGTTAGTATGATATCATAGCCAAACTTTGGTTCCACACAGCTTGCAATACCCAACTCCTCTTTCTAAGCTCCCTTATTTTATCTGTGACAACCACATTACAACCATCAAACAGACAAACAAAAGTAGAAATGAGATGTCTGGAGTCAGAAGGGTTTTTCATAAGACCATGAAATGCATGTTCCTTAGGGAGAGTTTGAAAGATAGGGATTTTGGAATGAACATAGTCTCTAATTTGCAGGTAACGACAAGGTGCGAATGGGACAATTTATATTTCACTCTCAGTTCATCAAAGGATGCAAATAGTCCATTCACATATAAATGCTCAATAGAGCTGAGAGCCTTCTGCCTCCAGACATGAAAAGTTTTTGTCTAATTTCAAGGGTATAAAGGAATGGTTCAAACAGATTAGTGTATGTACAGAATTTGCTGGCAGGCTCGGGACTCTTCTCGCCTGATTCAAGATTCTAACAGACTTTTTAATAGCAAAACTTAGACTCTTTATGATTCCAAGCTTCTCTGTCTTGGAGAACAATAAAACTGGCAGGGAGGATTGAACTACAGATTTGGCCTCCATTTTTAGCCATGAAGGGATTCAGGAGCCAAAATGTCCAGAGCCTCCTGTCGCCAAAGCATCAGAGCACTGACGTTAGCCCAATAATAATGTTTAAATATGGGGGAATTCACTTTTTGCCCAGTTGATTGTATATCCAGACAGCTTGCCGAGAGAGGCGATCAAATCTAATAAAAGGGGAACTGATTCCTCTGACTTTTTTAGGCCTAATATGATGTTGTCTGCATACAAACTAAAGAGCATTCCCATACTCCCCACTTCCAATCCCATCATTTGTGGATGAGTTCTTATTCTTAGGGCGAGGGGCTCCAACGCAACAGCGAAAAGGTCTGGTGAGAGAGGGCAACCCTGCTGAACGGAGTGATATAAGGAAAATGGAATCGACTTATCACCATTAGCTAGGATGGAGCACACTGAGCTAGTGTTTATAAGTTTCACCTAAGATATAAATGAGTTGTAAACCCAAATCTGCAAAGTGATTCTAGCATGTATGGCCACTCAACCTGATCAAAAGCCTTATGTGCATCAAGAGATATAATTGCTTCTCCACCGGTCTCTGTGTGGTTGGCATACATGGTGTTGAGAAGACGCCTTACATTGGAAAATGAATACCTGCCAGGGATGAACCCTGTTTGATAAGGGGGAATGATAGGTGACAAATGTTTAGACTTTTGGATACTTTTAACATGTTTATTTTTTCTTTCTTTGCTATACTTCATGTGTAGCTGTAAATTTGACTGTTAAATTGGTACTTTTATAGTAATTTTATAAATATTACACAGCTACTATAAATTCACCCAGGTCTTTATAAATGTGGCAGATGTGTGTGTGCTTTAAGGAAACCTTTTAAAACTTTTACATAGACCCTGAGGGGGGATAAACTAATTTAAGGTTTAATAAAAACACTATGTCCCCTCAAAAAATAAACTCAAGTGCTAAAGTAGTGTAATTGCAATCCAGTAGATCGGACTGCCTGGTTAAACTCATGTTTACATAAGAGTTTCCCACTTCTAGGAATAAATCTAATCTTTTTGCTAATCAATCTCAATTCAATATTAAAAGGTATGTTCCATTAGCCTCTGCCTTTTTATCTCATTTAAAAACATGTCAGATTTCAGGAAAAAAATCCTGTAATATTTAAAGAAAGTCTGTTTATAGAGCCTATACAGCACACCTGCTGCGGCTCACAGCAGTGACCGTTATATTTACATTAAATGTAATTTTCAGCATATTATTTGAAGGAAGCGTTTTAACGTGAGAGAGATTTCTAAAACATCTCATTAATAGTCCAGCTCGGAGCCCCACCAACAGTGTCAGCCCATGAACTCATGAATGTGCTCCACATGTGGGACCTCTTAATGGGGTTTAGGGTATCACTTCAGGCCTGAGTTATAACCTGCTCTCTAACGGCAGGACCACTTCCGCACAGTTTGCACTGCTTGCTCTTCATTTATAAACCTAACAGCTTTTACAACTGGCAATGACAGAAACCATGATAACTCACTCTCAGTGTTGTTTTTCCCTTTCTGTATTACAGCAGGTCCTTTTTCTGCTGCTTCTGGAGGTGATGAAATTTTATCTTGGACAAACACTCAGTTTCCTTTCAGAGCACAGCAGCTGCCACTGCTCCTGTCTGACTGGAGAAGTTGGCTAATATGAGCCAGCTTTTCTGTTATAGGCAGAAGCAAATATATATAAATGTAACTTTGTTGTGCTAACTTAATGTTTCTCAGAAATAAAATTTTAGGCATAGTGTGGTTCCAGGAGGAAGTTAAGTTCTTTTATACAGTAACAAGCTACCAGCTTTCTTTACAGCACACATCCTCAAATTTGGACTTTTTCATTTCGGTTAAAATTTCACATTGCAATACTTCTTCACAAATGATAGTCGGGATGTTTTTTAACTTTAGATGGTAGACGCAATCAAGACTTAGACTACAGGAAAATACAACAAGAGTATAATATTTCCCATCTGAAGCTTTTCTTAATGACTGCTTTGCTGTAATTGTTTCTCAAATCAAACATGATAAAAGGAGTTCTATTTTCTTTTCAAGAGTCAAGCTTTCATTTAGTCTGTGGTTGGCATTGTGATGTCCAACAAACAGCTGTATAAAGACTGTGTCTGGAGATTTCTGCAGTGACTGATTCATGACACATTCAGACTAAAATAGCTTCCATTTGTCTGTTAACATACTGACTGGCTTCCTTGAAAAAAAAAGAAAAAAGTAACAATGTGAATATGAGAAGAGTGGGAATGAAAACAGGATGACACCTGACAACCTTGGAACAAAAACGTGTCAGAGACAAAAATATGTCAATGAAGTATGATGGTACAAACAGGATTTGACATGTATGAAATGAAAGACCAGGTTGTGATATAATGCTATGCACCTTATAAGTAAAGTATCTTTTTCCTTATAGTTGAATCACTTCCTATTTACCACCGGTTCAAATATAGCTTCAGAGGTTTGTGCGTGTGCAAAACATTTATGGGCCGTCACAGCTAATTAATAACAGGAAAGACTGGGCTTGGGTGTCAAATATTGCCTTATCCTGTTTGGGTCCACCGTCCAGGTGGTCCATCATGAGAAAAAGTATGTTACATCATCTCCCAGAATCCTACAATTCAGCCTGTCCATTCCTTTTTTGGCATTAGTGTTAAAGATATGTACCCATCAACAAGAACTGATACATATGATTTAACTTGACATTGTTACTAACTCCTGTCTTTAGCAGAAACCCTGTAGGCCACTAACTGTTAATGAGATTCTTCAAAGTAAGGAGCTCCCCAGCTCTCCACCTTCCCCTTGTAGGCCCCACTCTGGAGGAAACCAAAGTCGCCCCAGTAATGATGAATGGACATCATTAATGTTGTTCATCTGTTTACCTTTACACTGCAATCTGGGAAAATGAGGGGTCAACAGCAAAAGGGAAATGTTACTCCAGTTTCTGAGTGCCACCCATTTAGCTTTCATGACATCAGGAGACACTGCAGACTACAGAGGCTTTATTTATTCCTCTAGCTGATCTTTCTATGAATTAAAGCTGCAGATGACAAATCTCAATCAGAGAAGAGGTTCGGCTGACGTTTTGGTTTTGGGGGAGTTGAAATTTTGGGAAAATGTTTGATCGTTGTTCAGATTTAGCCTATGTTTTTCTTTTTTTTTAATTAATTTAGTTAAAGAAGCATAATCAAAATTGATTCTGACCTGTTTTACAATAGAAATCTATAAAAGGTTAAATATTAAATGTCAGTTGCAATGATGGTTTTCCCCTTCCTTTAGTACAGAACAAGGAGATGTGTGGTTAACACGATCAAGCTTTGTGGTTTTAGCAAGAGCAATGAGGGCCTCAAGGTTGTCTCACAATCTGACAGCAAAGACATCCATCTCCCCAGGAGTAGCCCACATTATCGCTCAACCCAGGTTTGCTTGTCTTATCAGCATGTATTTATAGTGCAAACAGTTTGAGTGATCTTATTAAGCCCTATCAGCTGGTGCACCTTTAAAAACACAGAAAGATCACGGAGCAGATGGCGAGACAGTGGTGAGAGTCTGTCTCTGTCCTGTGGGCAAACACAATCTGTGGGGACTGCTGCAGCAGCAAGGAGGAACAATAGTCTCAGCTCGACTATCAGAAATATCTCAAAACAAAACACGAATCTGCGTTATTTATGTTGTCATATAACGTTTGTCTAAGAGGACTGGTAAGAATTTCTTGCAAAATTACAAAAATTCTGCATTCAGAAAAAGAATATCATACAGTTTGTGAAATGTATCCAAACAATATGAGCACTCTGAGAAAAACAATGAAAGGCTTAAACAAAAAAAATTGAAGAGTTCATGTCCCAAAATAATACTTTTGGGGTTTTTTTTGCTTCCATTCTGTCCTCTGAATTTCAAAGACCATCCATCACTGCCATAGACATACAATTTAGGAAGAGACAACTGTGAAATTGCACATGATAAAAGGAAATGTCTTTCATCATGTCTGATTGTTTGCACTTACTGATGCTCTGGCAAAACTGGTAATGGGGCGGGGGTGTTCAAGTGTCTGAGATGTTTAGAAATGCCGCACTCCTGAGTGTGGTCTGTTCAATAGCAAAAGGCTGTGCAGCTATTCAGCACTGCTGAAGGAATGTGTGGAAGCCCACAAGGAATCCTTTGGTTCCAAGGTTTCTGCAAACACAGAAGTCCCACACTGAAGAGTAACTCTATGTGTCAACAGTAAAGGAATCTCCTTTTCTGTCTCTGCAAACTCAGCTAAATACTAAAGCCTCAGAGAGAAATCTCTTTGCACCCTGGAGCCTGCAATGAGTATACCATCCTTGTCAGCAGTGAAAAAGATCTCTAAATGTTTACATTGCACTGAATTGCTCTTGCAGAATGTCCAAAGTACTAAGAGGTTGTCTCTCAGAAAGGCTGTGTGTGCTCTATAGCGTAAATCACCTGCGGTGTGCGGTCTACAATTTACAAAGAAAGCATCAGGAGCAACGTTACAAACGCAATGATAACCATTTACAGCATCACATAAATTACCGTTATACGCTGAAGTTTAAAGAGGCTGTAAAATCTCATCAGTGAGTTCTGTGAGGACAGAGAGGAAGACAAGAGAGAGGGGAGGAGATTTAAATGGCAGCTCGTGAAAAGGTAGTGTGGGGGCAATTAGACGCAAGTGTTTCTTTCTGCAGACCGAAGCTCTGGACTGGACCTGAAACTCCCGGTACAACTTCATGGAAGTTTTTGAAGATGATTCTCACTTGAAGATTTTGGACTGAACAAACTGCTTTTTCACTTTGTTTTCTGGTTATTCTTTGTCACATTCAACAATTTTTTTTTATTCTTTTCACTGAGCTTTGACTTAAAATATAAATATTTAAAGGTTCTATTTTGAAATTTTCTTCTTTTTTTTCTCGTCTTACCACCTCCTCGTAATATCCAGGCCCCTGATTCATTTGTAAGCCCAGTCCTCCATCAGGTTACACGCGGCAGCGGAGCTACGTGACTCCTCTCACTCCCCGGAGTAACTAAACCGGGGCAGATGACTTGGAAATTCCCTGTTTTGGGTCTTTTTTTTTATCCGACTGACCTAATTTGAGGACTTTTGTTGGAATTTTTTTCTTTTCTTCATCTTCTTGATTTTGTTTTAAAGTGTGCGTCGGGATCAATCAACTCGTCTTTGCGCGCGCACAGCACGAGATGAAACCCAGTTTTGTCATCGAGACAGTGGTGGCGCTTTATCTGCTCTTCTCACCTGCACAGGTATGTCATTTCACACTCTGTGGTCTGTGGTCTGGTTTCAAAGAAAAGAAAAACGTACTTGTTTTAAAAGGTCCTCTATATGTCTACTAATTATAATAA
>JBBBVU010000021.1:10329748-10348556 GCA_037177055.1 Atherinosoma microstoma | reverse complement strand
ATTTACTTGAAAGAGGTCTATGAGAGAAATGTTACTTTACGTGTTAGATGCTGACATTCTCTGCATGTTAGAAATAAAGCAGTGACTTTTTTTTTCTTTTTCTATTTTGATCCAACTCTGCAAAAATGAAAGAGCATAATAAGACTCTCAAGAAGAGAATAAATGAACACCAGTCATCTTTGATTTTCATACAGGCATTCATATTTCAGAAACTTGAAGCTTATTGACAAAAGGACCTTTCGGTATTGAGATGGACAGGGTTTGTGTGTGCTACACAGAACAGCTGCTGGGAATGCCGACCATATTGAGAATTATTTTATTGAAGAAAATATTAAGTTAACTTAAGTTGTTTTTTGTTCCATGAATCTATTTTGTGCTTTTGCTGGTTTCAGCACCTCGAGCAGGAGGACAGCTCCACATGTGCAGTAATTAAAATGCAACAAACTGAGGTGATGCAAAAAGGATGCTTTAACATTTGGAGTTATCACTTAAAATAAAAGTGCAAAGCATGCTCTGTGCAATCTGCTTCATTTAACACTAAGAGTGGATGAGAACAGGCTCTGTGTGCCGAATAATGTCCACAAAATCCAGTGTTTTGGAGGAGCCTGATGCACCCAAAGATGTCAAAGACCTGGCAAAAAAAACGCAGACTTAAGTTTAAGAATATTTTCTTTCCACATCTGTAAACTATGTTTATGTATACATAAAAACCTTTGGCCAACCACTGTTTTATTTTCCCCCAAAAGAAGTAATGCTGTCTTTATAGCTTGTAAAGTCTAGCCTAATACAAGAGGTAGATATATTGAGCAATGAGAGTTCACCTTCATATATGAGCATGGGAACTGAGATGAGCAGCTCACAGTGCTGACAGTTTGCACACACTTCTGTCAAACACCACAAAGGCATATTTCAGTGGATTTTTCCACACATCCCCTTTGGTAGTGATGATGATGGTGCTGGTAGAAAGCTATGTAGTGCAGGTATATACTTAGTTCCTATCTATGGAATAAGTATGAATTGGCTTCTAGAATTTGAGTCTGTGGGTGTGCAATGATTTCACTCTGATTGTCACCGCGTTTGAGATTTCTTTGAGCCGTCTCTTAAACGTCATGTCTCAGGCAGCTGGGTATAAATGAAACTGTCAGAAAACAGTTTGGTGAAACCTTCTTGACAGAAAATCGAACACAAACAAAGGTGGATGATACGACTGTTAGCTGTGAAACTTCCATTTGTATTCCATCTGTCATTTAACCACAGCAGTTATGCACCGCAGGCTTGGCTTTGTTCTTTTGATTTATTTTTTTTTGTGAAAAGTAGGCTCCCTGCTAATTGAGATTCAAGCTGTGAAATTTCTTGCTATTCCACCGGGGTCCATCAGACTGATGCCAATGCATACAGCATTGTCACTGATGGACACAGACCCACAAAGAGAATCTTGGCTTAAGCATACCATAAAACAAGGAATCAGCATCAAGAGAGTCATACAAAGATATCATCTTACATCTTTGCTTCATACTGATCAATACTTCGTGTGCAGACTAGCTAGCAGTCAGATATTTCACTGGAGACGGTTAAGAGGTTCTGTCCATACATCAGACGTAGTGATATAAGCCTGCTTGGACTGAAGCTCAGTTATAGTTAAATGTTTTGTTCAACATAGGGATTCCTGAAAGTGTCCTGCACTTATTGATCTTTAACAAAAACTTGTATTTCTTGTTGAACTACTTGATTGAGGTCCACCAATCAAGCAAACCCTAAACCACCTAACTGAATTCTGCCTTTAAAGCACTTAATTCTGAGACAAAACATAGCAAACCACTGTGAATGTGCTTTCATATGTTCCTAAAAAATACATAGCTTTTTAATATATAGCTTAAATCCAAAACAAAGAACCAACTAGTAAAGGTAATGATCCTGTAAATGTTTCCAAAAGACTGTTGTTATTTAAAGGCATGATTGGCTGTATATCAGTGTGTTAAAGTATGAAAAGTATATGATGTACACATCTTTAAATGCAGACAGAGAAGAGATCATTTACTTATTAATTAATTGATTGATGATTGATTGTACTGATGTGGGGTTGAATGTTTTCTCACAGATCTCTATTAAGGATCAAGTCTAGTAGGTTTTTCTGTTCAGGATGCAGGTGGAATCTTCCAGAATCTCCGAGCATTCAGAGAAAACACAGATCAGACCATTCCAGTAACTGGTCAGGTTCAGGGTCATCCAGCATGCATGTTAGACTCAAGCATCACCGATGCCAGATGGGTCCTAATGAGGAATGATCCGGTCTACACATCAGCAGTAGTACAGACACACAGCACTCTCCCCAGGGGGCTACTGAGCATGTGCAGCAAGACAGGAAGCAGGTGTTAGGTTAGTTAAGCACGGCCGGCATGTTCAGCCATCGCTCCAGCTATGATATGGCTCACTCAGCCTTCTGGTGAAAGGTGGGGGGGTTGTTCATTGAGCTTTGAACAAATACACCTCAGTGATCAGTGTTTGTGAGTGCTGTGATAGAGTGAGCTATGAAATCTGTAAATCTCCCTTCCTTCTCCTCTGCTGAGCAGGTGGTGAGCAGATTGTGATAAAACCTCCGCCCATTTCCCCCCTCAGGCTAACTTAGATGAGGGTTGCCCATCCACACATCCAGTACCATCCTCCAAACAAACCCATCACAGCAGAAACCCGCAGCTTCTGGAGAGTGGAGAGAAAGATGTAAGCACACATGTCAACACTGTCAAAATATCTAAAGTACTAAAATACAATCCAGGGGTTGATGTTATTAGATCTCTTGTTAAAGCATCTGATTTGTATCTGTCAGTCTTTACATATTGTATCATTTTAACTTGCTGACATTAGCTTTTAGCTATTAGCTACAGAAGACCAGCCCCACAGAACTGCTGCAGACTGTTCTTTATTATACCTAATAAATAGTTTCTCATCAAACGTTAGATCAGTTTAGATGGATCCCGGTCTTATCATCCAATACCAGCAGCCCACCTCACTATACTTTCTGATTTTGTGGCTCAGTGGGATAAAAACCTTCGAGTTAGGTTGCAAAATGTGGTGGAAATCCTTCCAGGAGAGTAGAGGTTGTCATAGCTCAGGATTTTAGAATGAAATGTTTGACAATTCTGTATGTGAGAAATATCCGGTTGTCGGAAACTTAATGCCCCGTGTTTAATCCAACTGACTGAAATCACTGATGAGCTGGAGTAGTCTCATTACACCCCTCCAGTGATTTTGCTGTCAGCTCCAGCTCTGCTTTGATAAGATATTATTAAGCTATTATTCAGCCTCAGGTTCCCGGGGATGATTGGAAGTTTAACTGTGACCTGCAGGAAATGAAGGACACAAAAATCCAATACTGCCACTCGTTTTTTGGGTTGATTGAAAACTACAGAAGGTATAAAAGATTACAAACTTTAAGTTTTGGAATTTCTAATAATGAGAAAAGATTTTTATTTTTTTTCCTTTTCTGACATAGTTGACACAGTGTGTGCATTTTAAGGTGAAATACTTGCATAACACACTACACAAATGAGCTTTTTCAAATGTTTTTTAATCATAATATCAAGGGGGTTACTGCACTTTTATAATCCTCCCACAATGTTGTAAATCTGGACTTTGAGTTGGTCATTCCACAGCCATCCATTTCTTCTTTTAGAATCGTTTCTTGGGAATTTGCTCCAAAGACAAGGATCATTCTCCCTTGGGAAGGTCTTACCTCTGGTTACATTTTCACAGATACAGTCTCACAGTGCATTACATAATGCAGATCAATATGCAGATACATAATTCAAATCAATGTCATCAAGCGGAAAAGTCTCAAAGGCATTGAAGCAGCGGTAACCATAACATAACCATCACTGTGCTTCCCAGTTGGAAAGTGGTTTTATCCTGAGATGAAACCTAAGATGTTATCTCCATCAACTCTCTACAACTCTCTTTGATTCATGTGTCAGCAGCACATTATACCAAAAGACAGATCTTTGCTTGCATGTTCATTTGAACACTGGCTTTTTTTTTGCATAGCAAATTTGTTCAGTCTGGTTGGCTTACAGTCACACCACCATGATTGTGCCCGATCTAGTTTGATCTCTGAAGCTGAGCAAGATTGGGCCTGGTTAGTACTTGGTTTCTCTCTAGAATTGCATAAAAGGTTGTTTGTCTCTCTGTGATGGACTTGCAACCTGTCCATCACGGGCCTCTTGCCTGGATGCATGGGAGGATGCTTGCTCTTCTGCACCAGTTGATGGCTTTCTTAACAATTACATTATTTACTCAATTTAGAAATCTTTTAGAATCCCACATCAGACATCCACATCTTTGTTGTGAAGAAATCAGAGAGCTCTTTGGATGATGTTTGTATGATGGCATCGCACACTTCCAACAGCACCAAGGATGCCGAACCCTGCCTTTTTGACAGAATTAGGTTAAATAGTTTGGATGTCAACTGTCTGTTAACTCAGTCAGATTTTATGGGCTTCGTGGCTGTAAGATGTAAAATAGAAAAATTAGAGTGATTAAAAAAAAATTGCACTGTTTGTGTATCTGATATAGTTGCGCAGAGGATCAAGTGTTAAAAAAGTTACTAATATCCTGAGATTCTACTCTTCAATGTCTTGCTTTTGAGCACATTTTTGAATGAGAGATTGTGCATGATCCTTTGAGATTAAGCAAAAATCAAGAGAAACATGAAACCTTTCCTGTTCCCATGCAGAGAGAACAGCTTTTTAAAGACGAACAGAAGAGTATCGGGAGACGGCCGAATGTTTAACAAGGTTGTAGCCAATGCAGCAGCTCTGAAGCCATGACTTTTATTTATGGTGATTGCAAACCATCTTTGGGGTTTGTCTTTTATCTCGCAGAGATTCACAAGTCAACAGAAGTTCACGTTTTATTTATGGCTTATTTCTGTGGTAAAACAGGACCATCACTCCTCATTCCCTCAGGCAGGTTATGTATCTTGATCCAAGTGAATGTTTGATGAAGAAAAGGAAGGTTTCACTGGGACTTCCACCGAATGCTTTATGATTCCAATCAAGCTGTGGTGCAACTGACCGCTTTAAAGGAGTTCGGATATAAAGTTACTGTATATCTTGTCAAGGGTGATCAGCTTCAAAGGTTATTTCAGCATGACGAATAATTTGTGAACAGATCTGGTTAAACGATCTCAATGAGAATTAAAGCTCATATTGCAACATGATCTCAAGCCTGTAAAGTGGATGCCAATAAGAAATAAATCTAAGTTTTATAAACAAAACTTATTTTTTCTATCTCCTCTGTGTTTTGGGGGGTTTAGAGTTAACACAAATGTGTCTGACTGAGTGATGACATTAACTGATTAGTGAGCCGAGATTTTAAAGTTTTCCCATTGACTGTTTCTTTTCATGAGATGCAAGGAGTAGCACTTTCTTATGACAGAGAACTGCAGTGTTCAAAATGCAGTTACCCTGCACAGTTGGTGCTGACGCATGATTCAAGTTTGTATACAAAGGGGAAGCCCAAGCATTGTGGATCTCTTAATCCAAAGTCCATCACACAGAGAAACAGTGCTACATAATCTGTGATGGTAGGCCCTATCTTGTAACAGGTGTGTTACCTATGTTTGCAGGCAAAAGCCTATGCTCAGATTTGGCACTGTCATACAAGGGGGACAGAGAGAGAGAGAGTTATTACATAAGAGCCAACTAAATCTCACATAACGTCACTAAAACTAGCAGTAAATCCAAATCTGGTGATTTTTGTAGTTCTTTTGTGCTAATAAACACAAAAACTGGTCGAGGCAGATGGCAGCCCTCCCTGAGCCGGGTTCTGCCGGAGGTTTGTCTTCCTGTGGAAAGAGAGTTTTTTTTCCCCTTTCTACTGTCTCCTGCCACTCCGTGCACGTCAGAATGGGGGATTGAATCGAAGACAAGATTAAATTAAATCTGTTGGTTTCCATAGGCGATGAATTGACTTGTTTTTTACACTGATTGGATCACAATGAATTGGCTCTAATTGTTTATGCCTGTAAAGTGACCTGAGATGACTTTATTGCTGGGAATATAGTCTTGTTTGTTGTTTGGTTGGTCTGATATTTTAATTATATCTGAAATAGTTTAGGTAAACTGTCTTTAGATTTTATAATAGACAAATGGTGGACAAATTGTAATGAAAATGGAAAAGTCTTGATATTTATTTTCACTCAAACCCCCCTCAGCCCTCTACAAGATAAAGTGAGATCCTTTTATATAATTGATGGTTTTACAGCTGTTGGTGCCGAGAGGAGGAATTCTTATGAATGCGGTTAATCCACCTCATTTCCTGTAGAAATGCTCCAAGGCTCACTTTTGTCACTTTCATATAATACAAAAACTATTGGGTGGATTCTCACCAAATATAGATCACTCATTCATGTGCCTGGTTGTATGAATCCCGCCAACTGATCCTCATAGGCTCAAAATCAGATAAAGCCAATTATGTGTGAAAACTAAAGTAATTTCTATCAGCCCCTTTTGTAGTTTGCCTTGTCTGGAAATTAGGACCCTCTTTGCATTGTCATTATAAGCTTGTTTTGCTGCTGGCACAAGCAGTTTGCTTCTCTTTTTCTTTTTTCTTTGTCTTCCCTTTAAGACTAAATGTGTAGCTGGGACAGTGCCAAGACGATGTTGCTTTGAAACAATCCATGCTGCGGCGACAGCAGAATCGTAATCAAAAAACTGGAGAAAGATTATAGATCCATCAGGGTTTATTGAAAGTTATCGATCTTCTGACAAACAGTAATTGTTTTGTCTGTCTAACCTCAAAGATCAGATCCTCTTTTATGCGTACACATACACACACAGTGAAAAACATGACTTCTCCATAAAATCTAATGATGACATTATGGTGATTATTGTCCCCAAAAGGAAGACAAGTCCCCATAAAGGGACAAAATGAACAGTTTTAGGCCCCCACAACATGAGTTATACCTGTCCACACATATTTTGATACCTCAGCTGTCTTTTTTCTAGTGCAATGAGTGGATTAGCTGACACAAGCTTGCATTTTCTGGGTTGCTCTTTTTTCTGCTTCTCTGTCTCAGACTCAGGTGTATTTCATCACCAGTTCTCAGCTTCAACACTGACTTCAGCATCTGTGATCCTAATGACCTAAACTGAGCCCAGTGGAGCCATTTCACTCTTCCTGCAAGCAGGAGGCACATCAGTGCTTAACAAGCCAAACATCAGTTTATAATCTGCTGCATTTGCTTTGAAGCTTTATACAGCGGAGCAGAGAAAAGAGCAGAAGGAAAGGATTAGAGACACACAACATTTGCAAAGTTGAATAAGCTGGAGAAGAAATGGATACCTTTGGATCAGCATGCGCTTGTTTGTGTGGATACATGAGGGATGAGACGTTAAACTGCTGAGTCATGCTGTGACGTTGGTCCAAATGTTGTGTGAAACCACGCCACAGTCAGTCGGTATCTCTCAGCATCCTGCCTGGTCCTAGAGGTGAGGAAGAGGAGTTTCTCTGTCAACATCAGCTGATAGTAGAGCATCAAGTAAGTGACTTGTCTGGTGCAGGAAAATGAAAATCTGTGTTTCCCCATAAAGGTTTCAAGCTTCTGGACGTCAGACTGTAAGCTCAGTTTGTAGGTAGATGAGAGGCTACATGCCAGAAAAAACATTGCTTTTAAGTTTGGATGCTTTCACCAATTTGTTGCTTTTCACACAACTTCAAAAGGAATTTGTTTTCTTTGTTCCCAAAAGAAAATTGTATGAATTATCATTCACATGTTTTTACTTTAGTGGCTTTAATGTTTGAATCAACTGCAATCATTTCTTTTGTAATTTGTGTTGCCAACTATTCAAAAAGGGGGGGGGGAAACATGCTCTCTCCTTGTGCCAAAGTCTTGTTCCACCATTTTTAGCCAAAATTGAATCCTTTTGTACATATCGACAGTTTGAATTCATTATTGATAAAATAATCTATGGTTCTGTGGAAACACTTCTGCAGAATAATAGCGTGTGTGCATGTTATGGATTTGCTTTGTGATCAGTCCTCAGGGAATCTCTTCCCCGTCATCTCCACAGAGAGTTCAGAGACTGTGTTCCTGACAGTATCTAAATATTGACTGCAAGCTATACAGTTTCACTCTAGAACTAAGAGGGAGGCCACAGCAGTGCAGAAGGAGCTGGTAAAAGATTACTGAGTATTTTTGTACTTCTGCTCCTCACCAGACCTCTGTGAGTGTGATGTAAAGCAGTACAACAGTACTGCAATTGATCAGCCCACCTCCTACACAAGACATCCTGCCGTGGCTTCTGTTGCACAACAGGCACGGTTTGTTAAATGCTATACAAAACTGCGAAGGAGCCTCTTAGGAAGTGACATCACTGGTGCAGTGATAAATCACGCGGAGATTTGGTTCAGTAATGTGTGCCAGTTTGGAGGCCTTTAGCACTCCACTTAGGCTCAGTCTGGTAACTTACAGCACTTGAGAGAATTAGACTGCAAGGATTGAGATAGAGTTTTTTGGCTGCCATTTTCTGCGTACAGCATATTTACTCCGACACTTGTCGTTCTGCATCTCCGATGTTGTTGGATCTATTTTTTCTCATTAAGTCTGACCTGATCAAGCAGATGTCTCTTAGTCATGTGAATTTGCAGTATTGATGCACAGCTTTGTCAGCACTGTGGTGCTGCTCCATTTCCTCTGTTTACTCACTGAGGAGTGTACACAAGCTGAGCAGCTGGTGGTCAGGACTGTATTGATTGAAAGTAAGATTAGTGTATGTTGCTGGAGCACAGATGGTTCAGGTCTCAATTCTATGGTTATGGTAGAGTGAGTTATATTCTATGCATTTTCCAGATAGTTGCAAATACAAAGGAAAATTATGATAACTATTAGTCCGCAACAATCTGCTTAAGCCTTAGTGGAAAAGTAATTCAGACCTCATGTCCATCCTTTTCTTGTAAAAATTGATATTTGAGGAAAACGAAGGACATCTGAGGAAAACCAGGAGGAATTTCCTTAAAATCCATAAAACGCTAAAACTAAAGATTTTGTATGTAAGCATGTTATATTTTGTTAAAAGACTAAGAAATGTGTTTTACTGAACTAATTTTTCTGTTCAGGATTTTTAGGACCAGTCTAAGATTTAGGGCTGAAGCAAAAACTATGAAATCCAACTCGACCCCTAACACTATGATGTAAGTGTACTCCAGTGCATTAGCCTCCGATGCAATAGAGTTACCTGCCTTGTTTGTGTGTATCTGCTATTAACTATCATCAGTTATACTGTAGGAAACACAATTTTAACCTCAAGTATCTGTATTTCAACACAGGGATGGGGATGCATTATTGGGCAGCACAGATTTTGCATTCTCTTGTTTATTAATCCTGTTTGTAATTTCATGTGTGAAACTCATACTGATGTGTCATGTGTGTATGTATTTAAGTGTTTGTTTTGGTCTCCATATTAATCCGAGTCTTTCACACACTAATAAAATTTAGTATTTTCTTTCATTGGGTTCCTTTTTCTTCTATCGAATAGGATTATTAACATCTCTAGTTTGTGTTATTCAATCAGTTTTTAATGTTTATCAAGCATTACTACTTTCTTTTGTTAAGTAAAGTAGCCAACACCAATCAGTTGCTGCTAATGGGCTGTGATGGTTCATTAGACTGCTCTTTCCAAATGCTAACTGCACTTGTACTTGAGTTGTACTTGTCTGATGTAATACCTCTGTGAACAATTTCCAACTTTTACTGCTTATTTCAAACAGAATTTTTCTATTAAAGTGCACAAATATTGGTGATTTTTAAATTTTGGATTATATGAGCAAATGGACATAAAGGGATGAAATACTTTCTGTTTCAAGTAAAGCCATGTCACTTTTGAGAAAAGAAGTTACACATTTTTATATTAGAAAACAATGTTAATTGACGAGCAAGGATATATTTTTTTGATGAGCAGTTTATCGTGATGTTTTTGTCCTGCTTCTTTATTTGTAACAGTTTGATTCAGAAACAGTTCTCCTGGAATTTCATCAGTATAAATGAGCTCTAAATATTAGGTTTGCTAATAAACAAACACTATCAGTGCATGAAGCCCAACTTAAACCCTTTTATGTCTAAAAGTACAATAAAGGAAGAAAAGAAAAGACAAAGAGACATCAGGTGACAACCTCCGCTAAAGTGCACGTCTGTCTTTTCCTTCAGCTATGGTCCAGTACTGATGGCGCATTCAGAGCTGTTTGAAACGAGGGCGCCCCCAATGGAGGAGCGTGCTCTGGAGCTGGATGTCCTGGGTTTCCTGGAGCCGTTCGGGGAGGAAAACAGCACAGCAGAACGATGCTTCCGCTCACATTCCCGCAGCAGCGTCCTCCAGGGGCTGCCATTTGGTGGGGTCCCCACAGTCCTCGCCATCAATGTGGTGCTTTGGATGGTACCGTCTCTCTCTCTTTCTCACACACACACACTACACAGTTCACACGGTTAGTTCATGGGAAGTGATGATTTGCTCTTATTTATTTGAATTTTAAACATCTAAATGGTAATTCCATCATCTGAATGTTGTCAACCTTCCTTTCCCATTCATACGCTTCATCTCCTTGATAGATTTCAGTCACTGCTAACTATGCAGCCCTGAATCAGTTAATATTGTCTTTTGCTCCCTGCCTGCAGACTGGTCAGATCCCTGCTGACGAGGTCAGTCAGACTCAAAATGCAGCTGCCTTAGACTGCAGATGCTGATGGTAACCACTGTTATAATTCATAGCTTTGGTGAGCTTGGCCACCAATGCACCAGTCTTCCAACCCATACTGGTTTTAGTGACCCTCCAGCTCACAGCAGACCTCCCAGAGAGTGGTGGCTACCATTACCAACTGCAGTCTTAGCAAAGTTGGAGTTTCACTGCTGATGCAGCTGAATGACATCAAACAGCATCACAGCAAAAACCTGGCCAGGCTGAATAACACAAGGCAAGGCAGTGTTTGGAGCAACTCAGTCTTCAAAATGAAAGACTTATTTTCGTAGCTGAAAGTAAATTACTGTTAATTACTGTACAAAAAAGTTTAAAAAATAACATAGCCAACTATCATAGTTCTCAGGTAACATCATCAACAGTTTAGCTCCATTTAGAAGCATGTTTCTCCTCTTTAATAAGCCCTGTGTCATCCATCTTTAAATCATCACCTCTCTACTCTACAGCAGCTTGAAGGGATTAAACTAACAGTTTCTGAAAATAAACCCACAGCTGAAGACGTCTTGTTTAAAAAAAGAGACAACCAGAAATGATGCATGATCAGAGGTTTATTTCTGTAAAATATTGATGTCTGTCTAATAGATGTCACTTCTCAAACATTTCACTGTGTTCTTGATGAAATTGAAGTAAAACAGTTGGTATGTGACTGTTGGACATCATATATGAACGTGTGCAGTGAATTCAGAGATTGTGTTGGAAAGTATGTCAGTAAAGGAAAGAATTGAAGAAATAAAAAGAAACAACAGTGTAAAGCTATCAATATTTTCTGGATATGTGTCACTAAAAGAAAGATTTCTTTCTGGCACTTTTATCTTTTCAGCGTGTGGCTTTCTTCCCCTTTAAACTGTATATTCGCAACATTCTTTTGTAAAAGTCTAAAAAAGCTATATACTATTTTAAACTGAACCACTATTATACAAGCCACAGTGAAATTTTTGTATCCTGCTTATCTGAGCAAGCAGATCTCATAATTATGTTCACACGCACACAAATGCAGATGCATTATGTGCATGTCATAGAAGCAGAAGTTAAATTTGCTTTTATTTGTATTGTGTGTGCACTTTTTGCAGTCATAAACAGTTTCTCCTGACGCTCTCCAGATGATAACAACCTTCTACTTGCAGCTCCACTGTCAGACCCTGTCAGGCTTGATCTCTGCACTGGTATCACTATCCATCAGCCGCCTCCATGTTTTAATTGACTCATTTCATGACTGCCGGGTTGTCAAGCCAACACAGAGGGTTTGAGCGCCATCTCTCTTAATGACAAGCATGAGTCAAAGCGTGCCTCCCCCCAGGTGACGGGAGCACGCCTCCACATCAATTCCAGCATCATACGGAATAAATCATGTGTGGGACTTTAGTAAAGCCGTAGCCGCGCTTTAAGACAAAAAAACAATTAGAAATCAACAGGAAGGTGATGAGAAACAAGGGGAAAACAAATGTTAACTCGTTATTCATCCACATGCTTCTGTCAAATCGTATTTGCATGGTTTAAAAGATGAATCATTCAACAGGAACTTTCCTTCATTAACACATCTGTCGTTCCCACCCACTAAACCGACAGCAAAATGAGCCATTGATTTAATGCTGCCATTAAAATCAAATGCTCATCAGCACTTTTCCTCAATTTGCATTCATCAACATTCATTAATCACTATCCACTCATGCCCGTGGATATTTTAGAAGGTTTGTTTGCCTTGAATCCACCATTACCCTCCAGTACATGACTAAACAGGTTATATTTTTTGTAGTCCACTGTGATGTTCAGCCTCCCCTCCATTGTGGCAAAATAAAAGGTTGTTCAGATTTATTTTTGCAGTTGACCACACTGGATTGACATGACTGCACAGCATGTGTTTGTGTGTGCATGCTGACCTGTCTCAGATAGTTTCCAAGACAACCACATTAGACCTACAAAACAAAAAGAAAGGCTCATTATTCCTGCTGCATTGTTTCAATGTCTTCTTTAGACAAATTTTTTAATTTAAAGACAAGCCTCCTCTTTATGAACAAGCAGTTTGAAGATCAAGACAAAGAGTCTTTTTGATCGCATAAGTCATATTGTCAGAAGCTCTGAAATCATGCTCTTGTTCTGTGTTACAGTTTCTATTGCTCATCTTTTCTTGCCTGAGGAAGGTTGCGTGGGACTATGGTCGCCTGGCTCTGCTGATGGAGAATGACAGGTAAATCCCTCACTCACTGTCCTACTCAGAAAAATCTGATATACTTTCCTGTCTGTAAGTAGTGTCATCCTTTACAATGGATTAGTAATTCTCAGAGGAGTGAATCCTCTTATGCTGCAGCTCCCTCTGCTGTCTGGAAATGGAGATGCTGCATATTCGGCTCTACCATTTTGTGACAGTTTTTGAAGTGAAACAACAAAGGCAATGCTTTGTTTCTGATTTCTTTATATTTGTAATGTTTTAACACAGGATAGCTCTATACGTATAACTTATGTTCTGATTGTTTTCCTCACTTAGAGAGGAAAAGTCTATAATATTTGAGAATTTGGAGCCAGCAGTTATTTGACATTTCTTAAAAGATGGGACTGACTTAATGGACACGGCCATAAAACTGGTGGTGTTGTATACTTTTCCCTGTATTGTTAATGATCCTGATAAAAATATCAAAACTATGATAAACTTCTTGTTGATGGCTCTTTAATGAATAGCTTTAAGGGTATGAAATGAGTCCACTCAACAGTCTGCATGACTCCTCAGCGGTTTGCTTCTGCTCGACCTGCTTCTCCTCTCCTGTGGAGTGTGGGCTTCATTAGTTCCACCTGACCGATGACGGCTGCACAGCTCTCGAGGGCGAGCAGCATCTGTGCATTTTGCCAAGCAGTCCTCTCTCATAGTAATTGAATTATGCTGCCTAATTTGACATGGTGCTGAAATGTCAGAAGAAAACCCCACAGAGAAATATCCACAAACTCAATCACCTTCTGGCTCTATCAAAGTGGACTGTTTGTATTTATTGACCTCTCATGGATTGATTTCACACAGGTACTGTTACGTTGTGTTTTTGTGTATTGATTAAGGGAAATTGGGACACAATCCATGTTGTGCTCTTTTTGTGTTTGTATTGTCTCCTCACATCAGTCTTACATCCTTGTTTTATGGAGAACCAAGTGAAAAAGAGAAGTCTCCTTCAGAATCCAGCCCCTCAGACTCTGAGACCAAGGACATGGTAAGTTCTGGATTTGTGATTTTTTTATTTTTTTAAAGCACCAACAAAGCCCTAAAGATAAGTCTCAGTCATATTACAGTAATTTCCATTTGCAACCACAAGGAAAGTTTTCTTTATTTTTTTTAATAAGACAATTCTCAAGATGTATTTTAATCATGAAAATAAAAATAGCTGTTTTGGGGAACTAAATCAGCTTTTTGACAGAGCATTTCTGTATTGTTTTCCTCATTGTCATGGCTTATTAGAATGTTTAATAGAATTTTGTCTCACCTCCTTCTAAAAATGTCCCCTGTGTAAAAAGTCTGTCATTGTGTCTCTTTGCAGACTCAGGGACAGGTGCAACATATATGTATAAGATATATATACTGTGCTTTGTTCCTGCTGCACTACCTTCAAATCTATTTTACAGATGTCTTTTATTCATGCACTGCTGTTGTAATACAATGAATGAGGCCTACATTTTGACATTTTTACTGTTATTGTGCTTTTTTGAAATGCATCAAACTCAAAATGAGCAAATGTTTATTTCAAAACAGTGAAATTTCAGTTTTAACCATTGGTTTGTTGGCCTTGCACAAATCTGTTTTTATTTATTTCCAAAAAAGAAAAAAAATCTGTGTGGTTGAAGCAGAATGTTGCAGTCTCAACAAATGGGAGCAAACATGGACGTCCAAACTGAGCCTTGTGCACAACCTCTGATGACAAATTTGTTTTACTCAAATCCTAGCAGACCGTTGTGGAGATGGAAAAATCACAGTAACTTTCCCCCCGAGGACATGGCAGTAAAACACATCAATGCAATGAATGTCACTGCTTTTCCAGACACTGCTACACAGTGCCACTAGGGATACCTGGGTCTATGAAACTATAATTAGGGTAAAGAGGTGTAATGTTTGAGGAGCAGACTAGTGGATTCCAGCTATCTGCACTCTGCAAAATATTTTTAAGAAATACTATCATTACCTATACCAAAGATGCTAGACAGACTACCAGTCTCTCCTTCGTTTGTTTGAAATAATTATACCAATCTGTCACTGTTAATTTGCTGGTTATATATTCCTGCGTGCTGAATTTTCATAAGAAAGACTAGTTGTCTAAGCTGGGGCTACCCCAGCTGTTGTAAGAGGAAAGTTTGGATCATGACTCAGCTGGACTGTCTGTGACTCTCTGACACCTGTGTGACAGACTGAGGTCCTTCCCTGCATGTTTATAACAGTGTAAGTCAAAGAGTCAGACAGGAGTCATCGCCCTGTGCCCACACATAGCTGAGGCTGCAGTAAACTGATTACAGCTGCAAGCTAGACCTATTAAATCTCTATCTCTGTGTCACTGCAGACCTTATTACTATGCAAATTGGGGATACAAACAAGTAGCCAGATGTGGTGTGTACACACTTGCACATGTGTGTCTTATTTCTTTAATTACAGATTCATCAGCTGTTTTATGACTTGTCTCTCATTCCAGGGCTTCTGCTCGTGGCTTTCATCTCTTTACCATATGAAGTAAGTTAACACAGAGCAGTTCCCCCTTGTAGAAATTGTGTCCTTCTATCATCTAAGCTTCCATCCTTTCATTGTCTTTAAAGCTGATGTCACCATTTAATGTAAAGCCTTGTGTTATATCTCAGTTAGCAGCAAAAGCAAACCAGTCTGGGCTTTTGTGACCGCTGGTGCCGTGGTTTCCAGTTGAATATTTGCTCTTGTTCAAGTCTGACTGCACATAGTAGATTTGGACCTGTTAAAAAAAGCATTTTCACCGTATCCATGGTTTCCATACTATTATGGTGGAGTCTGGGTGCTTCTGTTTTTAGCTCCCATGGCAGAGGCTCACCCAGGGATCCCTGGGAAAGTGCAAACCCACCCTGCGAGTTCACAATGTGTGGGCTGCCATGAGACCAGCATTCACTTCTTCTCTTCTTTTTTTCGTGTTTTTATTTCTTTATTTCATGAAAGTGGGTTTCCTGAACCTCCTGCCTGGTAACCACAGCTTCACACAGCAAAGTAGGGTTGCCAGCATTTTAATTAGGATGAGACAGAAGCTTAGGTACAGTACTAGGAGATGTGTTAGAATGCTTTATTTATCACTACATCTGTGCATGGAAAATCTCATTTTTGCCACTTTATAAACAGTTTAAAGCATTTTCTATTTTTCTAAACGTGTAGAAAATTTGGGATATTAGTCATTCTAAAACATTCTCCACTCTCTTTGTGTGCAGGGATGAGGAGATCCGTAGCAAATGTGGCATTGATGCCGTCACATACCTGTCCTTCCAGCGCCACATCATCCTGCTCATGACCGTAGTTTCCCTGCTGTCTTTGGCTGTAATCCTGCCGGTCAACTTTTCCGGGAACCTCCTGGGTATTTTGGGCTCCACATAATGGTCTAGCAAGCCGCCTGTTTGAGAAGTCAAAGGATATCCTTAACCTCAGGAGACAGGGCACTTCAACAGGGGAGAGGCCAGGCCACACAGACACAATCACACACATGTGTGCGACAAAGGAGTAATTAGTTAACTTAAAAGGAAATAGCAAAGTATATGTATAAAGGCTGTATTACATCTACTGGGAGTTTCTGGCATACCAGTTAAAAGACATCAAGCACTTCCCCCAAGTTAGGCTGTAGGAATAGAAAGGGCTCCACTTCTTCTTAACTTAAACATGTAGGTGTCAGGTCTTGGTTTGTGTTCATAACCAGTTGCTAAATAGCTGCAGAAATGCCTTTTGGCAGTTGTGTGCTTATTTTGTAGGAAGTGTTGAGAAAACAGTTCCTCAACAGAATAAAGACAGGAGCCTTTTGGGGTCCACAGGGAGCTGGGCTGTCCACAGAAACTTTTTTTATTACTGCTGTTTGTCATCATATGGACCAGTGTGTCACCCCTTATTAAATAAACAAGCACAGGCTGCCATGGTAACAGCAAACAAGGGCTTCCCAAATTGAAACAACACTGTTCGACATGAATGTGGCAGGTGTGATTTTGTGTTAGATTCATTTAAATGTTTCTTCAGACTGTATGGGGATTATTATCTCTGAATAGTGGATTGCTTCATGTGGGCCTCACCCTGCAGACGAAATTGGAGGAGTTTTTCTTTGAGTCATCACAGAAATGAAAATGTCTCACAGACTGTCATTTGTCATTATTTCTACAGGAGACAGTCCTGAAAACTTTGGAAGAACAACACTGGCTAATGTTAGCGCAAAGTAAGTGTAACACTGCAGGCGTAGCAGTGACATCAAATTTCATGAAAAAATCCAGGACCAAGGAAAAGAAATAGAAAACTAGGCTATCTATAATTGTTATGTTTATTCATGTGCCTCAAAGGGACAGCTTTCTGTGGCTGCACAGCATCTTTGCTCTGGTTTACTTCATCATCACGTTGCTGTGTATGGCTCACCACTGGATACGGCTGGAGTACAGAGAAGATGAGAAGGTCTGTCAACAGCACATCATATTCTTTAACCGCAGCTTAAACCATCTTATTAGGTTGATTTCTATCTGTGGCAGATGCAAAGAAAATGTCATTTCATGAAAAAATAAGGTTGTAAAAACGTTTTCTTTTCTAGTTTGACAAAAAGAGCTTATGGGGAACCAAAACATGGTGGTTGAATTCTGTGTTACAGGTAGCCAGGACATTGATGATTACCTCTGTACCAAGAGACGTCTCTGACCCAGGACTCATCACCAAGCACTTCCAGTACATATCTTTTCTTCTCTAGTTAATTGTTTATTCAAATCAAACCCTGTCCTTATTTTCGACTGTCATGAAACTCAAGTTTTTTATTGTTGACTCATTTCATCCATGACATCCATGACCTAAGCAGGATTTTTGGCTTTTTTTCCCAATCCCCCCCCCCCAGTGAGGCCTACCCCAGCTGCACAGTCACCGATATACGCTTCTGCTTTGATGTTGACAAGCTGATGAAGCTGGACCTGGAGAGGTACAGTAAGCTTTCACAGATTTGAGTGCTCAGTTTTTTTAATCTTTTTCTGAGCATGCTCTATTTTTCAGACGCAAGGCAATGAAAGGCAGGCTGTATTTTGCTACAAAAGCCCAAAAAGAGGGGAAGATCATGATAAAGACCCATCCCTGTGCTCAGATATTCTGTTGTGACATATGCGACTTTGAAAAGGTAAGTTTTATCACTGCAAACGTACTGAAGTTGTGATGCACAGGCAGGGTATTGCCACTGGATGGCACTGTAATGCAAACGTAGATAAGCAAGAGTCTTGCCACTGCAAGTTTGGGAGACTGAGTGAAAGAGGTGTGCTTTAACTTTTCTTCAGGTGGATGCAGAACAATACTACAGCGAATTAGAGGAGAAGCGAACAGATGAGTTTAATGCAGAGAAGAATCGCATCTCCATGAAGAGGTTGGGCATTGCCTTTGTGACTTTTCGAGACGAGAGGATGACGGCTGTGTGAGTAAACAGCTGCATGACATCATCTCTGATCACATAAACAGTCACAGCAAAGAGTGGCTGTGACATACATGGTGTTGTTGCTGAATGTGGAGGCATGAAGGACTGCAGCACTTTTGAACAGTACCTCTTCTTTCCTTTTCCAGCATTGTGAAGGATTACAGCCGTGTGAACTGTCGTCGCAGACCCCAGCAGTCCAGCATCACTACTGTGGTCCAATCACACAAATGGGGTGTAAGCTATGCACCTGCTCCCAATGACATCATCTGGTGAGTACCAGTCACTAAACTGGGACTTGCACAGTTTTTTTTTTGGTGCATTGCTAACCTCAGGGCCTCTGATGTTCCTCTTTGGGTTTCCCTCCATTATCCAGAGTCACAAAGTTTAGATAGATAGATAGATAGATAGATAGATAGATAGATAGATAGATAGATAGATAGATAGATAGATAGATAGAT
>JBBBVU010000021.1:10292434-10321363 GCA_037177055.1 Atherinosoma microstoma | reverse complement strand
AAACCAGGGAGTGAGCTCTTTCCATTGAGGTATCAACAATACAATCTACATTGAAGGTCAATTTACTATGTTTATCTGGGGGTTTTGATCATATCATATTGGAAAATACAAAGTTTGAACATCAACAAATGAATCACAACTGGGGGCAGACTCCTCTCTTCTTGAATACAAAACAATGGGATTAAAAGGACTGAAGCAGCTGATTTATCACATGGCTGAGAGTAAACAGACAAATCCAACTGCATGCTGAATTTGTGTCTTTACATCACAGTTGTGTAGATTTTTTTTATATCATGACCTTGTTGATGCATTGTTGTTTCAGTCTATATTTTCAGTTCTCATTTCATGTAATTTTGGACTATAAAGATCAAGTGATATGTATGGCCAAGCTTTCTTCATAAGATAAAACTTATTCTTCCAATGTCTGATTCATCTGTGGATATCAACTCATCTGACTACAGAGACGGCGCTCTTCACCTCAAACTTCTCTCAGATCAGCTCAAAAGCCTCTTGTTGTTGAGTAGAGTGAGTTTTAATCCATTTTGTCCTCTGTCTGACAGAATGTATTATAATATGCTACTTTCAGTTGTGCTTTTATAAGATGAAATGTATTTTGCTCTGGTTTATGAGGAATATAATTGTGGTTCTGGTGATGTATATAGCAGATGAAAGCTGGCAGTCAGTGCAGAGAATCATGAAGTAAAATCTGTTTGGAAAAAAAACATCAAAGAACATCTCAAAATTTCTGTCTCTGAGCTGCCAACATGTCCTGTGGGTTTCTCTTCCAAAAAAATGTTTCACAGATCATTAATTGTGCTTTCCTCTGGAAAATGCAAAATAAAATGTATCAGGGTATTCTTAGCTGTAATGGCCCTGCAAAAACAGATTGTCCATTTTCATGCTTATCTAGTTTTATTGTATCCTGAAATGTCTGTTCATATGCAATATGCCATACATGGTCTATTAGTTTTCCAGACGTTACCGTTTCTTTTTGCTCTGCATGTATCATAAATACATGATATCAAATTTGAGTCTGCTATAAATGTGGATTGTTGTGTCTCCAACAAGGTTGAGGCACAGAAAGCATTTCAAACTGATCTCCGTCAGGCCATTGAACCAACATCTGTCAAAAGTGAAGCGCTGTGATCTGAAGTTGAAATTAATTCAGCTACACTCATCTTATGATCTTATGCCACAGGCTCCTTGTTACTATCCTCTGCTGTGTTCTGTTGTGAAAGTTTTTTTTTTTTCAAAGGCAGTGAGTCACACTTTGTGGTAAACAGTAGAGCAGGAGTGAGCATCCACACAATCCCTTCAGAAAATGTGCAAAGGATATTTTATGGGACAATACTGGTTTATGATTTATGTTGAAAGAAGCCATTGAATGCCTTTAATCACCTTTTAGAGTTAGATTAGACCAACATAATGAAAACATGCCAACAGCTAATAGTTGAAGTTTTACCTTTCTGTTCAATAATTAACATGCCAGTCATCTGTATAGAAAATGACATTTAAAAACAACAATTTGTGATCTACTGCATATGGTTGCAAAAAAATAGTCCCTTCTAATATCATAACTTGTCATTTTTACATTTTGTTTTTGTACAAAATGGCCAAGAAAAGCATGATGTGAGAACAAGTTGTATTTATTTATTTACGGGGAGACATTTTGTTTCCCTCCAGACCAGCTGCTGGTTGTGTGTTTAATTCAAAGATCAAATCTGCCATCAAATTCTTGACAAGAAAACAAATATTGTAACTCAAGATATTTATTTAAAACCTGTTAAATGTGACTGCTGATGACAGTGATTCATCTGATTGAACCACATTTTCTAAAATAATCGTAGTCTCAATGCCCTCATTTAACAACATTGGCAAGAGGCTGTTAATGAATGCAAGAGCATGTTTGCTTAGTGTTTGCAGTAAGCCATGTGTCTGCATACAAACTACCCATGGGAGAATCCTCTGTAAACACCACAGACCTCTCGGGCTCCTTAGACCACATCAGAGTTTGGACAGGGCAGTTAACAGCGGCTGCTTGTGTCTGCACCACACTGGACGGTTGTAGCATCCAGTGGAAGATGCTGTTCCAGGAAAGCAGGAAGGATTTTTCTTAGAAACATCAGACACTGACTGGTAGGGTGCCATTTCCCTGCAGTGAAAGAGTTTAAAAGGGGGGGGGGGGACACCACAGCCTGCCTTCCATTATATACAGGGCTTCCTCACTGCTTGGAGTTATGAAAGAAGAAAGAAAAGTCTCTGACATTTCCCCTGTCACCCGTGGCAACTGCTGACAGCATGTTTCTCAGTGAAAGGTGAATTCCTCTGGGAGTGCGGCCTGCCGCCTGCCTCTCTCCTGCCCAGATGCTCAGAATAGAAAATGTCTTTGCCTCCCGCTGCAAACATATTGTCACTTCCATTTGAGTTAGTTTCAGAATACATATGCAGCTCAAAAAGTTTGCATGTTATACTATCCAGCAAACATATGTAAGGAAGAGCACTGTTCTTGCAAAAGTAGTTGGCATTTAAGTACAATAGCTTTCCTTTTCATGTAAATATGCCTTCCACATTTGGGTTTCAAGCATTGTATCAAGTTTTTATCCACGGTGGCTTAAATTTCCTAACTGAAAATTTCACAATGTAGCAGACTCAATTTTATCACATGACCTTTCACAGCTGACAATCTGTATCTTTGGCTTATCCTGGTGAACAAATGCATCATATATTCTTCCCTTTAGGAAACTGCTCCATCTCATGAAGAAAAACTGATTGTTGCAAAACATACAATATAACAAACGGCACAAAAATAACCACCCAAAATTAAATTTTTGCGGCTTCAATTGTTTTAGTAAAACTACGCAGACAATAGCTAAAAGTAGTCCTGAACAAATATAATACTTTTTGGAAATGTCATGCTTAAAACTACAAGCACATCATCATATACATTAGAAAAATGCATTTAAACCGACTATATAACCCAAATTCCCCCTAGTAAGTTGAGTTATGTCGTGTAACATGTTGATAACAAGAGAATGCAATAATCTGCTAATCTCAACAAACATAGAATTTATTCACAACAAAAAACAGAAAACATTTCAGACGTCAAAAGTGAGTCGTTTCACTATTTCATGAAAAAGTTGAGCTCATCTTGAATTTCATTGTAGCAACACATTTCTAAAACAAAAAGGTTATGGTGAGGCGACAAAAGGCTGAAAAAGTAAATGGTACCAAAAAGAAAAAGCTGAAGGTACATGATACAACTGACTTGGTTAATTTGCAATTGGAGAGTACTGTGACTGGGTATAAAAAGAACACCTTAGAGATGCAAGGCCCCTTAAAAGTAAAGATTGGTTCAGCAATCTGCCAAAAACAATGTCAAAATTCCATCTACAGTACATGACATCACAACAAGATGACATGACATTGTTGAAAATCATTATTGTAAGCATGTGATCTTCTGGAGCTCTTGGGCAGCCACTGCTTCTCTAAGCCGGAGCTAATTCCAAATGAACTGAAGCAAAGTGAAAATAACCATACTGTGTAATCAATGCTTGATTTTTTTTTCTTTTTTTAAATTGCATGATGTTTGTGATTAACCCTTAGTTTAAAAGCCTGCATCTCTGGTGGTATGGGGTGTGTTCATGTGTATGCAACTGGAAACTTGCACATCTGGAAAGGTATCATAAATGGTGAAAGGCATACACAGGTTTCTGAGCAACATGTATTCCCATCAAGATAATATTCTTTTTAGAAAAGTCCTTGCAAATTTCAAAAAGGTAGTGCTTAGCCTCATACTGAATCTTTGACCAATTGAAAGCAATTAATCATTATAAAATGCACATTATAACAAAAAAGACGCAGGAGTGTTGAACAGTTACAATCCTATTTTCCAACAAAAGTGGGACATTACTCTCCTATAGGTTTGGCAACAGGTCTCCTCATTTTCCAGACACTTAGAGACTGTTGTAGAAATAAATGGAGATGCGTGTTGCTGACATCAGATTCCAAATGACTCAATATTTTTCATGAAATAGTAAATTGTCATACTTTTCACATTTGATTTGATATTTAGTTTTTTTGTTTTGTTTTTGTTTTTCAGATTTGCAAATAATTGCATTCTGTTTTTATTTACATTTACCCATTGTCCTAATTTGGAACTGGGGTTATACTTCAAGATAACCGAGGCTCTTAAGAAGCTGCCAACAGACAGCTAATAGCTCACTGTTGTGGCTGTTGCTTGGCAGACTTGTGGTGCAGTGTCAAGGTCCTGGAAAGCTCTCAGAGCAAGCCTTATTAGCCTGAAGCGGCATGCATAGTCACCATTCACTTCTCACTCCTCTCCACAGTATGATTTAGGATGAGTGATTGATTGAGCAATGCCCAGCTTTACTGCTTCATCACACTCACACACACATATACGGCCGTCATTTAACAGTTGCCATGACAACATTCAATATCCCTTCATTCTAAAACACATTGCAGACTTTCTAAAAATAATGTGTGTTGTCTTTTCTCACAGACTCTTCTCCAGACGACAGCCCTCGGAGCAAATCCTTATCTATTACAAGGTTTGGCTGTAGAACTGCAGGACCTGACTAATTAATGCCCTTTCAAAAAATAATTATATGCTGCATTTTATGCAGCAAAGGTACTAAATTTTGTTGCAATGTGAGACCTGATAGTTGAGTTTGTGAAGGAAAAGAAAAACTGAACCTCAGTGTTATTCTGTAGGCTGAGGCGAGACGTGGAGCATGAAGCCAACATAAACCCACCAGACTCATTGGGACAGAGTGGGGATATTGTGTGCAGTGCAGGGAGACAGATTAAGGCCATGTCAAATGCCACTTGAGAAGCAGAACAGACAGCCAACTCATGGATGTGACTTCTACAGAGATATAACCAAATTATATATGACAGAAATGATCACATTTTATAAAGATAACTCATCACCCTTCTTTACTTTTCTCTTTACTACTGCTTCACTTACAGGACAAACTGACATTCAAACAGAAACACACCTAATGGAATTACTTTTTTTTTTTTTTTTAAGTAAAATAAAAGGACCAAGAATGTCAAGAATTTGGCAAAACTCTAATAATATTCTTAATGTGACATTGTGCAGCTGCATGAGTAAGTGGGCTGATGCGCCTTAAGTCGCCTTCATCTTTGCAGCCGAGGGCGGTGAGCCATTCAACGCTTGGATCTTATGTAACGCTAAAAGGATGGGCTGTCAGTGGGAAGGAAATCAGCCATCGTATGATTGATTTCAAAAGCTGACCACTGTGTTGGCTGTGACAAACACTCTTAAGACCAAGAGGAAAACACACTGACCTCATATAGCAGTAAAATACCCACAGATCACTTTATTTAGTATCAAGTAAACACACATCATGTTGTTCTTTAAAATGTAGGATGGAATTCAGTTTACAAAGAGTGCGTGCTTGTATTAACTCGGACAATAATGTGCATTTTTTGGTTGAAGGATAACTAGGTGAAGTCATCACTGTTCAATAGCAGCTGATAATGATGAGGTAGACAGTGACACACCCAATATGTACACATCTGGATGTTACAAAATTAACAAACCAGTTGTTAGTCATCTTGGCTATAAATGCTTACTGTTGTTAATTAAAAACAGACACATGGAGGAAAACAACCTGCATAGGGCTGCTAATGACAACAAAAGATTCACTATAAATACACCACCTACACAGCCAGTTAACAAACATTACACCTCTGGGCTGCAATGTACAGCCTCAACAGAAAAACTTGCTTTTTTATTTTTCCTTAAGAATTGCAGATTTAGTTGAAGTAGTTCTATCATTCTGATTAAATAAAGCCCGATCAATTTGTTTAAGTGTATAGGATTCGTTAACTAAAATCCACATACAACAAGATCACATATCTTAAAGATTGACTGAGCACAAAATTTGGGAACAAACAAAAAACAATGCTCTTTCACAAGATATACAATTTAGAGTATAAAAATAAACTTTATAAATATATTATCAGACTAAAGCGATAATAACCACGTATCAGCAGCTTGGATTTACAGTTGAATTGTGTTATTATCTAATACTTGGCGCTCTGTTAGGTTACTTGGCAATGTGGCCATGAACATAAATAACATCTGTAGATGACACATACAGTTTTATGGTAGTAATAGTGATTATAATACACATATATTGGACAGTTTCAGCACACAGTTTCTCTGCATTATTTGTTTTGAGTTAATACATTTAAAGGAAAATTTTTGTCAGTAAAGCCTCACTTCCACAAAGAAGCTCTGTGCTGGGGAAACACATCCCGTTCAGGTTATCTTTATCCTTAAAGTCGAGGTAATATTACATGTGTAGCCACAACAATGCAGTTAATAAGCATTTGTAAGATAAGCAACTACTAAACAACAAAACCACTTTACACTAACAATAAATGAAACTGCTAGCCAAGGAACAAAGATGTTATAATTCCACTACTTTGCCCTTCACCGTCAAACGTTTTAGTCACGTAACAGTCTGTTAGTTAGTTTAACAGTCATTTAACGCCTACTGAAACACTCACAACCTCAACGGAGGGGAGCATCACACATCACATCGAGTAAGGTGCGCATGAACACCTTAACAGTCATAGATCACTGAAGAAAGCTATCAGAGAGTATAACAGTTCATGTCAGAGGCTATTGAGTAATACATCATAAACTAGATTTATTCATTTCAGTAGCTTAAAATTCAGATAACAGTCATACACCAAAAGAATGTAATGTGTAATGTAAATAAGAAAATAAATAAAAAGCAAAACATGAACACAAAGTCATGACTACAATTAACATGATCTGACTTTCTCCTGTAAAATCACATTGCATTGTCCCACAGGTTTTAAGTATCACTGTGTTCCAGTTAGATGTAGAGCTGCCTTTGCTGGCCACAGTAACAGTCACAGTTTGAGTAGTGTGTGATGCTTAAATATAATATCTAGTGTTTCACAAGTGTGCAACTCTTAAGGTACATCACAAAGACCACTACAGTCACTGCTATCATTTGAGTATATATACAAAGAGCCTCAACATTAATCCTTAATGCGTTCTCTCTGGGTCAGGTGTTCAGATTACAGGTCCAAACACAGAAGTACCAAACTGGCTGACTCAGACTCTCAGCTGTACAGCAGCGTTGCCTGATAGGTAAATATCCACAGCAAAGAAAACAAACTGCGATCAGCCGATCTGGTTTAAAAGTGTAACTTTACCGTACATTCGCTACGCTAAACTACCCCACTCACAGAGCAAATGTACAGCAACTGAAAGCACAATGCTGCACAGTTACACAACCTTATTCCATGGCAACCGTGTTGATGATTTGACAGCAACTGCTCAGCAGCTCCCGCTGTGCGCCTCAGTCGGCCTTGTCCTCGCCATTCTTGGCCCACCCTCGGCTCATTGCCGCTACCACGATGCTGTACATGTTGAGCCAGGCTTGACGCAGCGGTGCTGTGTAGCCCTGGCCCAGACTGCACTGCAACATGTAGAGAAGGGACTCACCCACCAACTGCAGAAGTCAAAACAAACAAGCACACAAACGCACAGAAACAAAAAACAAAGTGTTCACTTCTCATTCACTGATGAATAGCTGTTTTTAGAGTCATACTATAAGATGCTGGTCCTACAGCAAATGACTGAGTGCTGACTCCCACTGCCTGATGCTTCCTCCCCAGGTTGAGCAGAAAGTCCTCCAAGGAGTGAAGATCATCGAGGTGGCTGACTGCTGCATCGATCACAAGCATCACCTGGGCTCATAGACACAGATACAAAACTGTGTTTAGAAATGTCTGTACACAAGTAGTGGTCACTGTGGGAACAGAGCTCACCTTGGTGACATGGTCCAGGAACTCAGGGCTGGAGAGGCAGTCTTGTGTGGAACCACAGTTTGTACTGTAGCGGAAAAGACTGAGGAGCGCAGGGTCCAGCTCAAACAATCTACAACAGACAAATACCAAAATATTCTAAAAGTGTATACACATGGCATGAGTTCAAACATTCACACGGACACAAAATCAGTCTTATGATTCATATATCTACAAATCTCCCCTGCTTGTGTCTTATTTAGCAGCTGTCTCAAAGTAAATTGGATTATTGCAGTCTGTCGCCAAGCAACAAGTCAAGCTCCGGTCCCTGCATGGTGAAAGTGTGCAGTGAAGGATCTCGCATGACTCTCTATGCACACATGTGTTACATATTCTAATACCACAGATATTAATTTGAGAAAACACAGCATGATCTCTTTAGTTTAAAGAATTGAGCTAATTTATGTTACCAGAGGTCACTCTTAGACTCTTCTTGTCTTCTATGCAGCATCACTACTGTCTCTCCATCTAAATCATGCTGAATCTGTGGAAAATTACCTGGAGAACATGATGACACCATGTGGAACTTTGTTCTTGCCCAGGCTTTCCCAGCTGCCTCGTATCAGCTCCTTGTCTTTCCCTGACAGCTTCTCCATCCTCCCTCAAGCTGCAAGCGCGAGACAAGTTCTTCTAGAGGTGATACACGCAACTCCTCTACAGGACAACAAAGCTCAGTTTGAGGAAAGCCATAGTATTTGGGTGAATCCACAAACAAAACTTCTGCCAACCCACCTGGAAAACAAAGTGGAACATCACTTGAGCAGCTGATTTGCTGATCATGGTTAAGATGTAAAGTGGGGGACACGACTGCAGGAGAAATGATCATACTGTACCTTTTTGTGGCCAGTCTTCTCTCTGAACTTCTTCTGGTTCGGCCGGGCTCTGGGGTCTGTCTATGTGTGAGTAAGTGTGTTTTGTTGTGCAGGCAGCAGCCTGACACTGTTGTGGACTTGTTGTCTCTTTCCCCGGCCCACGGTACAGTCAGGAAGACAAGTTCTGCCACGCTCTTATCTGTCACACTGGCTGCTATCTCACTCCCCTTCCCGTTTGCCTCTTGATATGCTCTCTCTCCAGCACTGGGGATATTATTCATGCCACTGAAGGAGAAAAAGAGGGATCTCTCTCTTCTGCTCCAGAGAGGCTGCAGCGAGCCACAGCTCCTCCTGCAGGTGAACTGAGGACTACAACATACGGAGAACCTACATGTACACGCATAAAAACTTGCCCATTGCACTTTTACATTATAATCAGGTGCATGCCAATAAACAAGAAATGAAAAAGAACAGCAGAAAAACCAGAAAACACAGAATAAGCATTTTACAGTCCAATTGTTGGTTTAGAGATGGTGAAATCCATTTGAGGCCTATATCATCTGTTCTAAAAGGTGCCCTTAGTTATCTACATCTGCCACCCATGCATTTACAAAATTAAATGTGTGGGAATTTTAATGGCTAGAATAATAAGAGACCTGAATGTACCACCTTGGTAAAATTATATTGTTCATCTACTATGCAGAGCCACTCCTCAAACAGCGTGATCATAACATTCAGTGGCCAAGCGTACAGCCTCTCATTAATCTAAATGAGATGTGTTTGTTCCCACTCTCAGCCTCCACACATGCATTTGAGGCAACAGTTTGGTTTAAATTAATGTCACTCCTTCTGCTCCCTCACGCATTTCAAAGACGCAGATTCCCACTCAGGTATTACCTAACAGGTTGGGAGGGATTGGTTTTGTTTTCAGCCGTGCATCAGGAAATAAGAGGTGCATAGTTTTCTCCTGAGGGACTACAAGGCAGAGTGGGGAGGGATACAGGGTTCCCATGACAACCTGACAGGATGGAGCCCTTGAAGCTTTGTCATGTGGTATTTGAGATTTCAAAGAAGGGGCTTTATGTTTATTTATTATAGCTATACATTTTTAGATCTTTTTTTAAAAAAATCTTAGGAATTCTTTTTATTTCACAAACAGTCATGATGATTTATGTAACAGTCTGTTTTTTTGCTCTTAGCTGAAGAGATGTGCTGCACATCACTCAGCTGGCAAAAAATTGTGTTACAATCTGAAATTCACCACAAATTCCTTCGATAGTTTCAAGACATGGTACACTCACCTACATAAGGCAGTTACATGGCATGCTCTGACCTACAGGATGACCCTTTGATTATACTTTTATAGCTATTCAAACAGTCCTGTGTGATTTGTAAGTTATTCTCTGAAATTCCTGGCAGCCCGCTGTCAAAGCACAAAAGCACAGCAAAAGCCAGTGTACATGAGCATTTGATGTGGATTTGCAGGCTTGGAGCAAACCACTGAACTGGTCTGTGTGACTACAGATGCACAGTGAGGATTGTTTACTTAGCTGGCAGTGTGGCTGTAGAAAATGACTAGGAACTTTAACCCAACCATCTAAGAAAAGTCAAAGTCAGATGCTTGATGTTTTTAAGGGACTTATTCAATTAAAAAACTCATTTATTTGAATTATTTCAAGAATCACAGTAATTACAATTATGAGCATTGTGAGATTTAATTTCTCACAAGGTACTGTAAGCGCAATCTTTTTGGTAATTGCGATTAAAAGTTTTCTAATTTTGCAGCACAAAATCCGATCTTGGCTGGTGTTCACATTTTGTTTTTCAATGTTTATTCTGGAAACAACGTGTTCATCATTCTCTAAATTACAGTCTTCAAATTTCTTGGCAAAACTGTTGTACATATCTAGTTGTTTTTTTTATTTCCTACATTTACATCTGTGCAGACAGCACGGGCCTGGGCTTTGCATTTAAAATATCAATGATAAACATATAAAGTTCTATAAAATTCTATTTTCTTCCAGTTGCAGAGCCAAAACTTTCTGATTGCAAAGTCCATGTGTTTTGTAATTTCATAATTTATAGGTATATGTCTTAAACTATCAAATCTTTGGTGTTCGCCATGACATGAATCATTTTTGAGGACAGTGTTGTTTTCTAGTGGAGAGACCACAAAAAGCCCAGTGCCGCTTCAACCTTTTTGATCATGGCATTTCTTCCTCTTTGGACTTCACGCTCTTCTCCTCCACATCTTCAATTTTCTCCCCGTCGTCTACATTTTCTTCCCTAAATCAGACATGTTGGGTTAGAAAATCGCTATATTGTAATTAAGTCAAACTTTTACTTGGCTACAGTATTTGTCTTTTCTTCACTAAAGACTGTAGCTGGGCTCAGAAAATTATGTAATGTAATATGACCAAACCACATGAAGTCCTTGGCTCTCAAGCAGCAGTGCTATTCATAATTTTCCGGACACAGCTGTTTAACACAAAGGATGAACAATACTTGCTTCAAACTCCGTCTGCGTACCTGCTCTGAATGTCATTTTCATTGTCGCTGTCATTATTTTCCGTATCATCATCATCAGGTCCGATTGCTTCTCCGGTTTCTTCCACAAACTCCTCCTTTAACCCAACTTTCTCCAGCTTGCTCCTAAATGTCTGCTCAGCATGAACCTTTGCATTTCTCTGTAAGGAAAAGCTCAAAGTTACACTGCTGGAGTCGCATTTCATTTAAAGTGTGAATCAAAGTTTTAGGTTCATGTCTCCTACCTGTTTCACCTGTTCAAACAAATAAGGACGTTCACAAACCCGGGCCTTCATGTCCCGCAATTCCCTCTTGTAATCTCTCATTCTCTGATGATCAGCTTCCCTTTATGTAGGAAAAGAATGCAGTTTCTGTTACAGCGGTAGATAAAACTGTGTATGGTGGTTGTTGCAATGTGAAGTGCAAAGGCTTGCAACATTGTAAATTGGCCAGAACTAACCTATGGCGCTGCAGATTTTCATTATACACCTCTTTCAAACTGCTATGTGGGTCCAGCAACTTTGCATGGAGGGCAACAGCCTTCTTCATGGCTTGAGATCTCATCTGGTACCTTCTCAACCAGTCTGCACTCTCTTGATTCTTACTTTCTCTCATCTCCATTGAATTTCTATAAAAGCAAAAATCGTCAACATTGTCAGATGATTTATTATTTTGTGTGGAGAAACTAGGAAAAGGAACAATCTGCCGTTTATGGCTGAAACGTCAGACCAACATAATCTAACCCACCTGATAGCCATGCAACGCTTCCTCGCAGCATCAGTGATGAATGTGGGGAGTGTGTCGGTAGACATCCACTTGCTTTTACTGATATTACTCATTTGAGGTTCCTGAATTTGAAGAGACAAAAACATCTCAAACCCATTTAACATTTATTGGCTTAAAAAAAAAAAAAAAACATATTATCTGATCACTGATGATGTTTTTACTGAAGATGTTGTCAGATCTTTTTGCATCAGTTTTTCATTAAGAGTTTAGTTGTAAATAAATCCCAGCCATGTCATAGGTCTAAAACATTACATTTAATATATGTGGATTTAGCCTCAGTTGTTCTAAATGAAGAGTACTGTTTAATAATTAAAGATGACAAACATTTCCGAACAGTAAATGGATAAATTGTGTAAAAATGTAATTTTAATCAAACACGTGCTTATTTCCTTGCTTATGTTTGGTTTTAATGGATTTTTTCCTTTGGATTTCTCCCCTTCTATAATATGAATTACACAATTTAACCCCCATTACTCTAAACTACCAGAAATGTTTTATTCCACTGAAATAGAAAAAGTGAATGACAAAGACCAGTGATGAAAATACTTTTATCGTATATGTTAATAAAGAGAAATAAGTGATAAACCATAAACATACCTGCTTAAACGTGTACGCGTGAACAGCAAATTTCCTGTCTTCAACTAAATGAAGCATTGCTTAATTTTAGAAATAGTTTCCCGAAATTGCTTGTCAGGTTTCATAAAGCAGAACTCTGGTGATTAGATAATTTAGGTTTGAGTGTAAGGACATGAGAAGAAGATGGGAAAGAGCTTTCACAGAACACAAAATTAATTCTGCCCATTTGGATTAGTGTTAATTACTGTTGTTGCTACCAAATTACTTCTATGATCATTTTTACCCTTTATAACTCTCATGTGAAAAATCAGCCCAGGCAAGAAATAAAAATTCTATTAATCAAAAAAAAAGAAAAAAGAAAAATCCAGAAATCAACTTCAATTAAACTTCAAAAGTTATGATGTCAAGAAAGTCTGAAATATGACCATTTAATGGAGGGGAATATCTCTTTTTTGAAGATGGACCTGTGTACATATCTCGAATAGGATTAAAACAACAGAAAAACGATACAATAAATAATTTTTCATAGACATGAAGAAAAGAAAGGAAAAACCAATTCCTTCATTATATTTAAGAAAACGAACCCTTGCAAAATTATGTCAAACTGAGGAACTGGCAAAATCGGTTAGAATACACATCTTTTAGTTTAAGTTACCATAACGTACACTGGGTGAAATCATGACTTATAGGGATCTTTTCAAAAAGCAAAAATTGAAGGTAAACACCCTAATGTTTAGAGCACAGGTGGCTTTAAAAAAAGGTTTTCAATTCCTCCTCAAAAATAAGAAGTGTCTGGACTTGATAAAATAGTGGGTGGACATGTCTCGAACCATCCGTCAAGCTGAGAAGGTGTGAGAATGTTGGGGGGAAAAAGTGATTGCAAAACTATAACATGAAACCATCTGGTGCTTTGGAGCCTTGGAAGTCGTATTTGTATTTACTTCTTGTTCTGCTTTAATACAAGAAGTGCCTTTACTTTAAATTATATAATTAATTGAAATACGTGTCATATTTTTCAGAAAAACCATTAAATAATTAGCAGATCTATGCCTACCACAAACACTTTTCTCTCAGCCATTTACTGGAAAAAAAAATCTAAATTGAATCCATGAATTATGTATAATTTGCTCATCATAACTAATGTGATATTAGCTTTTAATATTAGTACTAACTAAAATCATGCAACACTTTAAGTTTATCTTTTATGTTTAAAAAATTTATAATTTAATTTTAATAACTTATTTTCTGAATGATTAAAGAATGTTTACCTGTGAGTTTTCTGGGTTTTTCATAAATTTCCTTGCTGGAAGAGCTGATGTCTTCAGGAAGAAGGGCTGACACTTGGTCCAGTCTTTGCTCTGTACTTTACCCAACGCCTCTGTCTGCAAGGCCTTGTGCAGTTTGCTGAAGTTAGGGACCTGCTGGATGACTTTTGGATGGAAGCTTGGCTCCTCAAACAGGAATCCCAGTTTTTTTTTCCTGGTGCATTCGGCAGTGCAAGGTTTTGTGCTCCCGGTCTGAGCTGGATTCTCCTGTTGTGCTGTTGTTGTAAACAGATAAGTTTTAGTCATATCACTGTGTAGACTATTAGAGGTGCTGCACATGTGGAGTCAGGCATTCAGTTTTAACAGCTGTACCGTGTCTTTCAGTAAAAAGCTTTTAAGTCAAACATTCAAAGGCTTTGGAACAAATCAGTACACTGACTGGAACAAAGTATAAAATTGATGTTTCTTTTCACAAAGGACAAAGAAAATCTTTACATTGTAAGACATAAACGCTCTGTTTTACCAGTATTTTGCCTGATATGCTCTGGTCACTTCACCATATCCAAAATGCTTTTTTTTTTACATACGTATATACTTAAGTAAAGATAGGATCAAGAATTTCTAATAATTTTTAAAGGTTTTTATTATTTTGATTTCCTCTCTCGTGTTTCTTTAGAGGCTAAGACATAAAAGGTTTGAGAGGACTAAGCTTAAGATATGAACTTTTTCTTGTAAAGTATCTAAAATACACAACTAATTAAACAAATAACCTGGTACACACTTGACTTTTTTTATTTTAGAGAAATAATGTGATAAATTGAATTTCTGTTTTATTCACCACATTAAATCAAATGTAATTATGAATCAAAGTGTGTAACAAATATAGCAACATGACTACATGATGTTGTCTAAAGTTCATGTGGACATTTTATGTAGTACTGTGTGCCTTTCTCCAGGTTTTGCACTGTGAAACCATGTTATGAATTTCTTGAACACCAAAATTATATTAAGGGACTCTCAGAAAACTGTCAGGCTAGAACAAAATAAGAACAATATACTTCTTGTACATTATTTATATCTATCTTTAATATCTATCCTGACCTTACCAAGACTAAATATGATATGTGAGTGTACCAGCAGCCATGTTTAGAAGGTGTCTCAGGTCCAAATGGTTTTACAAGGTATTACAAGTATGCTTTACCTACTGAAGTAAAAGAGCATAATTTAATCAGAGGGGGGAAAAAAAACCCACCTTTAAGCTCTGGTGAGTCTTTAATGCCTTTCTGACGAACTTTTCTAACATGAATATGGATTTTTGGATCCTGTGAGACTTGGTTTAATCTTGTTATCGACTTCTCCCTTTTCTTGTTTTCTCTCTCCTGGAAGCTGAAAGGCTTTTGAATGGAAAGCAAGAATAGTTTCCTCTGCTCATGGCCCTGTTTCCTTTCCCTCTCTCTGACCTCCATCATCTCCTGGTAGATGGGCTGAACAATATGGCTGGGGACGGGGACAGCACAGAACTTCCTCTGACACTCAGCCTCGGCCTCCTCCTCTTTGGTCAGCTGTGTTGTTTTAGTTGAAGCAAACCGATAACATTGTTGAGTCGTGACAGGAGGAGGGTTCAAGGTTGTTGAAGGTACCCAAACTGGAGAAGATGTTAGAGGCCTCTGTTTGAGATGATGAGAGGTCTCTTTGTCTGAGAGAAGAGCATATATAGAGGTGGATGTCCTCATTCCCACAAATCTGAAAAACAATAAAGGTATCTTAACAACAAGATAACAATAATTTCCCTCAAAGGGATAAATAAAGTATTTTTCATTCATTTCATTCATTAAAAAAGATAATTCATAATCTGAACAGCACAAAAGAGTATTTTGAAGAAGCCTACTTGAGCTTATGGTTCAGTTCTTTTTCAGCACCAGACTTTTTGTCTACGTCTGCTGACAGTAGAGCATTCTGATAAATCCTTTTCTCCAGCTCCTCAGCCTGTCTCTTCTCTGTTTCCAGCAGCTGCTGCTTGAAGGCTTTCCTCAGTGTCTTGAGATGAAGCTCGAGCATTAGCTCTGATTGGACTCCTTCCTCCAGCAAGGTGTCCAGCTTTGACATTTGATCTTAGTTGTGATATTACTAATAAATAAACAAAAAATAAAGAAAAGATCAACAGAGATTAGTAAAATAAAATCAAATTTATGAAAGGTGCTTATTCCCACAAGGAGTGAAAAAGATGTAAACAAGTGTCAAGTCATTTCTCAAGTAACACTGGCAACCCCTTATGATAAGATATTATCAGTTATTGAAGAAAAAAAAATCTACTACTACTAAGCAGGGATGAAAAACGTTGCCATCACCTGTCCTGTTTTTAAAAAAGATAAACATTTTCAACGAAAACCCAATATTACCTGTGCACACACAATTACTTTTTAAAACCACTACTTCATGATTTCAATTTGTCTTTTCAGAATGGGGTTTTTTCATCCCAGATGAAAGCAGCTAAAGTTGTTCCCATTTATAAATCAGGAGATAAACACCACTACGCTAATTACAGGCCCATTTCAGTACTTTCCCAGTTCTCTAAAATATTGGAAAAACTATTCATAAAACAATTTGACAGTTTTGTAGAGAAGCATCAGCTGTTGAGTGACAGTCAGTATGGCTTTAGAAATAATAGATCAACATCATTGGCACTGATTGAGCTGGTAGAAGAAATAACTAAATGTATTGATACAAAGAAATATGCACTTGGAATATTTCTTGATCTGAAGAAAGCATTTGACACGGTCAATCATGACATATTGCTTAGAAAAGTGGAGGAGTCTGGCTTCAGAGGTATTGTTCTGGACTGGTTAAAGAGCTATTTACATAACAGCCAACAATTTGTACAAATAAAACAGAATATGTCTAGACTGAAGAATATTACATGTGGGGTACCTCAAGGATCAGTTTTAGGTCCAAAAATATTTATTTTGTATATTAATGATATTTGCAAAGTATTAAATATATTCAGGTTTGTGTTATTTGCAGATGACACAAATATCTTTTGTTCAGGTGTGGAATTACAGCAGCTTTTGGAGGTGGTTACAAAGGAGCTACACAGACTGAAAAAGTGGTTTGATATATATAAATTGTCATTGAATTTGAAAAAAACTAGTTTTATGTTGTTTGGACATCATAAGGGAAATATCGACATAAAATTAATAATTGATAATGTAAATATACAAGAGTTAATGAAATTAAATTCTTTGGTGTGATCTTAGACTACACCTGAAAGCTCTGTATACCTAATATTGTAAATTAATTTTACTCTACATGAGTTACTGTGTAGAGGTGTGGGGAAATACATACAAAAGTAATTGGCAAATAATAAATACAATGCAGAAAAGGGCCATTAGACTGATAAATAATGCAGGATATAGAGATCATACAAATTAACTTTTTTTTTTAAATATAAGCACTAAAATTTCCAGATTTGATTCAGTTTAAAACATCACAAATAATATTCAGAGCCAGAAATAATTTAATTCCAATCAATATAGAAAATTTGTTTTCAGTAAGAGAAGGGGGTTATGATTTAATAGATAAGTTTAATTTAAAACTGCAGCATGTTAGAACAACTTTATGAAGTATGTGTATTTCAGTGTCAGATGTAAAATGATGGAAGAGCTTAACAGATCAATTAAAGGAAAGTAAAAACATCAACCAGTTTAAGAGAAGATACAAAAGGCAAATATTTAATAAATATAAGCTTGAATCTTAAACAGTTCAACAAAGGACGGTGATGAGTGTTTGAAGCCAGAAATATTGTGGTGTTTTTATTTATTTATTTTTTATGGGAGGTAGGGGTGTGTGTGTGAATTATTTGGGGGGGTTATTGGGAACTAGGAAATTTGAGTTGTGTGACAGAGTTGGAGTGTATATTGTATATTGTAGAAATGAGGTAGGGCTATATAAGTTTATACTTCTGCCTACTCCTTTACAGACATGAGATGTGAAGATGTAAATGTTGTAAGTATTATAAATGAAAGAACATGTTTGAAATAAACTTTGAAATGAAATTGGATCTATTCAATTGAATCGTCTGTAAACATTTTCTTCTTCATTAATCTTCTTACAGGAAATTAACTCATCAGAGTGCTAACGCAAATCAAGGAAGAGATATGAGGCAAAAAAAAAGGTAAAGCAGATTACCTTGCTGGCAAGTCTAACCCCAAATACGAAGTGAGCAAATGTGCTGATTGAGGATGTTTAGGTTTTAGATAGGTCTCGCGAGGCACTGGCAATTTGTAAAGGGTATTATTTACAACGAAAAGATAAAGAATGAAAGAATAAAAGTTGTAAGAATGCACATCTAATTTAAGATAAACATGTAAACAACTTGCAAGAGTCAGTAAAGTGTATATTGTGTGTAAACTGGTTACTATAGCAACCACGCAGCAGCGCTCTCAGCGTAATAGAAAATTGGTTACACATAATTAGCGCCAGCCAAGCAAAGCTCTCATACTTTTCAACCTGAAAAAGAAACTTTCTTTCTTTTTTCCTCCACTTCAAGGAGCGTAATGTAGAATTACAATAAAGAAATACAACTTGAAAGCATGATTGTGGGTACCAACCTTGAAATAGGCGAGTTTCAGGAAGTGTTGTAGATGTTCTCTAAACTATTAGCCCAGATATATTACAGCTCTTTGTTGAACTAACAGTCATGGTTGTTGAAGTGACGTTACTTACAATACGTCCGGTGAAAATAAACGCTTCTATCTCTTTATTGTACTTAGCAGTCCGTTTTCGTTCCATTAGCACTGTTTGTGGACAGAAGCAGCAACGCCAGTCGCGGCGCGTAATACGTCGTTTGTGATTGGACAAGAAACCGGAAGTACATCCTCTGAAGCTCTTGCTTGTCAACACAACATGGCTGGATTACAGAAGGGACACAGCTGCTCTTATTAGGACACATTCAAGGGGAAACTGTCTGTTAGTTTTGTTATCGGAGTATTCCGACTCCGAAGCTGGACTGTTTTCATCTGTAAACGCAGTGCTTGTCTCATGTGAAGACAGACTGAAGACAAAATGCACAAACTCACAAAGGCACCGCTGGCCTTAAACGGACTTGTGCGATGTTTTATAACAGAAAAGCACTTACCTGCTGTAAATATTATCAAAAGAGGATTAGCGTGTACAGAACATGGGGACGATTCTGGCAAGAATGAAGTTTATGATGTCATTATATCCGGGGGAGGTATGATTGGATCTGCTATGGCATGTACCCTAGGTGAGTGTGGCTTACCTTTACAGTAACTGTGTAAGCAGAGTAGTGCTCATTGTATTCCTTGTAGTGTTATTCTAAAATATGCTTTGAAGATAACCCATGAATGTGACGCAGTAAGAAAAAACATGGCCATATCCCAACTCCAGCAGTCTGCTACTGCAGTTAATGAGACTGTTACATAATTGCAGTCAGTAATCTTTATTTCTCACAGGTATGGATCCAAACCTGGCAGGGAGGAAGATCCTGCTGCTTGAAGCTGGCAACAAGAAAGTAATTGACAAGGTGTCTGACACCTACAGCACCAGAGTCAGCTCCATCAGTCCAGGCTCTGCTACCCTCCTTAGTGGTACAGTATACCATCGCAGTTTGACACACATAAACATAAAACATTTTACAATAAGCTTATTGTGTGTTGTAATCTTGAATAGTGTCCTTTCTGTGATAAGTTTGCAGACTGTGACCATTAAATTGGCCCCACTTGCTAAGTCAGGGATGAGACATGCAGGTTACGCAGGCTTAGCAGAGATCATGTCTGACCTTGGATGATAGATTAGCTTGGGTTTTTCCTTGTAGTGTTTTTTTAATAGACAGATTAAGAATCTAAAAATCGACACAGTCTGCAGAAAGTCTGCAGAAAGTCAAGGAATCAAGTTTGTTATGGGTTTGATGGCTTGTTAGTCTTTACAACAAAGTTTTGTCTTATAGGATCCCCTCACTGTGATTCATTTTGTTACTGCATAAAACTGAATAGACAATAATCATTAGGATAATATACTATTATTGTAAGACAGGTGACTTCCTCCCATAATCCTGATTTATATTTACAATTATGTTTGTTTGGTGGATCAGGGTCTGCGATGCTTTCGACTGGGAGATTTCAATAGCGTATTTAGTATGAACACATCTGAAGCTGTACCTATGAAACATTGTGCATCACTTTGACGTCATTCCAGTCCTCTACAAAGGTTAGCTTGTTTATGGAACCACAATCTTCTTCCTGAAGATTTCTCACAAAAACAATCATCTTTAAGTTGATTACATAAGGTGTTGTCCACTTTTTCATGCTAGAGCATAAAGAATCAATGACTAGAGAACAATGAGATCAATTAATCATTTCTGCTGTGTTCAGTCAAGTTTATAATAAGTTTTCATAGGTCACTATAAATAAACCATAGAAACAAAGTCATTTTAGTTACTCTTAAAGGAGAGTGCCTTGGAGGTTTTTTGTGATACCAAGTTTTCATTCAACTTTAAACAATTACTTAATTGTTTTTAAAGATTGTTTATAAAGCAGGTTTTATTTTTTTTATTGTTGTTGTTTTTTATTTTAAAAAACAAACAAAAAACAACTACTACAACATTGCAATTTTCCTCTATGAATAATAATGTATTTTTCATTTCATTCATTCATTCATTATAATTTATTTAAACTCAACCCCGGGCACATTTCCATCCTGCTGTGTGTATTTTGTAAAGATATTCATTGGATTGACCTCCTGTTTTTAATTTTTTTTTATAGAATTTGTGTTTTGGCAGCTGGATTATTGTAATATTGTTTGTAAAACACAGACATACAATTTGCAGGTATTGGAGCATGGGAGCACATCACTCAAATGAGATGCAAGCCATACAAAAGGATGCAGGTAAGTTGATCTTGTGCTAATTTTTATATTAGATTGTTGTGGGGTTTTTTTGTTTTGTTTTTTGTATTTAAGACATGATACAATTTCTACCATTGTGCTGCTTTGTCAAAACGTCAGGAAAACATAATTTCCAGGTAGAAATAACTCATATTATCTAAAAAAAACAACTCTCTGTTACGCAACTTGAAATCTGACTAACGTGTCCTTTAGACTTTCAAATTTACTGCCATACTGTATGTATTTCTGTCATCCATCAGTCACTGCACCATATAATTTGCGGAGAGAAAAATCTGTGACACTCAGCTTCAGCCATCTAGATTAATCAGCAAGCATCACAATACAGTATCATATAATCATGTATATGGTATGTAAGTATTCACATTAAAATAGTAAAAGTTGGTTTCATGTACCATGCATTTTGCTCATTCCTTTGTGCAATTTATGCGTTTTCAGCAGCTCTGTAGAGTCTGTGGTGCACTAAATGCCAAAGAACCTAATTTAAAAAAAAAGGCGATTGCTCGGCATATTCAAAAGCACTGGATAGCTTTCTGAATGTGTAAGTTTTATTTATTAAAGCCATGTTTTCTATGAAGAGTAAATTATGTTGATGTTTTCAAATTGGTACTCCTTTCCCCCCATCCTCTAATTAGAAAGATTAATGTGAACAACAGGGAGAAGATGAAAGATTAGGAGAGTGGTTGTTTGCTGCAAAGTGAACCCGCTTTACGGCTGTGGGCTCAGGCTCAGTCCCTCTTGTAAGATGTGGTCAGTGTGTACCAAACACTCGACCACAGGGTTTCTCTCTGGGCCCAAGATGTCATCATGCAGTTCCTTACAGTGATTATGGTAGTGTACCTCTCCCACTATACCTTCACTTTTCTACGACTTTTCTGGCTTGTTTGCCCACTGAATTTCGGTCATATACATCTCAGCCATAGAACTGGAAAGTATGTACCACAGGTCAGTTTCAAAAAGTGTGCTTTCCCTGCAATAAAGTACTCTTCCTATTTAAATGCCCACTAAGCACCAAGGAGGTAAGCAGAGTTTAGGCCATCAAGGCGTTATTCTGACTCATTCACTATAAAGTTGCAAGGAAGAATATTGTTTAAACCTCGCACAAAAAGCAGTAACTCATCTTACCCCAAAGCTGCATCATTTCACTCTCATTTAACAAAACCAAAACAATTTTTGGGCTGGTCTCAGTAAATCTTTCTTCCCAACCACTTATCACAAGTTGCAAACCAACTGCCATTAGTGGTTTTCTGTGGGGTATATCCCCCTACTTTATGGCAAGTTGGAAAAAAGTAGTGTGGCAGCATGTAACTGCAGAATGATGGGTTCTGTCACCATAGTTACAGCCAAGGAGAGTCTTAACCTTGTACAAACACTTTTCACCCCCTCATGTTTAACTTAAACAAGGTTGGAATTACAGTAGCCTGAAACTATAGCTCATTCTGCCGCTTTTGGTTGCGAATAAATATTGACTCACTCTGTAATGTTCACAAACATGTCATTTTTTATTTGTGTTTCCCAGAAAATGTTTGACAAAAAAAATCCACATCACAACAAAAAAAAAATATTTGAGTCCTCCACCTAAAAGAGCTCTATTAAGCTGAAGTCAGCCCTGAGCGACGGTGACCTTCATCGCTCTGGGTTTGATGTATGCACGCCGTGCCAGCCTCCTAATGTGGCTAACAACTTTGATGTGTTCAGCTCAATGAAGTTCCAGTTCTCTGCCCAGCTATATATAGGGAAAGGGGATGCATTTAAGCGTAGACTTGTAGACCACAGGCATAATGAGTCTCTCATTTAGGTTTGGGATGCCTGCTCAGATGCCCTGATCACATTCGATAAGGAGAACCTGCAGGGCGAGATGGCATACATTGTGGAGAATGACATCGTGGTGGCTGCAATCACTAAACAACTCGACACTCTGTCTGGTAAGCACAAGAATAATAGTTAAATCATGAAGTTCCATACAGTAGCCCGATTTCTCGTCCGTCTGCCTAATGGGCTCTGAGTTTAGTACCTAACAGCATCACTTGTACTCCATCCTGTCCCCAGGTTTTGTTTATTTGTGCTTTCTCCCAGTGACTGTTTTTAAAGACAAGTTCTTGGAGGCGTCCATGTTTTTCCTGCAGTTTAAATCAAAACCTCACATTTTGGGAACTGTTGTGCCTTGGCACCCTGAGCGGACACGTGAAATGGTCCAGTGACCTATTTAAAGCTGCCATGTGCTCCTGAGCTTTGCCACCTCCTGAGACACAAAATCGCTGACAGTGTGTAGGGGCCGCATGGCTGTTGACATCAGACCAACTTTTGTGAGGTTCACAAATAAAATTCAGTTCTGCTATGTGCTTGACAGTTAAACTGGCATATTTATAAACAGTTTTCAACATTTTGCACCAAACAAGGGACGTGTGGTTGCAGCACGTTTTTGCATCATGTGCCTCCCATGTGTCCGCTTCACTCTCTGCTCTCATTTTAGCCGTTGAGTCGTACACTCAACATGCAGTACATGAAAATTATGCACTCCGCCAGCTGTTTTCAACTCTTTACTACAATCACAAAAACCCCTCATTTGACATCCATGTTGTAGGAACCAGTAGCTACTCTGCGGATGGGTCCCACTCCAAGTCAGCACGTGCCAGCATAGCTCAGGATCTTTCCATGTGTGGGGTGTCCAGCTGTAGATATTTTAGGAAGAGGGGCAGCTTTAGTACAAAATCTAAGAAGCTGGCGGCATGTGCAAAGTGCAGAGTGGTGCGCTTGTAGATAAATACTATTAGTCAGTGTAATGCGGCAGGCCAAGACCATTAAGAAGATTGTCAAATGCGATGCTTGGCATTTACCACGTGCCAGCGAGGAAAGCCAGTGGTGTTTTATGAGGTGGTTTTTAGATCTTCCACCACTTTGGCTGCAGGCAAGACATCCTTTCCCTCCGTTTTTTAAAGGAAAAAGTAGCAAAGGACTGATTTAGTGTGATGATGCATTCACATGGCCAAGTTTATCTTTGTGGTGTGAGAAAGTAACACAAAATAACATGCGGTCTTCCTTTGGTCCTTCTACACAGTAGTTACCTGCTGTATATCTTTCTCGTTGTCAGATAATGTGCAAGTTAAGTACAGATCTAAGGTGGTGAAGTACACATGGCCCATGCCGCACCATGCGGCAGATGCCATCCCATGGGTACGGGTCACTTTGGCAAATGGGGAGATTCTTCAGGCGAAGCTTCTGGTCAGTTTAATTCTATCCCACAATCTGTTGTTGTTGTTGTCTTGACTCTTCTGCCTTTTACTATCCTTCTTCTCATCTGTTTTTGCAGATTGGGGCTGATGGACCGAACTCAATGGTAAGGCAGGAATTAGGAATACCCACAGTCAAGTGGAATTATGACCAGTCTGCTGTGGTGGCAGTGCTGCACTTATCAGAGGTGATTAACACATTTCACACACAGTGAAATAACCTTTATTAACCACTCAGACATCTTTAAAGATATACAGTGTATCATGTAAGGGAAATGTAACTAGAATTTAATACATTTTGATTCATGCTTTGCAGCCCACAGAAAATAATGTCGCATGGCAGAGGTTCCTCCCAACAGGCCCCATTGCAATGTTACCGGTAATACATGTGTATTATTTATTGAAAAGTACCTATGTGTCTCTGATGGAAACATCTGATGGAATTGTCGCTGGTCTGTCTTTGCAGCTCTCGGACACTGAGAGTTCTCTGGTGTGGTCGACCAGCCATCGGCTTGCGGAGGAGTTGCTGGAGCTGGACGAGGAGAGCTTTGTTGACGCCATCAACTCGGCCTTCGTGAGTCTCGCTGTGACCATGAAAGTGCTGGTGTTATGTTTACAGTCAGTTTTAAGATGTCTCAATAAGATGTTGCAGCATCTCTGTATATGTGTGCAGGGGTTCTCCGTGCTTGCACGGTAAGCTGTTTGGAGTGACTCACTCAAAGAGTTGGGTCATTGTTTAGTTCAAACAGAACACAATAGTGATATTTCCCTGCAGGAACGATATACCTATCTGTTTTTTGTGTTTAGAGAAACTCCGTTTTCCCAAGCTGGCTATTTTTACTGGGCTTGCCGATGGATGGGGTCACCACGGTTGAGTCACGTTTGGTTTCAGGCCCTGGTTTACTAATTAAACCTGTGGTCTCCCAGTGTCGACCATTACTGCATGGAATGTTTTTCAAACAGAGCTAATTCAATTGCATAGCCTGGCCGGCATCTTCTTTTAATTAGCCCAGCTCCCGAGGCCCTGCCAAACCAGTTAGCTAAGGAGGGGGGAAAACATTTACGCTGGCCTGGAGCTCAGCTTTGCTCTTATGTCAGCTAAATTCTCTGTCCACTCTACAGGATAACATCTGTTTTCTTTCTCTTTTGGTCATTTCTCCCTCTCTGTAAATGTGTCTGTCTTCTTGCCTGTCTGTGCGCTGACTAACAGTGGAGTAATGAGAACCAGTCCGAACTAATTGAGACAGCTGGTTCTCTGTTCCGGGGCGCACTGTCTGCCATCATGCCGTCTGCAGGTTCACCTCGACAGCTTCCACCGAGCGTGGCAGGGATCGGCCCAAAGAGCAGGGTCATGTTTCCACTGGGTATGGGTCACGCATCTGAGTACATCAGGCATAGAGTGGCACTCATTGGGTAAGATGGTGATACTCAGAGCAGCGCCTTTTAAAAGATATCTCACTTATGTTTAGATGGCCACCTGTATCACAAGCAGTGAAATGAACATTTTAATCTGCATTGTACATGAAGTGTTGATTGTGCTTGCATAGTGTAAGATGTGTTTATCTTTGCAGGGACGCAGCCCATCGTGTTCATCCACTGGCAGGTCAGGGAGCCAACCTGGGATTTGGGGATGTGGCTTCCCTCACGCAGCTCCTGAGCCAGGCGGCCTTTAACGGGAAGGACCTGGGTCAGTAAGAACTCTAAACCGGCACAAACGCTGCAGCCATAGCTCGGTGGTTTCCCCTAAGCTCTTTTCCATTGCCCCAGCTCATACGAACTTTGTTGATGTGAACTATAAAAAGCACAAGGTTTTCCGGCAACATTTATTTGATGTTTTCTGGCCATCCTGCCGAATAACTGTGTTTGTTGCTTTCCTTGAGAAATGAAAATCCTGTCATGAGATGTCAAGTTTATTTTTACTCTTATTAAATGTCCTGAAGTTATTATTGCGCTGGTGCATCGACTTAATGTAGGAAACATATGGCAGACTCATACAGTCTTAGACTATATTCTTTCTTTTTAACACTCGGCTGTTTTTGCTTTGTGCAGGAGCAATACAGCACTTGTTAGAATATGAGACTGAACGTCAGCGACACAATCTGCCCATGATGGCTGCAATTGACCTCATGAAAAACCTTTATTCCACCAACGCTGCTCCTGTGGTTCTCCTACGCACCTTCGGTCTGCAGGCCACCAACATGCTCCCAGCGTTAAAAGTAAGCTCCATCTCCACCAGCTTGACATCTCAGCCAACCTGGTCTCAACCACCTGTCAAACCTAAGCTCCACCTACACCATAACCCCACCCTCCACCCTCTTTTCTGATTACATGGAGCTTTACTTTAGCACTGTCTATAATTTTAAGGGTTCTGAACCTACTACTATGGCATCTAAGTTTAGCCCCAAATTTAGTGTTACCAAAAGTGTGTGGGTGGGGTGCATGGCTGGCCTTTGGGCAGCGGACAGTGGTGTTGGCTTGTGTTTTCACACTCCTTTTATTACCGACCACTCATGTGAAACGACTTTATACCCTACTAAGTGATTCAGACCAACACAACTGTAACTGGTTGCAAAGGCGTTTCACGATGGACAAACCAAGTTAAAAATGACACTTTTTCCATATTAAATGGTTTAAGTTCACAAGTTTACAGGTCTCATATAGGTTTGCAGAGCAACTCGCTTCTAAATCCTAACTCTGAGGTTGCATAGTCTCTGAATTCATGTCTCTTTTTACTCTGCAGGAGCAGATCATGGCATATGCAAGCAAATGACACATCTGCGGGAAAGTGCTTGTTGGTGAATCTCCAGTGACTCTAAGCTTTAAAAGCTGCAAAGACTGTCAGTGTAAACAATAAAAATAATTAAGTTTATTTTACTCCTTAAGTTGTTTATCTGTGTCTGTGTGTGTAACAAGATTAAATGTAATCCAATGCACATTTTTCACGTTTTATTAAAACATACATGTTTAGTATACACTCATGTCACGTGATTTAAAAACAATTTACATACTGTAAGCCATCAGATTATTCACTCTGATGGACACGAAGGCATTTCTCAGCAAATGTGCAGCACAAAGTTTCTGTGATGTAAAAGCAATTCCTGCCAAATAATTTCACTGAGTTTACATTATGTATATACAGCAGTAGTAATCAAATAAGTAGAATATTGTAACAACAGCATAGGCATGGTTAGGGAGCAGTTATACAAAGAGTTCAAATAGTAATATTGGAAAAGGATAATGAAAAATACAGGAACTTTCAGCTTTTTTAAATATTTTTACAATTCACAAGAAGTAATGCAAATATAATTCAATAAGACTATAAGCAAACAGCAACAGGTAAGGAACTTTATTAAATAGCTAAAGATTATGATGTTGGATGCACTGTCTACCCTTGATGAGTGGTTTTCTATTATCTAAAATACTGTTGAGAACAAAGGCCATTGCAATTTAGCTATGTTTGATAAAGTCTTTCCCACTTTAGATGAAACAAGCAATACTAGCTGCATTTTAAAAAAAATAATACAAGGATTAATGTCAGAACTTTACAACACTGAGAGAGGCGTTTCTCCACAGCACTCTCTTTGCCCCCCTGAGTCATGGTGAGCCCAACACTAATGACGAATATATACAGCTCGATGGATGGCATCAAAGCAACTGATCGTGTCTTCGCTACAATATCTGCAGTTAAAGTGTTACGTGCAATGATGAGGAAAAAAAGCTGCATAGCTGTCAAATGCTCTCCGTTCGATAATGTCGCACTTGTCAAAGTCTAAGAGCAAATGAACTAGGAACCTGTTAAATAATTTACTGCGAGAATAAAGAAAAAATGAATTTACAAGCATCTAGAAGAGACAGTTGGAGTTGCAGCTCCAGCAACTGAATTTGTTCCACTGTACCGCACAGCGCACACCAGGACCACAGTAAGCACAAAAATACCATGACTCCTTGTATTGCCTCTAAGTTACCCTCTATACACTGTACGGGTAGGTGAGAAAGACATTTCAGATCAGACACCCATAAGGAATCAAAAATGTAAACGTTTCATACAAAATAAGCCCACCAATTATGAGCTCAACATACAGTAGAAATAGCTGGCCTTATAAAAATATAGTGATTTTTTTTTTTCAAACAGTTCTTTGAGTATTCGCAGGGGTGCTGAGGTTGAGTAAGAGATGAGGGGCATGGTGGGTGAGGAAGCATGGTGGGACCGGGTGTGTCTGCGAGGAGGCAGGCTGATTGAGGGTGGACAGAGGGAAAGGGGGCCCCACAGTGACAGACTGTTCCTCTCAGTGCCAGCTGCAATGACTGCGAGCTGTCCTTAGTGGATGTTGAGGTCTCTGAAGAAGTCGAAGGTTGCCCCCAGGGCCCAGCTTGTCTCCACGTTGTTCACTTTCTTGGCCAGCTGTTGAATAAAGGGAAAGAAGATCTCCATTAGGGCAACATAGACACACTTTCTTAAATATTATTGATTTAAAGCGCGACGCATAGTGCAGACACACGCTTTGGATATGCAGCTCGACATATTTTGACTCCCACATGCATTGCCCGTAGTAACCTGGCTTGGAGTCACCTACCTGCAGCACAGTGCTATCCTTGAAGCCAAAGCCCTCCTTTAGCAGGCAAGTGATATATGTCATATCCATGCAGAGGAAGGGGCTGATAGCACGGTATTTGGTCATTTTGTTGCACACTGCAAACACAAAATAATACACAGGCTTCAGACAAGACAAAAACACATGGTTCATTCATATGCAACTATAAAAAATTAATTCACCTTCCTGTATAACTCCATGTAACAATTATACAAACTTTTCTAACCCCTGTGAAAAATGATTTAAGATGGACAGGAAGGTGTGAGGACGACGGCTGAGGGTCAGCACAAGGCTGCGAGTGGGTGGAGGTGTTTGAAGGCCAACCATA
>JBBBVU010000021.1:10271634-10290279 GCA_037177055.1 Atherinosoma microstoma | reverse complement strand
CAATAATTAGGGTAAGTTTTAAGATAGATTTGTACTGTTTACTTTAAAATTTTTGAGAAAATATAAAACAGTATCGTTTACCTGTGTGTGTACAGTTCATATGTGTGGTTGAACAGGTTGAATTTGGCTGTGTAACTGGGCGGAGCAGACTGAATTGTTTTCTGTTGAATAAACAGCAAATATTAAGCGGTATATCTTTTTGGTATTTAAAAAAAGAAAATTCATTCATTTACCACAGTGATTATTCTATTCACCTTTGACTTTGGAAGGAATGTGATCTGTGTAGATCCTCCACCCAAATCCAGAATCCCCACTGTCCTCCTCGTGTTGGAGTACAAATGGCCTACAGGAAACAAGCAGAAAGTTAAAAACCTCACACTGGATGGAGGGTAATGGAGGTGTTATGCATCATTGATGCAACATAGAGTGCACACTGTCTAATTCTAAGAAACTGTTGCTTATTTTAGTGAGAACTTGCTCGTTTTGCAATCACTCGTATCAGAATGATACATGTTTAAATAAATTTGGTGGTACCACATGTGTGACAAACGTGAGGAAATATTGCTTGTTTTTGCAACCTGTTTGGAGCCAGTGATTCATGCACATGACCACAGAAAGGAGACAAGAGTCTTTCACTGCAGGGCTTCTGTGTACACTGGAGCCTGCTAACCACTAACACCACCATAGCAAAACACAAGCAATGTCTTACCTGTAAGGAAGTTCACTGTGACCCAGGCAAGGACTCCTAAAACAGCACATGGGTGAAATGCCAACATTAGTCAAACCTCTGAGAAGGGGATTGCACCTGACCAATGATAAATTTATCCTGTTCAAATGTGTTCAAGCAGACAGAATAATCTAAAGATAATTCAGTCCAGCTAACCCTCATTAGGAATGCTAGTCAAACCAACCCAGGTAATTACCGTTGACTCAGATGTAGAGTTATTGTACTCATAAAGTGAGGATGACAACATAGCACATACTCTGATGAAATCTAACACAGTCTTAATGAGCGATGTGGAACCTCACACTAAATTAAAGGGCGTGGGGCAGCTTGCACTCACACTGGTGTATTTATGTACCACAAAGAGGTAGTAACAGAACTCTTGTAAAAAGAATTACGAGAGCACTATTGTTTCTTACAGGCTGTTAAAGCACCTGGTTAGACAATACCTCATTCAAAAAAACCATCATTAAATTTAAAAAGAATGATTTTCTTTTGCACATGTAGAGAAAACTTACCTTCATTTGCTCCATTCATGATGGAAACACTGTTGTTTGGCACAAAAAAGGGGGATTCTTCAAACACCTCTCGTACCTGGGGAATAAAGTTACCCACTGAATATGAGTTACGGTTCACATGACAACATCTTAAGATACTTTTCTGGTAATAAGAGTATGTTTAATCAAGCTGGAGAGGACAGATTGTGTTTGTTAAGTGACAGATAACTGAGCCACAAGTATGGTTGAAACGGCAGTCTGGATAATACTTAAAATGCCAAATATGGTTGCTCCACACAACCCAACAACAGCTGTTCTTTGCAACATGATAGCCACCAAATGGGCAGACTTGCTGCCTTTTCGTTCAGTGACAGTTGTAAGCACTTAGTGGTTTTCTCATCCCGTTCTCTGGTGGGACGGCTGCTGTTTGTGCCAAATTGTCTGAGGGCAGAGTGAAAACGTGCCTCACCTCCTTCAAAAGGGCATTGGCCTTCTCTTCAGGGAGCAGACGCAGACCCGCCGTGGCCTTCAGGACCACTGGCGTCCTCCTCCACTCCTCCTCTGGCACTGTCTTCTTGGCAATCTTCAGTAACTGGCGGATGGTGTTGCCACCCTGCAGAAGACAACAAAATGAAAGATGTTCCATATTCCAGCAAAGATATTTCATATGAGATAAATCTTTAAAATAAATATAGAAATCAGAAGGTAAATGAAACATATAAATCAGAAGAGGGAAGCTATTTTTGGAAATTCACACAATTTACATCACACAAATCCAACCCAAAAGAAAATCCCAGTGGTTTAGTGGTTTAAAGGTTGTAAACAATTCCCTAATATGCCTGATTACTAATATTAAATAGCTAATTGTGCAAGCAGATATACATACCTCCTCAGGGTTGTCCTTATATTCAGACAGCCCAGGTTTCACAGCATGGTACATTTCATTGTCCAGAACTGGCAGCTCAACTAAAAGAAAAAAAGTCAGGGATCAGATCATAAACAACACAAGCTAAAGTGCGTGAAATTGTGTGATTACACGGAAAAGACAGTTATTACGCTTTGCACACAGGATATTTAGACTGTGGCGCTTCACCTACATCCAGACTGTTTTAAAGGTCTGCGTCCTACACAGTTGAGTCAGACAGGCAAATTAAAAAGTCCACATCTGCTACTTTTAGACTGCCCCGCACTCTGCCAGTGCATTTTTGTCATTACACCGCACAGCGAATGACCTAACAGCAAGCAGAGTGGGAGTCAGCAGCATGCGCAAAGCTCTATTACTGGTTTAGAGAAAGTTGTGCACTTACCAGGATCTTTCTGGATGAACTTATAGATGTGGATCCTGGTGCCGGTGCTGCCCGCGTCAAACATGATCCCGTGGAAAACGCGGCTGTGGGCAGGGGAGGGGACTTCAGGTGCGGGCTGGTGCACCTGAAGAGGGTGATAAGTCTCAGGTGCCGGATGCACTACTTCGGGCACCGGGTGTAAAGCCTCTGGTATGGGGTGGACGACTTCTGGTGCAGGGTGGAACACCTCGGGGTAAGTCGGGACGCCGGACTCGGTGACTTCGGGTACAGGATTGGAGACGTCAGGGAGGAGGTTTTCCGTGTTGGCTGAGTGCTCCCGGTAGCGGTAGAAGTGAGGGATGTAACGGTGGTGCCGGTAGTAGGTCGCCTCCACGAAGAGACTCCCAAGCAGAAGCCTCACACACAGACTGAGGAGCAGGGTGTGCATGGCCATAGTGTTCACAGCCAGAGGAAGAAGAGAGCTGGGTTGCAGAGGAGAATGTTGAGGACTTGTGGATGCTGGAGCAAAACGCAGACAGGGGACCTGCAGAGAGAGCAGTGGAGATGGAGAGAGGCAGAGTGGATGCGATGCACACTCAGGACTATCCGGCCATCTGATTACAGTATATAAAGACATAAGGGCCTGGCGTGGGGCCACACCGAGAGCAGCCATCCACCAATCATGTGACGGTCCATCCCAACTCCATCAGGAGTCCCCCCCCCCCCCCACCCCCCATCTCCTCCACCCCCCTCCAGTGAGCTGAGCAGAACACTGACTACCTGCCTACCAACAGCATTTCCTTTTTTCTTTCTTTTTTATGAGGAGGATTATTTCTGGCAACGTTTTTCCTCTCCTCATCTTTTACTAGTTATTCTGAAGCCAAAAAAATCCCCTTATGGAAGGAGAGAGGGGTTTCTAGACAAGTCAATATGAATGGCTCACCCTGAAAAAGCTCAAAAATGGTCTTTAAATACTTTTTATGGGTAATTTAAAGACTCGTATTGGAGCTTGCCTCAGAAATTCCTTCTCTTTGGACTTTCACAGCTTCATGACTTCTTAAAATTTTACCACTGCTCAAATTAGGAATGATGTAAGTTTTTGTTGGCTGTCATAAAGGCTCTTCTGATAGTTTTTTTTACATTAATTACTGGAGTTTGTAAAAGTTAACAACTTGAGTATGTTAATGTTTGTACTCATTTTAGGATTATTCTTTATCACTCCAGTGATACTTCATTTTAAACTTTTCATAGCTTTGTGAGGAATACAAATAGTTACTCTGAAAGAAAGATATTTTTCATGTGCTATTACTTCTGCTAAATAATGTTCAGTAGTTGGAATGAGCCATGCATGAATAAAACCAAAAAAAAAAGAATAAATCTTTTCATGATCCTGCAATAATCACCTAATTAAATCCACTGCAGCCGTTTCACCAACCTTAAAAAATGTAAATGTGACCTGTTCTCCAGCTGGCATAAAAGTTTAAAGAATGTTAGCAATCATCTCACTCCCACTCATCTCTGTGTTAACCACAGGGTTTCCAAGGGAAAAATATTTGGGCTGCAAGACACGATTCACAAGAGAATGCATGAAAAGCATGAGTAGCTGTTTCTCCACTTTAGGTGGGAGTTTGGTGTGGCATCATAAACCGCGCTCTTGTGTATCAGCTAATGCTTTCTCATGCAAAGTTACTGGTTACAGTGCAGGGTGCAGAGGCAGCAGGGTATCCCCCAGCAGTGCAGCGCAGCGCAGTCAAAGAAACTCTGAGACCTTACTTGAACTGAGATTTGTACCCGTCTGCGATATTTTTCACCCACTTTATATCAACAGAAAGAGGACAGATCTGAAAAAGAAGGCAATTGAGGCATCTCTGGGGAACTGACCCTGTCTCAACCCTCCGTTTCAAGTCATGCAAAGACTGTGGCAGAAACCGAGTTGCTGGCCTTCCCGGCCATGAGGGTATGGGGAGGACAGAGGTCCTGTTAATGGGCACAAGAAAGTCCAGGAAGACCATGGTAAGGACAATGTGGGGAGGGTGGGGCTTGGCACCAGCATTTGCCCATCATGCCATTCCACTCCCAGGACACTCAACTGTGCAAAGCACTGTTCCAACACTGTAATTTAGACTAAAAATATTGGACTTTCTTTCCTCCTTCCTTTTTTCTAAATACTGTGGCTACTTTTTTCAGTCTTGTGGCTCACCAGAATGGTCGTTTGCCCCTATCAAAGTGTACATGTGCAGGACCTCTCACTAACTCGTGCCCGTAGATATCTTGGTTTTTGACACAGTGATGTGACATTAATAAAGACCTGAATAAAAGTGTCTTAGTGAACATGTCAAATGTTTTATCTGCCTTATATCTAATTTTCAAAAAATATTTTTGAGGTCAACTGATCCACATCCACTGTGTCATTTTGCAATCAATATTTATGATGTGCAATGTTTGGACAGCAGTAATCCACTTCAGGACAATTGCTGCTTGTGCCATGAATCACACAATGACTTAGCCTCTAACATGCACACACCTAGATTGATGTTGCAACTGTAAATTGATGCAATAGGAATTTCCCTCTAAGTTAAATGTCATTACATTTTCAATTTTACTAAATAATTTGTATAAATATTGGATTCAATCAGTAATAGTCTGAAACAAGTAAATCTAGTGGAGAATTTCTACGTTGTCAATCTCGCCGAGATGTTTAAACATGCATTTCTACCGAGTGAGCCTATTGCTCCATGCCTGTGTAAGGCATGACACAGCACATTACAAACACGCTGTTAAACGAGAGTTAGTTTCAATACAAAGTTTGGTATTTTGTTTCAAGTTAAGTGAAACCGTAAAGCACGAGAAAGGACCCCAGCTTTGTAATCTACACTGTGCAATATATCATTAATATGCTGCAATGTTGCCCTCAGGAATGCCATGTTTGTGGGTGTCCTACCCCAACAAGTCCATTGAAGAGACCCAAACCTTGTCATTACAATTCCAATGATAATGACAGCTTTGAAATGCTCAGGGTTATTTCAGTTTTCTCTCCTCGCTGTCATAGTAATTACCTTTAAATTTAGTCTTCAAACTCTCTTCATGATGCCAGAGCACAGAGCGACCCTATATGATTCAGTTTACAGTAGCTACACCCAACGCACTTGCAGTATTTACTTTTTCTGTTTGATAAATAATCAGCTCTGGACACTCCTATAGGCTCCTGCCTGCAGGAAGCTGAACAAGATGATGGAGAGAATTCAGTGGTTTTAACTTGAATTACGACCTGCCTTTACATTGTTTCTGTTGGCAGAGTTCTAGTGGAAGATGTAAGCCAACTGCATTTATGCTGATCTTAGTGGTTTTCCCAAAACTTCAATAGAAAACAACTGCAGGGATGGCAGTTAAAAAAAACAAAAACAAAAAAAAAAAACATAGTTCTTTTCAGGATAACATGGACAATACTGTTGACAGGAGCCAAATGTATCTCATGTCATTTTGTGGGAGGAGATCATGTGCAAACAGATCCTGTTTGATAAAACCCTGTGTGAGATGACTGTAATTACAAGACAAGTGACAAATGCAGCCATTCTGGGTCAGTCCAGAGGCTGTTCATCTGCATCTTATGATCTCCCGCAATGATTGGACTTTTTAAAAAATCAATTCACGGAGTGAATTATGCAAGAAAGTCAGAAGGTTAATACATAAGTGCAATCAAGACTTAACAAATGACAACAAAGCAGTCATGTTTGCAATGTATAATATTACAACATTAACATCTTTTACAAAAAAAAATTCTAACTTTGCTATTTTTGCTCAGAAAAAAAGAGAAAATATGTTTGTTCCACAAGTTCTTAAACATAAAAGTTTTGAAGGTTTATAGATAAGCATGATAAAATATAAAGCAGTAGAGCAGCAACTACAATGCAGAAAGGTCCGATCTGTTGTTCTGTAGTAGGTTACAACACAGGGGTAAATTATATTAGTGTCGGCTGTTGCTTTAGCCATATGGTCCTGGTTTGTACACAATTGGTCACACTGTCAAGGCTTTGGGAAACATTTTGTATACAAATCTGTTTCCAAAAAGTTGGATTGATGTGTTGAAGAAAAAAACAAACAAACAATAAAACTGTGTGGAGGGAAGAGGGGGTTGTTGTCAGCAAGACCAGGGCCAGAGGGGTGGCCTGGCAGGCAGATGCCACCCAAAAGTCGAAAATTAAATTCAAACAAATATTGAGTGTAAACTGAAGATTCAGAGTACACCTTGGTAAACATCAGAAACCCAAGTGCAATTGAATGCAGCATGAAATGTACCCTACTTCGGTAATACTATTTGTCTTCCCTAGCTGTTTATATAGTATGAAGAGGATGCAAAGGTCACAATAATGCTGAAGAAACACTAGTGATTTGGCTCAAAGCATGTTTTTAAGTAATTAATGAAGTAATCCCCCCCCCGTAGATGAAAATCGGAACTGGATCTGTCACAGGACGTCTCCATGACAACAGCTCAAACAAACATAGGAAGTAACTTCACTGTGCATCCTTGCTGCTTCCTAAGACGTTTGTTGTAGTTATGCCGACGACGAAAGCATCTAAAGTAAAGCGGGTGAAAGGAGGGTAAGTGTGCGGTTTTTCCCCCCTTTCTTTCTACATTGTCGTCCAAAAACTAAAAGTTACAGCTGCAAATTGTTGTTTTTCCGGCACAGGAAAGGAAAGAAAAACGGCAAACATGAGTCAAAAGCGGACAAAGACACGGACGTCGAGACAGCCAGGGCCAACGCTGCTCTTTGGGAGCTGAGGTTAAAGGTCACCGAGCAGGATGCCGCAGATTATCGAGAGCATGGCTATAAAATTGCACGCGCCAACGAGCAGCTGACCAATCAGCTGTACCACATAGAGAGAGAATCCCTCGATATGACTGCCTACTGGGAGAGAGAAGTCGAAGCTAAGGAGGAGAAGGTGAGAAAGTCTGCACAGGTGTTCGTTAAAGGTGTGTAACATCAATTCACAGGTTTTCTGATGCTCTTAACAGATCAGTATGTTGGAGGAGCGCCTCAAAAAACAGGAAGTCCTGGCACTTGAAGAGAAGAATAAACTGGTGAGTTCTAAGTAATGAAAAAGCCAAGCTAATAAAGTTTAATGATATCAAAATGTTGGTCCCTTAAATCACACATAAAGACCCTTTTAAAAAAAGAATAGAAATCAAGATAGATGGAGAAAAAAAAACAATTATTTTCATTGGTTGATTACAGGAAGGAGAAAAACTTGGCCAAATAGTGCAAAAGTAAGATCTGCATCGCTTTGTAGCCGTCAGAAAAGTTAAGGGTATATTGACTGGTGGAGGTTTTAGGATACTGGTAAAGATAAATAAAAAAACAAAAACCTCACCAATGGCAATGAACTACAAATGATGACCTCATATAATTCCTGAACTGTATTTATCAACTCATCCAGTGTCAGCTGGGTACATTGTCCACCCATTCAGTTGCAACAGAGGTCTCTGTAGAGATGTGGCCACAAACAATCTCTCATTTAATGTTTTGCTGCCAGACTCTCATCCCATTCCCTCCGTTCTACTGTAGCCTATCATCTGCAAGATTTTGGCTGGACAGAGAATTAGTCTCGGATCCAAACTGATTTAGCATACTGGCTGATCAAAGGATACCTGGGTTAGAGATGGTCTCGGGGCTGTCTGCCCAAAATCCAGTACTTGTGTCTTTTTAATGCTGATAAGTACTCCTATTTTTATTCATTATAATAAAGTTAAAAGCTACTCTAATTAAAACATTTATCTTTGTAGAAGAATGTGGGATTTGTTGCAGCTGGTGGAATTGCTGTAATTTTCTGTGTGCATCTTAGCATTTCAAAAATGTGCTGCGCTGTCTCTTAACAGCTGTCTTGTGTGTAATTATGTTGACATTCATTATGGTAAAAAAAAAAAAAAAACAACCAAACAAAGCGACTGTGAAATAAAAAAAAAACAAAGCCTCACATTCCGAGTTACATGGTCTAATGTTATTTTAATCCACAACAATGGCCACAGAAAAAAAAGCATAATTTAAAAGTACTTGGTCGGGAAAAGGCAGTCACAATACCGGTTTTGATGTGTTAACCATACTTCACTTGTTGCACAGATCTTTAGACTAGAATACCACTTTAAATTACATAACATACACCAAAGGGAACTTATTTTGACTCATACCCTCACTGACCTCTACTTCCCATAGTTAAACCCAAACTATCAAACTTACAAGAAAAAGTCAAGCGACAAAAAAGATACCAAAAACACTTTTTGCTAGCAGCTGTTTTCCATCTTCCAGCCTTTACTTCATGATAGTTAAATAGAGTCCAATAAGTTTTTGAGGATGAAAAAGGAGGCAAGGTCTGGACCAGCTTTAAACAATCCTATTTCAGACATGTATGGAGTTGTCACATTTGCCCGGTTAGGGGCGGAAAAGATTACGTTTTGCTACAAAAATGGGACTTCAAGACTTGCTGTTTGCAGCCCTTTTAAGTTTGCAAGGTGATAAAATGGTTCATTGTGAAAATGAAACGACATGGTGAAACCTGAGAGGTTCAGTCACCCCAATCATTTTATTGTATGAGACACAACATGAGAAAAAAAAACAGATGCAAGCAATGCTGATCATTTTAAACTTCAGACTGGTGGAAACTTTTAGCAAAGCTTTCCATTTGATAGATCACATTGGTTGAAAATGAGAAAGATGCAAACCGGCTTGTGTAAATACTGCTGCACTGATGTAGATGAACGTTTACGGAGTTATCTGAAGAATAATTAGGCCTGAAGTTGTAATCAGATGGTTGATAACCTCTCATTTAGCCATCATGTCCATGTTTGTGGGTGTGTGTTTTTCTAGTCTTTCATGACTTTGGTCACTTTGTCACATTTTTGCTCAGACAGACTTCTCCACAGTAGCATCTTGAGACATTTAACATGACGGATCTGTGCTTAAAAGTTGGCTTGTAGAACAGTTTACCCTCATGAACTCTGGTATAAAGTCTTGTCTCATGTCTCTTCCAAAAGCTGCAGTTGTGGATTTTTTTCCCCGCAGCTTGAGTACATACAAGTTGATAAATTAAAATGATCCTTTATTTAGCATTCAATATACCGCATGATTTAATTTTGCTTCCCTATGTTTGTGAAGACCAGAGACTTAGACATGATCCAGGAAAAAGTGAGAGAAAAGGAGGCATGGGAAGCCCAACTGGAGCAGGAAGTCGTCAATGTAAGGAGACAGAAAACAAGATAATGTCTTCATATGTGGAAATGTTTCGATCCGGCTAACAATCATGTCTTTTTTTTTTTGTAGATTCAACAAAGCATGGACATGGCTGACAAGGAGCACAGAGAAAAGCTAAGCAAAATAGAGGAAAAATACTTCAAGGAAAAGGTATAGAGTTTGAAAGCACTGATTAAAGATTCCTCCACTCTGGAGAATGAACACACTAGGACATAAAACATGGTTTGAAAATACATTGTCAGACTAATCTGGCTCCTCCTTCACTGAAAGATGAGAAGAGATAGCGGTGAAAACCAAGCTTTGATATTCCAGGTGGAAACATGAAATTAGCAAATTTCCTTGCAGGCATACCTGGAGAGGGAAGCAATGGAAAAATGTGATGCAAAGATGGCCGTGTTGAAGCAGGACCACCAGGAAGCCATTGCGTGAGTGTTTGTGTTGCTGTGTTGATTTAATTTTATCCTTTAAACTGCACTGTCATGCAGAATGCAAAGAAAAAATAATTTACTCATGTTAAGTGTTTATGTATATAAATATATATAACCAGAACTAATGTTATTTTCTTGACCGCACTGGTGCATCCATGTGCATTATAGTGTACATCGCCTGAGCCAATGATCACATCCTTAGTCATCCTAGAAACGCCTGCATAAAGGAGAGAGTAAAGCATGTGTGGAAGACCATAGTTTATTACTTTTGAGGCCATAGGATGTGTACTCTGCCTCTGCTGTGCTATTTTTACAGCTCATAAAACATCAACATTGATATTGGCGTGGCTTCTCTGGCTCGGTCCCAGTGTCAGTAATTGATTTAAATTTGAACACATATCGTCAAACACGACAATCCATTTGATTTTGCTTTCTTTATAAGACTTTGAAAACCAAAAGCAAACACATCCAAAGCCTCTACCCGCCTTGTTCAATTCTACTTGAGCCACGTTATGCAGGATTAATTATAAACAACATCAACTTGAAATTTTGCTCAAAACGAGATGAATTTCTCAGGAACTTTTGTTTGTCTTGTCAACTATTTAGGCAGTTGGAACGTGCCTTGCGTGCTGCATTCAAGGAGCATGATCGCCTAAATGAGACACTGAAAAACACCATGAAGGAGGGAGAAGACCTGAAGAAATTGACAAATACCCTGACTGGGAAAAACACGTTGCTGGCACTGGACAAGGTTTGTTTGAACCAAAAGACAGCAAACAGTAGTTTAACTATTAAGTGCCAGTCCTTGGATAGAGACTATTTATCTCTCCGTAAAGTCATTTTGAGTTATGAAACACTTGTCAGATCTGCTCTGAATATATTTCAGATGGTTTTTCCCTTGCGTTGTTTACTTGTGCTGACCCTGTGTATTTTGCTTGTGGTCCTACTCCCCTCCCCGACCTCCTGACTACTATCCAACCTCTCAGTGGTTGTGGTGAGTTTCCACTGGTGTCTAGGTTCAAATTCAGTGGCTTGTCTTGCAGTTTTTCTGGCACCGATTCTTTAAGATAAATAAATATTGGGTTGATTAATCTCCCCCCGATGATGACAGCAAATCAAGAGAGTAAATCCGCTTTGCTGATCACTCAGCAGTCCTGGCTACTGCATAAATAATTATCTGTTCTACTTCAATAAAGATGTAAAGACTTTCCAAAGTTTGCTGTATCATCCATTTAACCACCCTGCTCCAATGTCTTCTCACCCAGGACATGCTTGAGTCAGTGGTAAAGAAGGATGCAGCGCAGATAAATGCAAAAAGAAAGGAGATATCTGAACTCATGGCCAAAGCTGCTTCCTTGGAGAAGGCCCTGAAGTTACAAGAGGGAAAGCTTGAGCAACAGGAGAAGGAGAAGAAGATGAACCTGGTCACCATTCAGGCCAGCCAAGTAGAGCTGGACAAGCTGCAGAAAGTCCTTGCCATGCGGGAGAAGGAGATACAGAAAGTGAAGCATCTGGGGAACATCATTGTAAAGAAGCGTACAGAGCTGGAGAACTTCTTCTATGAGGCGCTGGATCATGTGAGGCAAGAGATAGCTGCCAGCAAACTTCGCTACAAGAAGGAGGTACTGCAAGATTATCATTGGAGGTTTAGAGAAGCCACAGCAGGAAAGATAAAGTTCCCACCCGTCCGCACTTTCCATAAAAGTCCCTACAGTAACAACTCTGTCTATTCAGACATGGAGGCTACTTCAAAATGGTAGATCCACTTCCTTTCTCATCTTTTCCATCACTGCTGTGGTTGAATTTGTGATATTTTTAATTTCTCATATTTGTTAAAGCCACTTGCAGCTTATGCAGTGGTAAATGAAACTCTGTGGCTCATTTTAATGCAGTCTATACCGGATAAATACATGGATTGGTGTAACAAGAGAAAGTCATTTCATTTTGATTTCTCTTCTTTGAAGGTCTGATCTTCCAGGCAGTGAAATTCAAATCTCAGATCTCACTTGGGAGCAGAAGGAAGAAGTTCTCAGCCTTGTCTTTGCAAAAATGAATGGACAGAGGGAAAGGTAATAACCCGCTCCTATCCCTGGCTCAGGTTTAACATAGCAGAAGCTCCGCTGGTTGTTTTGCTTTACTGACTTCATCCCAGATAACACATGAAAATCCATTTGTAATCCCCTAAAATGAACCAAAACTTCTGCATCAATTAACTCTGAAGAACAAAGTGCAGTGACACCATGCAGTTAGTCCAGGCTGAACCTCCGCTGACTCCTCCCTCTTTTTAATGTTTTAAACAGCCATTTTCTCAGCAGAAGAGGATACCATAAAACATAAGTTAGGCTTCAACCAATTTTCTTTTCCATCCAGCTGCTTAAAAAGAATGAAGAAAGAGTCTGGGCACAATAGTAAAAATAGGCCCAGCCGCAGAGTCGTGTGCTTGGAAACAAACATCTGGTCACGTCGATTTTCTTTCAGCCTATTGGTCCTTCTTCACGTGCACCAACAGTTTATTTTGTTCTTTTGAACACTTGCGGTCAGAGAGCAGCTGGTAACATGATTTTCAGAGAGGATTGTGCAGGGGATCTGGATGCATGGGATAAAGCAGGCAAGAGAAATATATTCATGTTAGCAATGGTCTGGCACCTATTTCAGAACATTTGGCAAGTGAGGACGGTCAGTTGGCAGCATCCAAATCCGTGAGCATTGTGTTGACCCAGAGTAACCCCTGTAAGGCAGACTGGAGGCCTGAAAAGACACAAGTGTGCCATAAAACATGGTTTTTCTCTGCAATCTCCTGTATTTACCTTTTAATACTTTCTTTGCACCATCTGTAATGCTCTTAAAGTTTTATATAAATCACTTTGAGTGGTCTCGAACATGAAATGTGCTATACAAATAAACTTGCCATGCCTATGTAACTGCAACTTTGCATTTTCCTGATAGGAAAGTTTGCCAACATCTGGCCTCATGTGCCTCCTCTGAGAAGCAGAAGAGCCTCAATGACACCGATGCTACCGAGTAAGACACAAAAAGAATGGATGAGAATAAAAGTTGCAATTTAGAAGTCTGTGTAGATTTATTGGTCCCACATTGCATGTTTAGCTGAGAAAGCAGCGGCTGCGAGAACGTCAGTGCCTACATGTGATTTATTAAGACGGTTGCATTTTAGCGTTGCATAATGATGACTGTCTTCTAGAATTAGAGACGAGCTCTGCCCGGCAACCATCAGTCCCTAGGCGCCCGAGTCCATTCTGCCCTCAACCCCAAACAGCCTGCCGGATATGCACACCACATGACCTCAGTGGAGCCTCTGCACATCATATCACATTGAATTGTGCTTTTGGTTTATATGCTTCCCATAGTGTCAGTGATGAGTATAGCAGAAGTTGTGCGATTGAGTTTAAAATATTAACCATGCATGCATATAGTGTGTCTGTACTTTGTTTCATATATAAAGTTTGCTTGAATTCTGTTAACAGATATGGTTGTTCCTCCATATAAAAACATTTGACAAAAAAAGTGGGGAAAATGTGCACTGGACTATTAAAGATTTCAAACAAACCATCACTGTGTGCCCATGGCAACAAATATTTGTGGAGATTGTGCGCACAAAAATGTAATTACAACAGTTTTAATACTGGTTTTGTATTTTATAAACTGACACTGATCCAATGATGTTACCTCATCTGTACAGATCTTTTGCACTTAAAATCTTCCACAGTGATGGACGTTTACACAAAATCTATATAAACACAGAGGCAAAATAGTCTTAAAAAGTGGTATTTTGTCTATTTATAAACTTTTCTATTCTATAAGTCTGTTTTTTGTGGAAGACGGGTGCTTTAAGTCTCCTCCGAAGCTCTTGGAAGGTGGAGTATTTATCTTCCCATTGTTGGCATGGTAACCGCAGGACTTTTCAAGGTAGCATCTTCAGCTTTCCATTGTGATGTTACAGTTTTGATCTGAGTGTAGAACTGGATTCCCTGAAAAGAAAAAAAATAAACATTTTACATCCAAACTTAGCTGCAATAGCGTTTTCCTACATTTAGAAATGTGTTTACTCTGTGCTTACTTGTTTCCCGTAGAAATTCATGTCTCCTCTGAAGGATCCTCTCGATCCAGTGAAAGAGAACATTGGCAGAGGTACAGGGATTGGTACATTGACTCCAACCTGTAAATAACAAGTATTGTCCCTTTCATTTCCGTAAGTGCAAGCTTCTATAACAATTCAGAGATCCTTAATTGCTAGGACGAGCAGGAAGCAGCTGATGAAAGATATGCAGCATCCACGCTGTTTAAAAAACAAGCCTACATGATCGCACTAAACAAAGCTAAACTTGTGGCTTACATTTGCTGTTTTGAAGGCACAGTATGCCCTTATGAGAGAGTGGAAAAACTAAATAAAACATTTTGTTATGAAGGCTGTAGAGGCATGGTTGGTTTAGAAGGTTTGAAACAGCAGGAATAAGATTGGACACACTGAGGCCGTTTGGCGAAGGTGCATGGAATGAAAAAAAAAAAAGAAAAAGTAGATGTTTGTTGCACAGAGGTTTGGAAAAGAGTGCAGCACATGGCCTGCACAACATTCCCCGACATGTGAACAGCAAACACCGAGCATAACTAGGCTCCAAAGGCAAACAAACAGGGTGAAGGATGGCCGTATTTATGCATAACTGTTGAACAGGACACTAGGAATCCCTTTTGAGTTTTAATTTGAGATTTCCCTTCCCTTAATATCACTTGGGAAAATGTTTCTATAACCCCCTGTTTGCTTTACAGACACGTTATTTACGGTAGCTATTTGGAGTTTTAGTGGGCGGGGAAGTGGGGAGAAGGGGGTTACCCAAAGTGTGTATTTTAGGTCAGGAACAAACAAGGGGATACGTGACATGGAAAATGATTCTGCTTTGTTTTGTTTTTTTTTAATGTGAAGTTTTTCAAACAGAAGTGTGATGTGCTCCCTGCTTGAGATGCTGCACAGACATGACAGATGGATGTGAATGCCTCCTTTCTCCCCAAACAGAGGAACACATTTGCAGGCTGCCGCCACTCACCTGGCCCACATCCACCTCATGAGTATATTTGCGTGCCGTGGCACCATTTGTGGTGAAGATGGCTGTGCCGTTGCCGTAGGGGTTATTGTTGACCAAACTGATGGCATCATCAAGAGTTTCTGCCTCAAGAACAACCAGCACAGGTCCAAAAATCTCTTCACTGTAGCACTTCATTGCAGGCTGTGAGAACACAAAAGAAAGACTTTTACTACTAGTAGAGTTGTATTTAATTCACATACATATAAACTTGTTGTTGGCACATAGAGACAGGATCCACATACTGTCACACTGCTGATGATAGTGGGTCCTACAAAGTTGCCGTTCTCGTAACCCTTGACCTTGACGTTACGGCCATCCAAGAGCAGCTTGGCACCCTCGTCCACACCACTCTGGATCAAACTGCAGACTCTGTCCCTGGCCTGGGGAGAGATCAGTGGCCCCACATCTGCACCAGGCTGGTCTCCTAGCAGGCCCCCAAAAACAACCAAGTGTAAAGTTACAGTAACACCCAAAAACCAGGAAGAGGAGCACCCTGAGGCACTCCCACCAAAATTTATACTTGCAGGTTTTCTGTGTGCTGCAAACACTTTAACTCAGTATCACTATAAACAGGAAGAATCGTTCCCCATTTTACCTCACATTAACTTATTTCTCAAAGGATTTGATGGTCGAAACCGCCATTGAGGTCTGGACCGCAGTTCTGGCCACAAATTTGCAGCATGACTGACTCAACGAGCCCTCGCTCCAAGCCGACTCAAAAGAGTTAGAGGTGAGGTTAGGGCGGCGTGGGTGGCCCCAACATGACTAAACCAAAGGCCTTTGGGAGAACACACTCAGGAGAGACAGAGGTGAAAGGCGAGTCGACGGGGCGTGTACCTGCATTAACTCGCAGAGCCTTGGCACGTTCCACCAGCTCCGGCAGCCAGCTGCGTGCCTCGCCCACCAGGATGGCTGTGGACAGAGCCATGCAGCGCTGTCCTGCTGCTCCAAACGCTGCACCCACAAGCTGGTTCAGAGTGTTCTCCTTGTTGGCATCGGGCATCACCACACCATGGTTCTTGGCGCCCTGCAGTACACAAGAAGCGGTTAGCCTTCTGCCGTTTGATCTTCATATTACAGCGACTGGTTAGTCACAAGCAGAAACAGGGTATCAGGGAATATTGAGCAAACAGTAAACAAACTTATACAGTGGATTTGTACCAAAATTTACTTCATGCGAGAGTATTAAAGGCCTCAAATCAATTTAACTGAAACACTAAAAATGTACACTGTGATGCACAGCTGCTATCTGATTTGCTCGCTCTCATCTTGCATATTTGGAAGAATAGAGCTGGTAAAACTAACATATGGATGGGCTAGCCAATGCTGCCACCTTCTGGACAATTACTGCAAGTCTTACATTGCTGTCTAATCATTATTAGGTACTCACCATGTTGGACTGAACCCTTTTTCCATTTTTAGAACCTCTCTCATAAATATACTCCCCAGCTTGATTTGAGCCCACAAAGCTGATTGCCTTAATGGTTGGATTGTCACAGATGAAGTTCACAGCTGGGGAAGAAAAGCAGCTTATTTTAAAATGTTCATTAAATCAGCCACAAAATATGAATGACAGCTGTGTCAAAAATGAGTAACAGAGAACTTCATTACTGTGATAAGTCGTTACTGTATACTTCAGAGAAAATCTAGCAGCTGTTATATATTCATGTTTCGCAACATACATTATAGTCAGTTCATTTGTGCCATTAGAATTTTTTTTTTTTTACAAATAAACAAATGAAAATATTGATAAAATGAATATGAAATAAATAAAGAAGGCAAATAAAAACACAGCTAAAAGCTAAGCTAAAAAGGTGGGTCTTGACCCCTTTAAAAACATCAACAGTCTGCGGCCCTGAGGCTCTCTGGAAGGCTGCTCTAGAGTCTGGGGCCATAGTGATAGAAAGAGGCCCCCCCAAAGGTTTTGGTTCTTACTCTGGGAACAGCTAAGAAGCCAGTACCAGAGGACCTCAGGGTCCGCAAGGGTTTGTAATCTAAATGGAGGTCGGATAAATAAGAACACCCAAGACTATTAAGACATTTATAAACTACTAAAAAGAACCTTAATCTTAGTTATTGGGAAAAGGCAACAGAGGCCCAGTCTTACCATCATGCTGCCCATGGATGATGTTTAGTGTTCCATCTGGAGCACCGGCATCCTGCAGCATCTTAGCCAGCAGCATGGTGCAGCTTGGCACCCGCTCTGAAGGCTTCAGCAGGTACGTGTTGCCACACACCATACCCATAGGGAACATCCAGAGGGGGATCATGGCAGGGAAGTTAAATGGAGCGATGCCAGCACACACCCCAATAGGCAGGCGGTAGGTGTAAGTGTCCATGTCTTTGGTGATGGAGGGGAGAGTTTCACCAAGCATCAGGGAAGTGATGCTGCAGGTGTGCTCCACAACCTCTGCAAAGGAACACATTATGTTACACATTCACTCATTCAAGTCAAATGCATTTAAAATCAGACTAATAATATATATGGAGGCAACACTATGATGTATCTTTAAATGTGTTAACCTACGCAATTAAATTTATCTTTATCCGTCAAAGTATTTTGTATCTGTAGACCTGAGCATATCCACTATATTTCTAACATTAAAATCTATATCAATTGACAGATTATATTTAAAAAAAGGTTAAAAGCTTCATAAATATTGACCTAAAAATGCTTTTACAGTAAAAACAATCCACTATGAACAATAAAAAAAGTCAATGTTTTCGCATTCAAATGATTATTTATTATCTAAGCCTCATTAATGCAGTAGGAGCTTGTTCATGCTTAAACAGAAGACACATCCTGTTTCAGAGTGGTCACATTATTTATCCACATCAAGAAAACATAACTCCTAAGGAGATTGCTGAAACTACTAAAATTGGGTTGAGAATTGTACAAATGCATTACCAAAACCTGCAGGGATAGTTGAACCTTTATGTTTAAGCTCTTTAATCTTTAGTGATCTTAATCAGATCTCTTAAACATTTTGTGAAATCAAATTGAAGAAAGTCAACAATAGAACTCCTGACAACATACGATTATGAAAGTTAGAGCATTTCCACAGATTTTATATGAAGAGAACGCAACGTATTAGGACTAAACAGATGTGTAGCCTTAAGTAAATTACTTAACGATGAAGCTCAACCAAGAACTCAAAAGACAAGTCCCTAAGTTGTGTAGAGACTGGAGTCTGGAGCAACTGAAAGTAATCAGGCACTATAACCTTTGCCTCTACTGGAAGAGCCTGTGAGTGCAGCACTCTGATCTGGTCTGGGTTCAGCAATGTGTGCCCGAAAAAAATGAGGTCAGCCGACTAACAGAAGATACTTCATAAACAGGTTTTCCCCTCAATATTTTTTTCGCTGATGG
>JBBBVU010000021.1:10234682-10262386 GCA_037177055.1 Atherinosoma microstoma | reverse complement strand
TGATGTGGGGGCCCAAGCTGTCACTAGTTAGGCCGGGGGTCTGTCAACCAGCCTGCAAGGGAAGCTTGTGTATTTAAATAAATGTAAGTTTTAGCTGATGTTGCTGGAGCAGCATTTTTCTTTTTCATGACATATAGTTTTCAAAATATTCTTATATTGTATCCTTTAAAGTGGTTTTGAGCAATAGTTCTCCAGTTTTCTCAGGGCCATTCAACCTTTATTTGGATGACAATTTTGCTTTGGACTGATGTTCAGGATGCCTGTAAAAACATTTGAGTTAACTCTGGAGGGCTGATAAGATATTGCAGGCCTTAAAAAGGCCAAGGTATGCCAAATTACACAGGAACTGGGGTCATTATCAGAGGTAATGCGTCTTATGGATGGATTGTTGCTTCCTTGAGCTCAGATCTCATCATCTTGAAGCCAACATCCAAAGAAGAGCTTTGAAATACCCTTCAAGAAGTCTGGAGAACTATTCCTGAATACTACTTACAGAAATGATACATTCATGAGGGTTCCGACTGAAGATTTAAGGTAGCCATAATAAATGCTTCTTCGAATTGTACAAACTATTTTTTTTTACACAATTTTGTCCAGTTGACATTGTTTCAACTGTTCTTATTTCAAAGTAACTAAAACTGTGTAGAGGTAAAGAATGACAGTACAAGTCAAAAGTAAACAAGTACTTGAAATGTGTACCCAAGAACTGCACTTGGATGAAATCAATTATTTCCAACACTGGTTATCTTGTAGTTTTTGTTTTTTTTGTGGAATAGTTGCTTTTGAAAAAAATCAGCTAGAGGCTAAAATACTAAAACCCTAAACTCTTCTTATATAAGATTCTAATTAATTAAACACAGCACTATTTAGTCTATATGCTATGTTATATTATATTGTGTCAGTTTTGGACTAAATAAGGTTAAAGGTGATTCAATAATGTTTTTTGGAATGACTTTGCTCCCTCACCTACTGTGTATAATGGGACACAATTAGATGCTAGAAATGTTATTCTAATACAACACCAATTATAGTCTTAAACCTGCCCTCGGGGTTTAACATCATTAGTTAATGATGTATTTAGATTAAGAAAAACAGGTTTAAGTAGAACCCCATGAATGCAGTATAGCTGTATGTTTCGCTTTGTAGAAACCCAGTGAAGTGTGTGACATTAGATGTGACTGAGGGCTGTGACTGGCCTTCGGGGAGAGGTGAAAATAAAACCAGGTTTCATCAGCACCTCTGTAAATTACATCAATCCCCTAATGTCACAATTTAATGGAAACACATGGGACCATCCTGAAGAGTGCTCTAATCCTGGATCTGCAGTGAGACTATTACAAAAAGTCTGCATCTTGAGTTAAACGGGTAGATTGTGCAGAGCATTTTCAGGTTGATCATATTGCAACAAACAGCTGCTCTACAACAAACTATCAGCTGCTACTCAAATTAATCATAGCTTTCACCCATCCCAAGCCAAATTAATGACAACAAAAGCTAGATAATCTCCTTTTTATTGTGGAATAGAAATTTCAGGAACAAATCTCATCAGCATAACTTACGGTAAAGGTATGGTACAATAAACATGAGAAGCTTTAAATCAGTAATTTCATATTGCATACAACATTAGCAGCCAGATCTGGGACGTCTTTGGGAACATGCACACAAGTGAAAATAGTAGAAGCTTGATTTACCAAGACGATGGTCTAACATACATAGATGATTTATGTATATATCATTTTTTTAAAAGAACAAAAAGATTTTCACCGACATAGATGTGTAATCAAAACACATTTAGATTAAATGCTTCTCTACCCCCAAAACAGCTAATTAAAACATGTGCAAAGCAAAGGTAAATATTGAATCTATATTACATAATAACAGCTTTATGTGATAAGGGATGGCTTCTATTTGTGTCATAAAAAGCACACTCTGGAAAACCACTTGCTTCACTACATTCAACTTATATGTTTTACCAACACTCCACTATGACAGTAGATAGTTAGAATTTATATAATATTCTGTTTCATCACATGATTTGATTCAGCACATCAAAAAATAAGTTATGCAATGCAATAAAGCTGAATGATAAATACAGCAAACAACAACAAAGAACGCATACACACACACACAAACTTTTGCTTCTTTAGAGCATTGCTGATTATGCACCTGGTTTGGTGAAATATGTTTTGTGCAGGTGTCCCCTGATCGCTGCTATTATAGAACTGTTACAAGTGAAGACAATATACATTTTAAGACGGGCACTTGACCAAATAGCATGGTGCATACATGGAAATATGGCACATATGCAAGGCTTCTTTAAAGTATATGCCAGCAAAACAATTCAAACAGATACTGAACACGCGACAACACAAGCAGAGAGTGACAAAAATAGATATGCCTGTGTTTATGTTTAATATCATTTCATTTTTTCCCAAGTGTGAAATCAAAAATAGTTCATTGTTCTTGAGAGTAATATTCTTCTGTAAATTATACATTCATGAGCAACAAATCGGCATCTCAGGCACTGTAGTAAACCCTGTAGTAAAGAGTTTTGTTTCGCCAAAGGGAGTAGGAGTTGTCAAACTTAAGAAGGTACGTGCCTTCACCTGGAAAGTCGTGGCTCCCGCCATGGACGGACAAATGGCTGTCCTGACGGTACACAGGCAGGATTTCAGCCAAGTTTGAGTTGGTTTGACTTTTCGAGCCCTTCTCAATGTCTCCATTACTGACAGGCCCTGCAACACAAATCACATAAACCACAAAGTCAACACACTGCCTCGGACTGCAGCTGGAGGAGAACATATAAAAACGAGGCGTGTTCCACAGATAAAGAATATCTGCTGTTATTTTACTGAAATATCAAGTTTAAAAGGCCGACACATGAGGTCAATATCAGCTGCTTCATATTCCAAATCATAAACTGACCTTCCAGCTCCTCCTCTTCATCTTCGTCATCACTCGACTCACTGATGTGCACAGTAATAGACCTGTTTGTCACAGGAGTCCAGTCAAAATATATGCCAAAGCCAATGTCATAGCCATCCGTAGCAAACTCCCAGCACACTTTCTTAGCCTCTGGGAGAGTGGGGACATGAACCGTCATAATGTCGCCTCGGTACACTGTCACCACGCTGTCCTTCTCCGTTCGAAGCTTCGCCTTCAGCTCCTTCAGTGCAGCAGATGTCCAAGTTTTAGGGGGTTGCAGGGGTGGCATCTGGGCTGCATCTCAGAAGCAAAAAAACACAGAGTTCAAGGAGAGCACAAGAGCAACTCTGAAATGGATTTATATCCTTTAAATGGCTGAAAATTCTAATTCGGCCATTTAAAGCATGTTACGCTGCACATTGTCATTTGTATTTAATTGACTTCTGCACTCAAATCCTAGTTAAAATCAAAGCAGCAGCCATGAGGGCACACTCAACGAGTCCTCACCTTTCATTTCAGCCGAGAGCTGACAGCTCCCAGCACTGTCGTCCTCTTTGCCTCCTTCCCCCAGGGCCAGCTCAGCAGGGGCCTCGTTATTACCCTAGAAGTGCACACATACATGGTACATTATTGGAAAGAAATCAGATTGTGCACTGAAACTTGTTGACAGCCCTGCTACATACTTCAATATCAATTACCTCACAAAGCTGCCCTGAGCCCTCTTTGTTTTCATCCATATTGCTTTGGTTTTTGGGTTGGGTAAAGCCCTCTGAAAGATTTGTATTCTGGAGCCTTAAGTAAAGATAAAAATACCAATAGAATAAAAATCCTAACATTTGCACGGTGATGTCTAAAAAAGAACAAGTAGTACAATGGTTCAGCCCGAATAGTAACTATATGCAACAGGTTACCTGTCTGGCGGTTTACTGGCGCACTGTTTCGATGTTATTCCGGGGAAAGAAGAGAAGGACAAGGATGACAGCCGTGACTGAAGCTCTGATGTAGCCTCTAATCTCTCCATGGCTGTCATGACAAGACAAACACCTCTGTCTGCGTGGCTGGAAGAGATGAAGCCCCGCCCCCCACAACCACAGGGAGGAGGGGGAGATGGCGATACTGAAGTTAGCCTCTTTGCACACAAGCAGCAAACTACACAAACTGCTGCTTGACACAAAATTACTCTTTTAATCACAGCTTAACCCACTTAAGCTTATAATGTCTATATGGGCCCTATTTTCATTGACTGGCTCCATCTTCGTAAACTCACATTAGCTTGTAGTCGGCTAGCTGACGTTAGCTACCTAGCGTGCAGTAAAAGTGCAGCCGAGGCTGCTGTCGTAAGAGCAGTTGTCTTACCACGATGTTGCGTCGATAATGTGACGTGAATTTACTTTACTCAAACTAAGTCCATCAAGAAATACGCTTCCATAGCCTTATAATCATGTGACAGTTCGCCCCAAGACGCAGCTTGTTCTTGACAGGAAAAAACAGACGCGAATCTTGGACTTCCGTGTTTTGTCGAGTGTTGACGAAAATTGGCGAATCTGCAGTCGAGGATGTAATGCAGCAGCTGCTCTAAAGATGCTTTCTGCAGAGGTGGAACAGATTGATCCAACATACTGAATACAAATCATATGGCACCTTTTGTATTTAGTGACAGATTGTTAAATAATAATGATAATAATCCAATATAAATACTTTTGGATTAAAAATGCAATATTTAAAAAAACCTTAATAAAAACTACACTACAACGTTTTATTAACCACAAATATTCTATTTAATTGTACATATTTAGGCTGCTGGTGACAACTATTAATCTTATTCTATTTAATTTTAAGAATGGCCAGTTTTTGATTTTACTCAATGAACCCCATGGATGACTTCTCTCATCACAGAGGACGCTTACTCAAAAATGTAAATTTTTCATTGAAAATAAAGTTTTTTTAAAAAGAAGAAGAAAAAAAGAACCCCCACTATCCACAAACTCATCATCTGGCAGGAGAAACAAACTTTGCAACACCACATAACAGCCTTGTAAAACTGGTCAAATCAAATAAGCTTTATTAACATACTAACATAAACATAAACTGGTGCCAAACTTAAGAATGCTATCAGTGCAATCCTATATAATACTGCATTTTGCTTTACTGGGGACAAAAAAATTTTCAAGACAAACATTTCCATTTATTATACTTTTGTATCATATTACAGAACACAATGACTTTTCTGCATTATGAAATTATTTCAACATATTAATCACACTTAGAAAAATTCAAATCTGAAAAATATAATTATATTAAGGTATAACAAATAAACCTTTATTACTTTAGATTATATCAGTTATAACTACACATGTAAGATAATTATGGACACTCCACATTGTAACGTAACAGAATTATTTGCGTGTTGTCTCCATCTGTGATTTGTATACTGCAGAGATGCACTGCTGCAAAGACTTGCTGCTTGATAGAAAGTGTAGCAGTGGTGTCTCCTTGGTTTGGGCATCAGTGAGTGAAATCCAGGGAAAAGACCTTAGTGTAGTAATAACAATTATTTGAATCAGTACATTATCTTTTCTTTAATATTTCTTTTTAAGTTTATTTTAAAAGCAACACTGCATTCTTGAACTACTTACTCATCTGAAAGAGGGACAGATGAACTGATGAAACTGTGTGCATCTAACGGCACATTGTTCATACATTTCTCTTTAAAAATGCCGTTGATCAGAGACAGGGTCTCACTGGATCCCAGACCGGCAGAAGTGCAGATATTCAACAGGCTGTACAACACTGCACACACCCAGCTCAGACTGAGAGTAATCCCGTCTACAATAAAGAAATCATCATCAATACTTACAGAAGAAAACAAGTGTATTAATGCTTAGGCTGAAATAAGGTAATGGTATAGGTAAAACTTAATCTACCTTTGATGGTAAGAGGACATGATGCTTCTATAAGAAATGGATCTTTCAGTGCTTTTGTCAGATGAGAGCAAGACAACCACAAGTCTGCAGTGTCACAAGGGACAAATTCATATTGTGGTTTTATAATAAAGTCATGTCCGAGAAGTTGGGCTAATCTGAAAGAGAGAATCTAAAATTGAGGGATTCGTTGGCTTAATATAAAGTAACAGATGTGTTTTTGCACGAGTGTGTGAGTACCTGGTGACAGGCGCAGCAGAGGTGAAGCTGTACACCAGGCAGCGCTTTGACAGATGAGAGCGGAGGTCCCTGCATATTTTGGGGAGGTGAGAGGGCAAACAGCAGAGGAACAGAACATCTGCCCATGCCGCCAGTCTGCGATTGTCAAAGAAACACTCAACTTCTGCAGGGAGACTTTTCTCTGAAACATATAATCCGACAGGATCAGGATGCGAGGAAGTAAGCTTGAGGTGCAGTTTAGTTAAATCAACATGTGCTCAATCATTAACTCGTAAATATGTCATAGTCTCAATCATTCAGACAGCTAGAATAGTTGATGTCTAAACTGAGCTCAGTTTTAAAAACTCCTTTTCATGTTTGGCTTTTTAAAAAAGTGCAGATATATCTGTCCCTCTGTAGTGACATAAATAAGGCTGGATCCACACACACTACCTTTAACTACAGCAACAGCTTCAGTCTGAGCTTCTCCACTCACCTTCAGAGTGATGTAAAATAAAGAAGAGACTCATGAAACTAAATGGCTCCTCACCAACTATGTTATTTAAAAGCTAAACATTTGGGAATTCATGGATGACCTGACTGTGTCAACATCATTACCAGGGGCAGACTCCTAGGGTTTTGAAGAACTGATGACCTAGACCCAAATAAGGTTCAAACCAGCAAACCAGCAACTTGCTACAGAAGTGGCCTTAACTCAAGAGGCTGCACGATATCACGTGAGACAAGCAAAACATCAAGCAGAGGCCCACAGAAGGAGGAGAAGAGATCGCTGATCGATGAGGCTTATGTATTACTCAAAACTTGAGTCCTATCCTATCAAACAATATTCTTAGCCTTCTTTATCAGTGATGTTCTACAAAGCTTATCCTCCTCTTGGAAAAGGCAGGATTAATCTTTTGTCTAGTTGCCTTAAGATGGCAACCATGAAGCATATCCTTAATGGCTACTCAGAGGCACTGGGCTAGGAGCGATAAAGCTTGGAACATGACCAAGATTGCATCTGCAGCAGGATTAGTCTCTGAAAGTGGTTCTGCCTGGAGGTGAATAGTACTGTTTTCATCAGCTGGGGAAAAGCTGGCATCAGCTGCTAGCATCAGCTGCTAGCTTCAGCAGAAGACTGTGCTTTGGGGGTTAAACACGGCTGTTCCTGCATTGAGAACGCCATAAAAAAATTAGCACTGTAGTTGTGGTTGCTAAAGACATACATGGGTGGCAACCAAGGTGCATTGAAGAGGGTTAGCAGCTTGGTTCTTCTGTGTCTACAAGACAGTGGGCATTGCAGCAGTCAGTAGGTGAAAGGTTACAAGGTTGGTAAAAAAAAAGTTTAAATTAGGTAAAATATGGTCAGCATAGCTTTATCTGGAAATGTGCAGAGGCTTAGTCAAGCACAGAAATCTCCAGAGTGATCACGGTCTTGGAGGCCATCTACAACAAAAAGCCTCTGTTTAAAGAAATTAGGCCAATTCTGCTCGATTGTAGAAAGACAAAAAGAAAAAGATCAAATGACCTCAGGAAATGTAACTGATGAAGATAAGTTTTGTTTTAACTCTATGAATGTAACACCTTAAGCCTTATATTCTCTTCACTTTGAAGTCCTTTCGCCTGTTAAGTGTGTGTGTGTTTTTTTTTAAGTATTGCTGAATAAACAATTTACTTTGACTTCAGTGTACCTGTTGAACTTGGATTTCTAGTGGATATCTTAATATGTGATGGTTTGATGCTGGTTTTTTCAAGGAGAACGAGGAGCAGCTGTTTTCCCAGGTGACCCATACCAAGTATCCCTACACCGAGGTCACCATTTTCTGCGGATGTCACCGAGTCTGTAACACCAGTGTAACTTTTGATGCTGCATCTGAAAATGTGGACAGTTACAGAGATTTAGAACTGTGCTAAAAGTCAATGTAATGATTTTAACAAGTGGCACGCAGAATGTATATAGGCCTAAGTAAACTACCTCAGAGAGTAGAACAGCTGACACACAAAAGCTGCGTGCGCGCACCCGCAAAATGTCAGTCCGGCCGAGCGTGCACGGAGGTAAAGTAGCTTCTTCTCGTCATCTGTCAGACCACTCTCAAAAGACAAACTACTCAGATCAGCGACTACGTCCATCATCACCTGACAATTTATGTAAGAGAAGCCCTCGACCAAGTTCACCACCTGTTAGCAAAATATGCTTTGCCTTGTTGCTATGGCAACATTAACTTCCGGTTTAATTGGATACACATAGAAATTAATGTTATTCTATTTTTTTTTTAATAAAATGATATAGAAAAAAAAAAACCTAGTTTCCTAGTTTAAATACCATGAAAATGACCAATAATGTCCACAATGTCAGTTGGGAATTTTAACGGTTTATTTCCCTTTTCACGTATTAATACAAATTCATGAATCAACTGTACACGTATGTACAAGAAATCATTTTTTCCGCATAAACAAGCAAATAAAATGTCTGCGATAAAACTTATCACAACAAACATCAATATTTAGACACGTGAGAAAAAAAATCAGCTCAGCGAGAGTATTAAGACTTTACTTGAAGATCTTGACTATACGAATAAGTTGTCATCAATTTGAAAATGTTAGCAGCAGACCAACGCAATTCAACAAGTTAACTGTTTTTCAAAATTCAAAAAGCAGCTTTTCAGCATTGCAACTTTTATGAAAATTACACAACACACTTATCACAGCTCAAAATAAAACTGTGCAACTTAACACGTTTTGTATAATCTTCCCATTTTTCATTTTCTTGGGCAAGCCACTTAAAAGTGCAGACTAAAGACCTTTATACAACTTTAACACATTCGGTTTCTATGGTTGTACTCATATTTGCATGAAATGTTACATATTAAGAATATTTACAGTAAATAACAAGGCGAACATACAGTACATGTAATAAATTAAGGGTAATTACACCTCTAATTTTAGTGTTTGTTGACACCAATCAGGATAGAAGAATATGACACTATTTGTAAACAACTGTTTGAAAATGACCCTAATGAGGAAACCTGTCCTGTATGTTTTTACATTTGACAGAACCCATATGAAGAGGAAAAGTGGCTCACAAACTCATTCTTCATACATCCCTTTGATAAAGCAAATGATGGACAATGCTGATGACCACAAAGGCACTGTGAGGGAAATGGTAGGCTAAATCACAGTTGCTCAAACTGGCACGAGATGAACACAATTTTATTTATAACAGAACTGGTTGTCCACATTTCTTCCTCTTCAAAAAATAAAAAATTTATAAGCTGTGGCATCTCCACAGTCGTGGTTTCAGCTACCATGTGGCAGTGACGGTTACTCTTCGCCCTGCCTCCATTTTTGAGTCTCCTCTTGACGTGCATCGGGGTGAATCTGGTTCCTCATTCCACCCAACACGTTGGAGGTGGCTTCGGTGGCCATAATGAGTGGCTTGACTACTGCTGGTGGCAGCTGGCGGAGAACTCCACCAACTGCTCCTGTCATCCCGCGCTGCTCGTGTTCCCGCGTGGCCGTGTCATAGATGGTCAGCGCAGTGTCTGTGATACCCTGCAGGTGGAAACAATATAAATTCATTTTTAAATAAAGAGGTTTGTTCCAATAGTATAAATGGGATAAAATAAATAAAAAAACACTGGTCAGCTGAGGGTCAGGGTTGTTTACCTCTTTCACCACAGTGTAAGCTTTGGCTACACCTTCTCTCAGGTCGACAGGCTGATGAGCCAGCCCATAATGGGAGTAACGTTTCACCCTCTTTGTATCTCTCTCATCAGGAACTGGAGATACCATGTCATAGGCTGTCTCAGCTGCTGCCTAAAGAGACAGACAAGAATAATTCACTTGTTGGGTGTCCGATGAAGGAGTACACATTGAATACAGGCTTCTTAAAAACAGTGGGAGACCAGTTTACCTGGATGGTCCGAACCATCCTGTTTGTGAGCTCCAAAGCAGCCATAGCGGTCGAAGTTCCAAAGGAGGCGGTGCCGCGCTGAAATCCACGCACTATCCGACCATCCTTCCTGTACTGCTCAATAGGGAGCCACACCAAGTCCCTGAGTCCATGAACTGAAAGGAATATTTAATTGTAAGATGTGGATGTAAAGAATCTGAGAGATGCTCCTAGACTGATGGGCTGCTATACCGTTAATGTCAGTCTTTCAATGGATTCATCAATGACTAGGTATCCCAGCCTCAAATACATGAATTAAGATTAGATTTACATCTTCTACCAAAAATAAATGTTTAACTCTTTTAAACAAGTAGTTACTGACTAGTTACTAGACTTACCCAGTTTCACCAGAGTGTGAATAGGTGCCACACCACTCAGTAATCCTTGAAGCTGGTTTGTCTTTATGTCATTTAGCCACTCATTTATCGCGTAAGAAAACAGCTTATCCACACCAAGTAATCTAAAACAGAGACAAATGTTACTTTCCTTTAAAAAGATTATTGTTCTGTTAATGAACACATTCTCACTTGACTGCAATCCACAGAATAATGAATTGCTGTGAGAAAATGTTTTCATCAGTGGGCTCATAAGATATTCAGAGACGAACATACCCCTGTCTGTAGCATAACTGCCTCAGTTTCAACTCTGAACAATTCAGCTGCGTCAACCCGAAGACGATCCCAGCAAATGTTCCCTGAAAAAAACACACGTAAGATTATTCAGAAAACACAGACACAATAGTAAATTTCCCTTAGATCGCATACCTGGTCCATCAATACATGTTTGCCATGATAATCCAACCGAATGGGAACCTCAGAGGTAAATCTGAACTCCCTGATAGGAAGAGAAGATGTGATTTAAAAGAACCCAGTGGTTTCATTAATGTGGGTGGTAATTTGGAGGATTCATTAGCAGGACTTCCCACTGACCTAAAGAAAATCGGCTGGTCTGAGAAGGGTGAGGCAGAGATTTCGCTGTCATTAACTTCATCCCTGCTGGATGCAGAGAAGCCATTGTGGCTCATTTGCCTCTGAGTAGGAACTGAGATGATTGGTGCTGCGTCCTGGCTGCCAGCAACGTGCTTAGAGAAACTGCAGGAGATCTCTGGGGCAGATGCTTTTTTTGTGGTGACACAGACTGTTGCGAAACAAATCATAAACAGGCACAATGAATTAAAAATAACATTTACAACTCTAGATGTATCTGTGAATCATCAGTCTCACCTTCTTGAACAGGTGGTGAAAAAAACTCTACTTCAGTAGCAAGACTATTGAAGAAGTCCTTCAGGAAGAATAATGCATCCTGCAGGAAAACAAAGAACAAATATGTCACTTTAAAATTTATTACTGAGAGTTCTCTGTACCTTTAACACAATGACGGTTGTTTATATCTGCCTCTAATACCTGATCAATATTGAGGCGAAGAGGCATCAGGGAGACACGTAAGCAACACTCTGGGGGAGCCTGGCCTGACTCGGGACTTGTATGCAGTGCCTTTATGGTCAACTAAGGATAAAAGAACTCATTAAGGTACAACAGGCCAATACTTAATGATATGATTTTAAGTACGTTGCTTTTCCCACCATGTTAGAATGGGCTTTTCGAGGCATTTCCTTGCTAGAGTACAAGTAGAGGAATTTGTTCATCTGTGAAGTAGCCAGTCTGTCTCGAATTTCCAAGTCCTGCACGATAAACACCTGTCGGGACACTGGCTGGTCCACTGCTGACCGGGACGCTACAGGGGGCTGCGGGTACACCTCATGCTGAAATCTCACCTAAAGAAGCAATAACAAAACAGTTAAATGCTCTGAAAATGACCTACATGTTATGTGTATTAAGTGATGTAGTGTAAAGAAGCAAAACCTTGCTGAGTTGGATCTCCATTAGAACATCTGGGTTTCTTCCTCTTCCACCTCCTGTCCGCCCCAAAGTCCTTGCTTGTCTGATTGGTGTTTGAGATGGGGAGCTATGAGGAGTAGATCTGCAAGATGCAGGGAATGACAAAAATTTAAAAACGAGAGTTTCTCTTTTAACAAATTTAAAAAGCAAACAACATTTGTGTCTCACCCTCGGCTTCTACAAGGAGAGGCTGTGCAAGGAGCACTCCCAAAATCTTTTCCCCCATAAAGATGCCAGATGACGGAGATCTCCTTAATGAGGTAGCGAACCTCTGGGATGGGGAAATTCATGGCTCCACGGCTGGAATCGCTCCCTTCCAGAGGCTGACTAAAGTAGTCATCTTTAATTTCCACTGGATCTGAGGTAAGAAGCTTTACCAAAGGCTCCTGATCCCGATCCTAAAACACATGCATTCAACAGTGAGGCACAACAGGTTTTCAAAAACAGCTGCTTACAGGATTGTGTACCCTTAATTGTACAGATGATTATTTCCCAACCTCTTCTCTGGAACCAGGAGTTTCCAAAATGCAAAAGTCATCTGTTTCTTGGGGCAGGATTGGAGCCGGTGTAATGAGTGGAGAGGGGAGCATGGGATAGGTAGGACTTAAATCTTGATTAATATTCCCACTCTCATCAGGAAATAGGAACAGATCTGAGCGAGGCGGGTCATGGTCGTGAATGAGCTCCTCATGGGCACCTGAATAAAAAAGAAAATATATACAAATGCTCTCAAGTGAACATATAATGCTGATGGAGCCAACATTTTATTCTAAAAGTTTCCATGACTGCGTCTGCATATTCAGTATTTCCTTTATAAACAGAAGCTAGGGGGGACATCCTTTGCTCTGATTAAATTAGCTCTGATTACAATGTTCCATTCGCCCCCGCAATGTTAGCTTAGCAACCAAAATTTCACTAGGCCTGCTTTTTGTCACTGCATAAGCTGCCAGACGTGATGAGAAGGAGGGAGCAGTATATCTCTGTAATGGTAGGAAAAACATTTGTTGGTGGGACATACTTTCACCTGGGGTAAAAAACAATGACCTGTCAGAGCAATCTTAGTTCACCACGTCATTAATAACAAAAAAATGTGCGACAAAGAAAAATATTTTTTTCAGCATACTGACTCGCCTGATAATTACTGGGACAGGCTCCAGCCCACCCGCGACCCTGAATTGGACTAAGCGGTACAGAAAATTAAAAAGAAGAACCAACTGCTGTTTAATGCACCGCCTGGAATGCAATGTATTCAGCAGACTTGTGTACTTTGTTCAACCATTTGACACTGAACTGATTTTTGGCATCAACGCAAGCCTTTTGTGTTTGTTAATGCTGCAACATCTGAACATACGCATCATCTGATATGCCATTTAAATGATGTGCAGACCCTATTCTGTACAGGAAATTCAACTTTGTTGGCACAGATGGGACGGATAATAGTGCTTAGGAAATGTATAGTGTAATACGTACCCTATAAAAACACTTGAAAATAAATGTTTGCCTTCATGGGGACTAAAACTAAGCAACTGTACCATTCTGTTGTGGTCCTGGTGCCTGCTGCCCATCAGTCTCCTCCATAGCTTCACTCATCAGATCCTGCAGCATCTGTTGCTCAGTCTCAGCAAGCAGTGGAGTCTGAGATGTTGGTCTGCTAGGAACCTCTGCCTGCAAAAAAAAACAAAAAAACATTTAGACCAAGTATGGAGGACCAGTTTTGAAATAGAGCACTGAACTGTCAGTCACTGCTCACCTTGCTTCTTTGTGCCATGCTGCTATGCTTGGCCTCTGGTTCTGCAGGAGGATTTAAGTCTCCATAGCTGGCCACGTACTGGATAAGGTTCATAAGCGCAGCGCAGGAGTCTGAACACGTTCTAATGTGAATCACGTCACTGGAGCAGCGCAGCTCAAATCTGGGCTCCAACTGCCACCAAAAATGACAAAGAAAACGTTTTTAGTTTATATTATATACATATATAGTTCAATTATCTCACACACAGATCAGTAACTTACCAGTTTACCATCTGGTCCAGGTTTGACAGCTGTAATCCTCAGCTCCAATGTTCCCATGTCTACCACTTGAACATAGTCTGGGAAACAAACTCAACATTAGTAAAAGCTGCATTTCAATCAATCAAACACAATATTGTCATAACAGTCGACTTACCACGCACGAGATTAACAGATACAGCATTACTCTTGTCAGAGAGGAAGAGAGCAGCTTCATCCAAAATAATCCTGTAAACAATTACAGCAGAAAAATATTTCCTTCAAATCTTTACCAAAAAAAAATTTGCAATTTAGTGTCAATAACAAACCAACAGTCTTTCTTTCCTTTTTTTTTGGATAAAAATAATACCTTAATGTTGATGAAGAATTATCTAAGGAGACACTGCTGGAGATGCTAAATGTTTCTACAGCCACCAGTGATCTGAGTGGCAGGTAAAGTGGTCTGTCAAGAGACAAACAAGAGTCATTAAAGACACACACAGGTAACAGATAACTCCTTATCTTGCAGATGGTCTGATTTCCACTTTACCTGTAGTCTAATGAGCAGCTCCACAGGTGTAAATGTAGGGTGGTGACAGATGTAGGAGGGGCATAACCCAACACAGGTTCATCGGAAACGTTTAGGAAATCAACGATCTGTTGGAAATAAGATTGGAAATGACTTATTATAGTACTGTTTTATTTTTCCTGCAAATGCTGTCAAAACATAGCATGAGAAGGTGATGAAAACATCTTTTACCTGATCATACCAGCCCAAGCTGGGATGGACCACTCTGTGCTGCAGTGTTGCTCCTCTCACTCCAACAGCAACCAGAAACTCCTGCAGAAAGTTCACTCATCAACACACTGAGCAGCTCATTATAAGTAGGGCGATTTATTTATTTGTCACAGCTAAATCCACCTAAAGGAGGTAGTACTGCACAATGTTTGTACAGTTTGTACAAGGTAGATATTCAGTAGGAAAATCTACAAGGTTGCTATGTTATTTACAATATAAAGTTCATTAGAGGCTTATTCCCCTGGGAAACACTGGTCAGGTTGATATAATAAAGAATAAAAAAAAGATGTGAAAAGTTTAGTGCAGCATGTCTGTAACACACACACATACACATACACACAAGCCATCCAGAGTATCTGACCTTGATGTTGCGTTCTGCATTCTGTGAGGAGATTTTGACAGCGACAGACACCATGCTGCGAGCCTCCAGACCAATACCCTCGGAGGGTGTTGAGGCTCTTTCTGGAGAGGTCTCTGTTTGGTAGATGGTTGGTTCCAGCCAGTGGGGATGTGTCCTGCACGGCAACTTGATATCTGAGACAGAAGTGCTTCCATCTACAAGACCTGGTTAAATAAAAAACATTACATGGTCATAATGACATAAAAGTTGCATCATAGTACTATCACAGTATTATAGTTGGTATAAAAGGTTTACCTTGATGGTACAAGCAAATGCTACTGGTATGAAAGCAGATGTAGTGTTGATCTTTATAGCCTTCGTATTGCGTGACACTGAACAAAACGGCATTTTTCACCTCCAGCCAGAACTCGCCATGTTTGTTTTTCAGCTCAGTTTTATCTTCCTTCTAGAAAAAACCCAGAAACCCAAACAGTTCGTATTAGTAGCTATTAAGCATTAGGTAGATAAAAATTGTATATTTAGTACGGGATAACAAACTGATTTTACTTTAGCCTTGGTCTGTAGAGCCACTAGACCATGATTGACACTGAGGATGACAGAAAAAAGGCTCTGGGAAGTTTTGCTGTGGGCTTTGGGCTTTTTCTTCTTTCGAGATCTGAAGCCCAGGTCAGAGGCAGGAGAGTAGTAGTGCATAGTTTCCTCCTCAGAACCACTGGTCTCCTCTGCAGGAAGAATGCAACTTATTTCTATTAGCATGAAGATTCAGAGTCTGCTAATTCATCTGTAATTGGTTTTGCTGTCCCACCTTCAGGACCAGTAGAGCGGAATTGGCTGAAGCTGTCCTTGGAGTAAGTGTTGATCAACTGACTGGCAACAGAAAGTCCAACTCCATAAGGCATGCTCTCTACAGTCTCCACTGGGGATGGGGCAGTGGGCTCCCACAGCAACAAGTCATTGTTTATCCTAAAATATGGAGAATACGCATTGTATTTATAAAACATTCAGAAATTAGGATCTGGTATATTTTGTGCATCTGAAAACAACTTTGACCATTTTAACAGAACATCCACTTTTCAACACATGATAGCTGCTGTCAACAATATTTGACTGAGAGGTAAAAAACTTGTTGTCATATAACAAGAGCAATCACACATGTTCAGAAAGAATTCATTCTCCCCAAGCCTTAGCTCCAACATTAGCCAATTCAAAAATATTGTACCTGTTGTGCAGTTTCTCATAGAATGGCTTGCTGGGGAGCGATAACTGGACATTGGGGAAACACAATTCAAGGACGAAACGTGAGTTGTTCATTGTTTTTTCCTGGAACTCTGTCATCTCAGCAACATCACCGGGAATGATCATCTGGAATTAGAAAAAACAAATAAAAATAAATAAATACACATGACCTTATGCCCACTTGTTTCAGCAGGCTAGATAAGCATGACTATTTGCATAAAGAACCAATAGTTATAGATAATAATAAATTGACTGGAGAATAGTCTCGCTTTGGATGCAAATCTTTCCCCCTGGACAAATTGCACCTGCCTTACACTTTCACCATGATGAAAATGGCACCATTTATCATTCAGTTGAACAACTTGTAAAGGAAATATGTACAAATGAAACAAAAGAAAGAATGGGAACATAAATGAGACTAGAAACAAAAACAAAGAAACAAAAAAAAGACAGAAATTCAACGAATCAGATTTAGATCGGTCTAAATCTGGTACATTAAAAGTGACAAATTTTTCCATAAAGAGTTACCTCTTTAAAATAAAACAAACAACCAAGAAAAAAAAAAAATCACAATGTAATAACATATGATCATTTCTAATCCCAAAGAATCAGCCGCTTGCTATGGTCTTCTGAAACTCATTCTAAATACACAGTTGTTGCAAAGCAAGCTTGGTTTGATTGGGCAGGAAATGTGAAGACATTTCGCACCTTCCTTGGGGTGCGCAAACATCCGGGAATTTTCTTGAATTTCCTCACATTCGGTTCTATTGCCGGTGAAAACGAAGAGATGATAATACATTAATGTCAATGGATTTGCAGCGTCGACCCTCATTAATTAGTGTTTGATTGTCGAAAAGAGTATTTTAAATGAACCAAAACATAGTGTTGTGGTTGGATGCCATTAGCACAATTATTCTACAGACAAAAATCATTATTTAAGCTTCCCAAGAGACACAAAAGCCCAGAAAGACGGGATAACCGGCTAGCGGCTATCAAGTGTGTTAGTGTTGACGGTACACTTTGAAGTCCTTCATAACCAATTTATGTATTCCTACGTTTTATATTTTGATTTAAAAAATAAAGACAAATATAAGCCTTCTTTTTAAAAGCAAGAAAATCACATTGCATAATGTGAATATGAAGAAAAATAAGAATATAGGATAAGATGTATTTTAGGAATAGAAATGGAATAAATTCTGTTATCAATAAAAGCAAATAAGAAAATAGACATTTATATTTGACCAAAAATGTTGCACACCAATGATTTTAGAAAAAGACATGACAAGATATCTGATGTGACTAACTATTTACATTTTATTTTTTGAGGTTGAGTGTAGACGTCTAGCAAGCAAAACAAAGCCAAAACGAATGAAAAACCAATGTTGAAAACTTAAAACTACGAGTACCTGTTGCTCAGACGGTGGTCTGAGACAGGGTTTGTTTTCAGCGACACGCTATTCACGGTCGCCTGACTTCCGCGTTGTGACGTAGGTTTGCGTCCACCCATACACTGCACTTTACTCAATGAGAACAAACTACCTGAACGTCACACAATTAAAACCGCTCGCTTGGGGATTAAGAAGAAAAAAGGCAGGAGGAAGAAGAAAACCCAGATAATTGATTAACCAGGACTAAAAACAACTCGTTCACCCCAAGTAAACAATGGAGCCACACTCAGTTTATGCAGTCTTGGAGTTTCTGTTTTTAGTTTAGTGTTCAAACTAATATAGTTTTCAGAAGAATCCGACCAGAATGAGCAGTAGGAGTGGCAGCTAGCTGTCTGGCATATTGCCCTATGGCTCTATGTCCTACACCACTTCTTCTCTCTGGAGGGGTCTGTTTGCTTTCACACTGTAAGCGCACTGCACTAGGATTCACTTGCAAGTCAACCGAGACCCCCCGTTTGTGGCAGCATGAAACAATGATGAAAATACACATGCGAGTTAAAAAAAAAAACTTTAACTCTTGTGTCTTAATTACAGCTCAAGTTTATGGATGTGTAGAAATGCAGTGCAAGGCAAGCAAAGAACTAGAATGAGATATCTTATGAATGCCAGCTTCATTCACCACTAGGAAATGACATTCATACATACAATGGTTGGCAGCAATCTAACATTTATGACGGATGTGACCCTCAATCTATCACTCACTTCTTCATTCTCATACATAACTCTACGAGAAGAAAAGGGCGATGGTTCTGGTTTCCCAAAGTCACACACGTCTTTCAATGAATGAGCAGCCCCTTCCTCCTCTTCTTCCTCAAGAGAATGGTCCTCAGCCCCCTCGTCGTCTTCAGCCGTCACACGCTCGAGGATTGAGTGGACAGCAGTGGGGTTCATCTTCAGCACGATCCTGCTCAGAGAAGTTCAGTTTCACAGCACCGTACTGCCGGACAGACAGACCAGTTTGAGGCTGGTTGCATTACTTACCTCGGCCAGTCAAATTTTACACTTTCAGATGTCGTCATGTCTCCGTCCATGGTGTGGGACACTCTGAGAAAACGGGCGACCGGTTGATCCGGGTCCTCCTGGAACTTCCCTGCACAAAAGTAGAGCAATAAAAGACATTTCAGAGGAGTTCTACAATCGAAAATTTTTCTTCAGACTGCTGTTTGAAAACTGCCGTACCGGTAAGTTCCCTGAATGTGAGCTCCATTTTGGTTTGCTCAGGTGAGCTGCCGCCCATGAACTCTGTTTTCACTTCCAGGTCCTCCATCTCCAGATAAAGTATTTCTTTCTGCAAGGACTTCTTGAACCAGGGCCCCCTCTCCTGATCTGAACGCAGATCAGGGATGGGGAAACGCACTGCAATGCCCAACATTGGGGCATTAACCGTCAGTGATACGTGGCAGTTGGAGGGTGTATGGCTGTCATCAAGGAAAACTTCTGTAAAAGCTTTGTGCTGTAAAATTTAGAATACAAAGATATTTAGTTTGATGTTTCATAAACATCCTATGTAAATGTCATCTTTTTATCTAACTGAGATTCAACATTAAAATGGCGTTACGATAGACATTCAAGTGCTGTTGAAGTGTTCAGCTGCCTCAGTTTAACATGACCCTGATCTTTATTTGGCAGTCTCTGTTGTCAGAAGCAGCTGTCTGCAGCAGCAGTGGCTCTCAAGGAGCAGGAAGGACAGTGATCAGCCACTTTTAATCTGAATTTACTTAATATGTAAAGGTTTTACGTATTGTTACATCTGTGCGGATTGACCAATTTGATCAAATTGAGACGTATCTGTTGTATGAGACATGACAAGTACATCTAAAAATTATTCCTGGATCGATTGGCCCTTTAAGATACTGATGATTTGCATGATCTGATACACGAAAATGGTAATTTCCTTGTCTGTGTGATACCCTTACCAAGCTGACATGTTTATTGTAAGATGTATACATGTGGGAGGCCATCATCTCCGTGGTAACTAGTTTTTGAGGCTGTAGTAGTGAGTTGAGACGGTCCACGATGCTGATATCCAGCTCAGAGCGTACAGGACCAAGCTCCACCTGGATCTCAGCTTTCCTTGGAATGGTACTAAGACGCACCTGGCCACCCTGATAAAAGGCAAAGAGATAAAGAGTTTGGATGGCAGGCAAGCTTGTAAGCAAAACACAAGAGTAGTAGATGTTAACATTGTGGTTTTATAAAGGGACAAAAATACCTGAGGGCCTCTGCGCTCAGCCTGTTTGTAAAGCAGGTGAAGGCAGGTGGTTAGCGGTGGATCAGCACTGGCTGCGGTGTCAAATGTCAGGAGCTGAGGTGTGAGAGAAACTAGGGTTGAACACTCTTTAAGTCAAGCCAGCTGTATCTTTCAGGTGCGCTCTATATATATAGTACATATGCAGTGTTTAAACAACCAAAGCCTAGTGTGATGGAAAATGCTTAGTGCTTAGCTCAGGCTTTCAAATCTAACCTCGGTATACTGGATTCCCCTCTGGAAGCCACCAATGAGGGCTTCAGAAGGAAACAGACACTCCAAAAACTCCATCTTGTTAAGAGAGATGTCGGTGCTAAAGGTTCGCAAGCTGGATCCTTGACAGTGCTCATAGTTTATCTTCAAACCCTGCCCAACAAATCTGCAAATATAAGCAGGGGTCATACAGATGTTTACACATTCAAATCATGCATACGGAATACAGAAACCCTGAATAAAAAAGGAACTAGTGTAAAATTGAAGTGCACCTGAGGTGATCGTGGGGACAGGCCTGGTTGAACACTGTACGAGACTGAAGGAAAGCATCTGGGGAAAGCTGGCCTGGTCCCACCATGCCAAAGAAGTGTCCAGCTATCGGGCCAAGAGGGCTTGGAGCTGCATGAGGTGGTGGGAGTGGGTCAATGTGGAGGACTGCCACAGCGAAGCTGCTCAGAGACAACCTCAAAACCAGTTCTGGTCTTGACTCATCCCCGTGAGTTTTGGATGGATGGGCTGAAAGAGAACAACAAATACTCAAGTCAACAATAACCATGTACAACACATGGACAGAAGAAAATAAAGCGTCACTGGAGAAAGGGGAAAAAAAAGTTTCCTGCTGATTTCCATAGCTTCTAAATACTTTCTATCATATAACAGAAACTACTACTTACACGTTTGTCTCATTAGTTTCTGAGTGAGCTGCGTCTCACGTGACTGGACAGGAGTTTCACTCGTATGCTTCTCTTTTTGCCGCGGTACATCCATATAGTCATCCCATAGAGCCTAGCAACACACAAAGACACCAATGTTCAAAAGAATAACCCTCACTTTTATCCGTTTACACATGACAGGACATTTTATGGAGGGAACTTTGTTGAGGACTTCAGTATTATGGCTTACTGTTGCATTTCCTGATGGAGACTCTCCTGGGGAGGCAGAGTAGTTACTGTTGAGTGACAGGTCCAAGTCAACAGTGGGTGGTTCACCCAGAGGAGGAAGGGAAGACAAGCTGTGCGACATGTCCATGTCCGCCATGGAGAAGAACACATCATCTACAACAAAAACAATTTTTTTTTAGACATTTTCACATTTCTAAGCTGCTGATATTTATTACTGTACAGTAATAAATTACTGTGAGAACTGCCATGGTTTTTTTAAGTCTCCAATCTGCTTTAGATATCATTCAGTCCCACTTCTTTCATCTGAAATTGGTACTGAATGCTGACAAAACAAAGGCTATGTTGTTCTCTGACAAAAAGAAGGGGCCTGCGATCCTCCCCTCCATTACAACCACACGGGCCACCCCATAATAAGTTTGTGGTCGCTTGTAATTATCTAAGTTTCTTAACTGATGAGAAACTTTCGTTTAAGTTACACATTGAACATCTTTTAAAGAAGCTGAAACTTAAATTGGTTTCTTCTTTAGGAACAGAACTTGTTTTTCATTAAATACCAGGAAACGACTTGTGTGCCGCTCTCTGCACATGTTGGATGCCGTCTTTCATTGAGCAATACGATTTGCAACAGGATGTTAACCCCTCGTTCATCACTCATTTATACTCCCTGGTTAATTTGTCGTCATCATCATCCACACAGAGTTGGGCATTTACAACTTCATTTATAAATCCATCCTCAGTCTGCTGCCAACATATTTATCCTCATGCCACACAGGCTGCACAGTCATACCCTGCGCTCCCAGGTTTTCATAACCTTCGGTGTTCCATCGTAATGTTCAAAGCTCTGCAAAAAGGCCGTCTCTTACTCTGTCCCTTCAACCTGGAAGTCATTACAGTGGGATCTCAAGCTGTCTAGTATGATCACTCTGGGGGATTTTAAACTAATTCGAAGCACACCGGAAAAAAATAACATTGAGGTCTTCGATGAAAAAAAATCCCTTTTATTTATCACTTTTATAAAAAGGTTATATGTCTACAATGTAATATGTTTGTAACTACTTGTATGCATTTGTGGACAGGTCACTCTGGGACATGAGACCCCATGTCTCAATGAGTTCAACCAGTATTAATAAAGACAGAATTTATTTTTAAAAATTAAAGGACAGATTTGGGACAAGCTTTACAAAAAACATATATTCTGTATTGGTCCATAATTTTTAAAGGAAGAGTAATCCTCCTTTGACTGCCAGATTTCATTGTCAGGTTGATCTATATTTATAAACTTTAAGTTTAATAATGAGTGAATTTCTGGTTTGTGTTCAACGCAAAAGAGGTTTGTGTCACAATTAGACCTAAAACAAAATATCTAACTTGAGCATGACTGGTATGAAGTTCCATACCAGTCATAATACTGTTATACTTGGAAAAACAGAGGAGCATTAATGTCTATGTAATTTCAATCATTAAAATCAGATTTCTGAGACAATGTAGAAGTTACAGAAGGATTCTAACCTCGACTTGATACAGTTCTGGTGGTCTGGCTATCAAAAAGGTCGGGGTCTGCTCCCGGTCCAGCACCGTCCTTCTTCAGACACCGGTTCAGTTCCATATGGAGTCGATACTCATCCTCTTGTTGTATGGGACGACTTTTTCTATCCTTAGTCCATTCCTGTGTACCTTCACATGAAGAATAGGGAATACTCTGTTCAGTCCATTTCTATATGACACCATTATCATTTCATCCATTGTCATTTATAAACAGTGGGATGCTTACCTCCACCAGAGAAAGCTCCAAACAAGTCTAACAGAAGATGAACTTGCCGTGGAGACAGCAGAATAATCAGTGTATCAATATGTCCAATAACATCCAGCTGAGAAACAACACAAGCGACAGTGTTAGTATTACCTCAACAAAGAAAAAACAGTCCTGGATTTGTCTTTCCTAGAAATAATCAATAAATCATTCGTGTACCTTGGCTCCAGGCAGGGCCAGATTGTTTTTCAGAGTAAGGGACAACTCAATTTTGCCGCTGAGGCTCCCGACTTGAACAGGCTCGAAGGGTGTTGTGGAGGATACTGGCTCTGTGAACTGTGGATGAGGCTCGCATATTATTTTGGGGTTCCAACTTGGGGAGAGCTTTGGCTCTGTTTCCTGCTAAATAAAGAGATCCATGTTCAAAAAGGCCTGAACACGCAGCTTTGCTATGCCAAGATACATGCTACACCAACCGTTGGCGTTGAAGAGGATTTGCAACCACGAGACACTTCTGAGAACTCATCCCAGAATACAGTGATTCCTTCCATCTGCACATTTTTATGTGCAAATGTGGTTGGCTGATGCACATTTACATTTGAACTCTCTTCCCCTGTTTCATCGCAGTATACAATCCTAAACATGACAACAAAGCACAATTAGCTTAACAAAAGCCTGCAGAATAATAAAAAAAATCCAATACATACTAGGGATGTTTTCAATATAATATTACTGTGTTTTCCTTTAACTTCATGTCTCCCTTGATGAATAGTAAAAGATTTGAGGGAGGAAACTGATAGCAGACAAACGCTTTAACAAAATTCTGTTGCTCTGGATATTTTCCTTACTTGCTGATTCGAATCTCAAGAGCGATTCCAGTTTTAGAATTTTCTGGAATGTGTTCGACTCTGAGAACAGTGTCCAAAAATGTCACTTTTACTCTTCTCAGAACTGCAAGACAGGAAATTAAAAATGATCAATTTATACAATTTTGAACTACTTCACTTACTTGGTACTGGCAAACGGCAGCATGGAAACATACCTGTCTCTATTGTCTCTGCAAACTTCTCTAATCCTTCAAAGGGCTGAAAGCTTTCTCCCATATCATCGGTGAGTTTCTGACTGAGGCATTCTTTGGCGAGTTGCATGCTGCTCGTCATGAAACTGGACCAGTACATGGGCTCAATTCCAGAAGCTGGAAGAAAAAACAGCTGTGATACATTTCCTCAACAAAAATTAGCTTTTACATGTATGACAAAATGAAAACCTGTTTATTCAAATCCTTTTGATACATCTCAAACCTTTTGCATAATGGAATTACAAGGAAATGAGAGTATCAACTCCTTACCTACTCTTGGCCTTGGCCTGAGCACCATCTCCAAACCCTTGACCTCTAGGGCACAGTTCTCCTGCAACAGTGCTGCCCATGGAACGGTCAGAGTAATTGTCTGGATGAACCCTGTGATTACCTCAAAAGGGGCATCTGCTGTCTCCAGGAGTTCATTGAGTGACTGAAGAACAAGAAATAATGATCTTCAAAAACTGTCATTGCTGTATTTCAATATGGTTTACATGATCCTCGCTGATCTTTGCTCATCTCACTGTTGCGCACACTGCCTCTGTGTCATTGATTAGCTAAAAAATATGCGTGTTATAATGAAAAGAAACATCCGTGTATCTCAGAATCCTTAATTTTGAGGAGACAATGTTCCATAAGATAGACTTTTCATGAACATTAGTCATGGAAAATGAGAATCATCAGATTTTGTACCAAGCATAAAAAAAAATGTCAGCGTGACTTAACAATTTGCTTTAAATGACATTGTACAACCCACGCTGTGACTACTTGCATGTATACATTTCAGTTTTAGTGAAAATATCTTGTGCAGCCCTATTTCTTATTTCATGCAAATTCTGTGTTAGAATAACACAAATGGATCTCCTGCTTTTTATCTGCTGTTAGGGTAACACTGCACATACCCATTTATCCAGTGGAACTTGTGCAAGGGACCCAGTGCCTTGATAAAGATCAAGACTGAGCTGATCCAAGCTCAGCTTCTCTTGAAGAAAGTTGCCTAGGTACCGGTGAAGGAGATATCTGCAGGCCCGCTTCTTAATGGACTCCGAAAATGGCCAAGGCATCTTTACTTAGCAGGTGAACAGCTCACAGGTAATGAAAGGGGTCTTGAGGCTCTACAAGTGCAATGTTCTAGCTATTCAGATAGCTATAAATCAATCACAGATGTTACAGCAGTGTCATCCTGTTGACTTGAAGATATTGAAAAACTGTGAGCTCAAACATCCTTCATATCCCAAAGTTAGGGACACTCTGGAGGATGTGTTGATACTCAGAGATGTGTGTAGGAATTGATCCGACTCCAGTTTGCTGCGCCTACAAAAAAAGACACACATAAGGTGGGCCCCCTTTGTAATTTGATACCACAACATGTGACTTGACACAAAATATTAACCGGACAGCAGTAAACAACAAGCTATCTTAGTTGTTAATATAGTAGTTCAGGATAAAGACAAAAATAAATTATTCTTAAGGGGCTATAATATTCTGCAATGTAAAATTCTAACATAACGCCTGTACAATGCTAGGCTCACGTTTGCCCCCTTTATAAAGCCACTGTAAACGTCCTTATTGCTCTAACGAGATAACTCTTAGCATGCAACAATCTTAATAACCTGTGCCAACCTCTGGTTATTACATCTTAGGCAGAGATGTCATGGACCACCGACAGATGTGCTTTGAGAGTGGGCTAGACAAAGACATGTCATTAAGCTAGCTAGCCGGCTAGCATACGTGAGCTTAGCTAGCCTATGAACCACTCATGTCGGCAAAGTGAAGCAATATTAGCACAGCCGGCTAACGTCAAATTGCTATTAAGCTAGCGAGCTAACCTAAAAGCCAACTATTTTAAGTTATGAGCTTTTTTGCATCAAATGTACATAAATAAGAACATTGCAAACATACACACCAAAGCAAAATGCTGATATCAACTAATTAAGAAGCAGAAGTAAATATATTAAGACAGCTCTTAAATTACCTTCTGATTGAGTTGTTTACAAACACTTTCATGACTCCGCACCAATGGATGCTACATTCGTGGTACCTCGGAAGTGGAATAAAAACCTCAAGATGTCATATTTCTCGATATGTATGTTTTAATTCTATGAAACAAGGAAAACATATACTTATACCAAGTAGGAAATCCAATTTATTGCGTACTTTTCTTTTTTTCCTCTATCTTATATATTAGTTTTATTCCATCTGTTATTATTATTGTTAGTGTGGGGAACTCCAAGTTCCAACTTGATATTGAATGCAGCATAATCCTACGCACTCGGGGGCGGGATAAATTGATGATGTCACAACGTGGCGGAATTGTGCCCGTGAGACTCTATTAGCTATTGTATCTAGATACATTTTAAGTAGTTTATTTGTATCCAAATATCCTAATATAGTGGAGGAGTGTGCGATTACTGGATGTTAAGATATACATATATATATTTTTACCGTCCATAAATCTAATTTATGTAACGTGAACTGACGCTGGTTTGACAGAAGCTTTACCACGCATAGCAGCTCGGAGTGGGCTGGAAGCTTCTACAAGCCGGAAGACCTCAACTAGTAACAAGGTGAGAAAAATGAACGCACTTGAGTCTGACTTGATATTAGATGCATGGTCACATCAAACCCCCGATTCTTGATATAAAAACCTGTAAATTTGCGTTTGAAACGTAAACAAAGTGGCTGAAATACGTCTTGAGAAATCTGTTGTTGTTCGACTTTAGATTTGAATATAGCATCCAATATAGTTACAGATTATTATTAGACATAACCAAGTTCTTTAAACAAATTGCAATATTTATATGAAACTGATTCAATGTCCATATATTGGCGTAGGAATGTTCACTTCATTTTGTGCATTTTTATTAATCCTCAAGATGTCGCTATTTGTTTCTTTTCAATGGTATTTGTGGCTTAAATAAATTGTCTCAATACTTTGTCTGCTAAATGAGTAGCATATATCCAACATATTTTAGCATTATATAACTTTTACACAAATGTAAATCTCAAAGTAAATATTCCAGAGTTAATAATAGAATAATGTAAAAATGCACAAACATGTACTAGCTCACAAAAAATACACATCATGGCATTGTGGAGAGAATATGATGCATCACTTAAATCTTTGTAATGTGTCAGTAAGTACAGTACAGTTCAGCCAAAATCAAAAAGACATAAAGACATGGACATGCACTTCCAAAAGTGCATAACAATGTCTCTATTCTGTGTTATCTGATAACAAAAATTAAGCAAAATGTGGTGTTTATGTTGGCTTAAAAACAAAAGAAGCCTATTTAAAAAAAGAAAAGAAAAAAATCCCTCCTCCCACAAAACAGCTGATTCATTTTGTTTTGATGCAGACGTTTGAGTTTAGTTGAGGTTGTTGAGTGTTATTGCTTTCATGGGCTTCTAGCCAATAAAATGAATGATGATAAAGCGAGATGTGAGGCAATAGGCAACAGCTGACTCACAGTAAAATGCAATGAATTGCAACCTGACATAAAGAGGGCATCAAAAGTTTCAACTTGTTCAGCAAAAGCGCAAACAAGTAAATTTTTTCAGTATACTTTATGGAGTCTAAGGTTCATAAGTGATTAAGTGTAGCTTACTTGAACAATATGGGAAGAGCTCTGCTTTTTAATTCTAGTTGTTTAACGTCTAGTTGGTTTTTTGTCTGGACGATGGACTTATTTGCATAAGGAATTTGTTTATGGTGCATCCATCCATGCTTCGATGGTCAATTTTTTTGTTTTTGTTTGACCTTTAGTC
>JBBBVU010000021.1:10215667-10230893 GCA_037177055.1 Atherinosoma microstoma | reverse complement strand
AGTTTTCTTCACTCAGGAAGTCCAACCACCTGGGCTGTGATCATCATGGTAAAAGTCAAGCATGTGAATGGATGACACAAGTTTAATGAGCGAGAAGTTTGTGTAAAATATAAAGATCCTAGATGTTTGATTTTCTGAATATGTGCTTGCGTTGATTACATGGTTTGGTTCACTGATTAAGAAGATTTGCCATACAAAGGAAATAATGCTGCAGCTCTTACACATTCATTAATACACTTTTAATTGTTGCTTTTGCTTTTTGATAATGAATTAAAGAAAAGTCAATGAGGAGCAGAGTTCAAATATCACTTAGTATTCAGTCAGATCAGTGTAACAAAATATAGTTAATATTCATTAAAGTATCCAGTGTGATGAGAATTAAAGGCTCCCCTTGGAATGACGTTAAGAGAATGACAAGTACAAAGAATATTTCACTAAAAATGGAAAAGCTGCCAGGAGCCCCCAAATAACTCAAGCCTAATTCTTATCCCAGCATATTACAGGAAAAAGGCAAGTTTCCTTTTGAGAATCTAAGACTGATGGTCATTTAGCCACGCAAATGCCTCTGAACACCCCAATTCAAGGCAGTAGATAATCACTGCACAAAAACAAAAAACTGTGACCTTATTTCTGCTAAATTGAGGATAAGATTCATCTCAGATCACACTTTTAGAAATTCTAATGAAACGGGTCATTGCAGACGAAGTTTCCGTCACACAACCTACTGGAACCTCCACGTGCTGGTTTGAAGCAAATAACTGAGATGGTGATGATAAAGGCAGTGGAGAACAGCATTTCTCTGCCTGTGTGCGAGGCACTTTCACATTATCCACAAACCATTCATATCCCTGCACCGTGTGAAGATGCGTTGTTCATTTGTTATGTTTTTTTAAATCTAGCTTTCACCATCGCAAGCAGGCTGTCAATTTGCCAAATTAAAAAGTAAATTTAATTTAACCACCAAAAATGTAACATATCGGTGTGAGCTGTACTGCCCCCCCCCCCCGCTCTCTTTTGCATCAATATTAAACCATCAGAGTCACACAAAAATGCTACTTTGGTACATGTTAGACGTCTTTATTAATTTGTTTCTTTAGTTTGGTTTTTTTCTTTTAAACAAATGTCCAATTTCACATCTCGTCAGTAAGAAATACTACAAAACTTTTAGGAAAGAAAAAAGTACAGTAGGCCTATGTACTCTGACTACACAGCAGCCAGTAAGACAAGATATTTGCACTGTAGTGGAATGTAGCTCAGGGTCATTCACACAATCATTAACCTCATTTTCACATCCAGATCTCTTAAAATTGATCGTTAGGCAGACGAGAGCACAAGCAAAGCGTGCCTTTTATTTAGTGTGCAGAAGAGTCATGAAAACCAGTGAAAGACATCTTAAAAATCAACCTGATGAATGAATAAAATGAGAGCTCTCTCGAAACGTTGGCATACTTTAAGTTTTTACTCAAATCCCTTTTAAAGAGACACTTGTCAGAGGTCCTGTTGCTACTTTGGCTTGATATTACACGATCTGAACAGGGAACCTGATGCAGAATAAGTCTTTGTTGTTGTCGTCTCTCAGTTCCCACTCCACAACCAGCTTGATCTGTAAAAGCAGAACAGAACACGATGTGCATCAATTCTCATGTCAGAGGAAATGAAAGATGACAAAAAGAGGAAGAGAAAGAGAAGCAAGTCACCATTTTCCACCCCCAACTCATCTACTTTGTCAGGAAAAGTTTTCAGCTATTTGTGCATTACTTTGAAATTTCAGTGGTTCTTCGGCATCAGTTTCAGATGTAAAGTAAATAGAAGCGATTCTTTTTCCCCCTAAAAACAGATGGTGCTTCCAGTCAGATAAAACAAGCGACTGGTTAATATACTAGAGAAGCATCTAATTCTGACATCCAAGAAAAAAAACATCCTGAAAGACGTTGATCTAAACAGCTGCAGATTAATTTTGCTTAGTTGTTGCAGTACTGCCGCCAATTCCAGCTTTTAATTCTGATGACTGGGTACTTATCAAACCAAATAAACCCTTTCTTTATTAAGCCCCTTTCTGTGGACCAATGGAGAATAAAAAAGGGAGTAGACTATGTAAAACACATCTGACCAATTAGTGCAGGTTAAAAAGTAAAATCTGAAGTTAAAAACCCTACTAAATAAATATTTTCAGCTGAAGGACTTGCATGCTTACGCTATTGGACTGATCTTTGCAAAGGTTTTTTGTAGGAACAGTTTGGAAAATAGTTTGCAGGACTTACAGCAGGATACTCAGACCTCACAGGTAGTGTGGTCTCATAGTGGTACACCTGCTGCTTCTGGATGGGACACTGGATTCCAGACTTGCAGCCATCTCCCACTGGAATGGCGAAAGGGATGGGAACGCCAGCAATAATACCATGAACCACTGCTGTGCTCGTCTTGCTCTCCACACCTTCAAGGAGGACACATGATAATATGATCAGAGCTGTAACGAAATACACATTTGTGTTGAGATTTTAGGGCCTATGTGAAGGGACAAAGCCCACTCACCACTATTGAATGTCACATTGACACTGTAGGACTGTCCTTTGTGAAGCTGGCATGGCTGAGAGGCACAAGGGTTAATGTCCACCAAGGTAACTTTGCCAGAAGAAGAGCCTGAAGACAAACATTGAAAAGGAGTGCATTTTAACAGACTGTTAAATGTGAATGTTTTTACAACTGCAAGACGTAGTTTTTATTTGAAAAGTGGCTCACTAAAAAAACAGTGATGTTAACAAGCCAAATAATTTTCAGTTAATAATTCTCAGACTACAAAATAGCAACAAATCATGTAGAAATCTGGAGATAACACAGTAAGGCTTCCTGTGTCATTTCTTATAAACTTTGTTAAAAAACAAAACACTCCCATCACATATTTATCATCTCTATGTTGATTTGTTTAAAATATGTTACAGTTTCGATCACAAGCTCCTGTCTCAAGACAAGTCTTGATTTCTAGTAATCATTACTGTTCAGGGACCACCATTGTCTTTTCCACCATTGTCTCAGTGCCAAAGTGCAGTTTCTAATCAGTGATGAGAGTGATGAGCTTTAAATAAATAGTCACATTGGTATTGGAGGGAGTTAAGAAATAAAATTAAACAAATGTAAAAAAAAAAAAAAAAAGAAGGGGGAGGAAAAAAAGAAAAGAATACGGCCCAAGATCAGGTGACTGTCTTGTCACTGTAGAAGCAAGAAGGAAAGTACCCGATGTAAGGATTTTTTAGTTGCTTTCTGTTTATCCTCCATGTATCATTTCAACAAGAAAACAGAATCAAAGTTACCATAATGGTCTATCTAGCATGAAGCTAGAAGGTACAAGCTTAAGATATAGCAAGTATAGTGAAACTTACCGCAGTCAATAAACTTCACTGGGTTCGCACAGGTGAGTCCCATCAAGCACAAGAAAACAATGAAACCAATCCGACCTTCCATGTTTCTTTTCTTCTGTGTTCAAATATGACCCTAAGATACGGAAATGTCAAAGTATAATTTTATAAACTTTATCAAATCAGTTTAGTTGAGAACAGACATAAAGCAGGAGTGTCGTCCAAAGTATTAAGCTTATAACAAACAACAAATAAATTGGCTTTAACTGCGTGACAAAACTGTAAACAACACAAACACAAGTTTTCTATATTTTAAGGTATTACGAAAAATAACATTTAAATCGAACAAACTGTACCTTTGAAGAGATTCCTTCTATCCCTACACTGATGTCACCAACGAGCCCTTGTTTCCGTGTATATCACGCGATCGCTGTAACGCCCTTTTATCAGAAGTGAGTGTTTTCTTAGCCCGAAATTTAGCCTGTCAGGAAACGCCCTACCACGAGACCCCGCCTTCTGTACTAAAATAACAAAAGGGGGAAAATTAGACATATTCTCTTAAACTAAGCATCAAGATTAAAAGGCAACTGCAGCAGTAAACAACTCAAATTAAATAAGCATAAAATGTATAACCAGCGTCCAAGTGCCCAATATTTCACCCCAAATACCACCTGATTGTCAACTAAATTGACGAATCAAATAACCGTATTGCTAAATATAGGCGTGTCTTTCTTTGAAAGACAAGCATTTTATCCAATTAGCACGCGGTTGTTATGTGGCTAACGGTGGAAGTGAATTTACCAACGACTTGTTATGGAAGATGTCAGTCTTCAGAGGAGCAATGATAACTGCGTCAAAGTCAAAAATATTGAGCATGGCGAGGTAATGTTAACGTCCGGCATATTTTCGACATCATTACGATTTTTTGTGCGCAAAATTAGTATTTGCTGATAGTCTGTAGGGGAAATGACATAGTTGTGTGTTGTTTGCCTTTTAGTTAGCAAGCTAGCTTTCCATATGTTAAGTAACGGTAGGCTAACTAGCTAGCAGATAGGCTAATGTTCTAAATCCTGTTGCTATCCAGTAAACAGATTCTTATATTTTGCAGGGCATCTGTTCTTCTGAACAACCTCAATGTTAGTCAGCAGTTCCACCGGGTTCCTCAAAGTTCCCAACCCTTTTACACAGCGGGACTTCGATGCTACAGCAACACCTCCGTCCAGGAGAATCCCGGGGTGTTGGGTCCATCAGAGGATAAAGTTCACCTCACTGAGTCCTGTGTGAAGGTTAGAAGATCCCCCATGATTGTCAGGCACTGAGAGAGAACTGGAAAATTTCACTTTTTTGAGTTTCAACCATATGCTGCGTATGTTAAAAAAAAAAAAAAAGTGTATAAAGTAAGCTCTTTCATGATATCAGAGACATAAGTTGCTAATGGCTACAATTATATATCTAATTGATTTATGATTTGTCAAATGCTTATGTGAAAATAAAGGGCTATTCTATTTTGATTCAGTTCAGTTTATTAAAAAGTCTCTAAGTAATTAGTTAGCTCTAGAAAGTTCCAAAATACTTTAAATAGATGTATTTTAAAAAAGGAAATGAAGGAAAAAGGAAGGTATAGAAGAAATATTTCTACTTATCAGCTGAAATATGGTGTATTTGAGGATTAGTTGTCATTTTTCTTGTATTATAATTGCATTGTGTTTTGCATTTGTAGAGTTCTTGAATTTCAGTATGAAAAGTCTGCTAAACCTGCTGTATTACAATTACTTGCCATTATACTTCTCAGTCAATGAATATGTAAAAGTGTCATGTGTTATCCTTTTTTATCCAGAGACTATTAGAAATCATGCAGAAGGGCGAGTACCTGAGGATACACGTGGAGGGAGGAGGATGCTCTGGGTTCCAGTACAAGTTTTCTGTAGATTGTAGCCTAAATGAAGATGACAGGTAAACTTTACACAAATGTAGCTTTCAAGTTATTGCTTTACACCCATGGTACGTTTTATAATTGTCTATTAATCCTCTGCTGCTTTCAGAGTGTTTGAACAGGGAGGGGTGGGTATTGTTGTGGACCAAGACAGTCTGGAGTTTGTGAAAGGATCCACAGTGGACTTCAGTAAGGAGCTCATCCGTTCCACCTTCCAAGTGCTCAAGAACCCTCAGGCTGATCATGGATGCTCCTGTGGCAGCTCCTTCTCTGTCAAACTATGATTCCTGAATCTGTGATATTCAATACTCACATTCAGCAGTTTATTAGTTCAATTCATATAAATAGTGAAATATCAAGAGATGCTATGGATAATAGTAATTAAAAAAAAAAAATACAGCCACATCATCCTGAACAGTTACCACGAACTTGCAAACATGACAGGTAAACCTAATAAACTGGTGCCTGAGAGTTTTATGTCATAATGGATGATGCTGAATTTCTGATTCAGTGAACTACATTTAGTGGCAGTGAAACTGGTACATGATAATTTACAAACCTTTTATGTTTTTGTGTGAAAATGATTTAAACTGACTGAGCAGCAGGTGTATTGATTGATCAGTTTGCTGCTAGAAGACAAACATAGCGAGAGCACAATAATCAGATATACTTTGGTGTGGTGGAATCCAACAAACAAAGTTTAACTTGAAGTTTTGAATATTCAGTGTTTAGATTTGCATTTATATGTAAAATATGTAAATAAGCCATAACTATGTCTTTAAAGTTCTAAGTTATATTGTTTCATTTTGAATAAATGAAGTCAAATTCCACAGGTTCTTTTATTTTTTTGTATAATATGCAAATTAAAAGGAAGTTATGTTAAAAATTTGTATGTAGTATTGCATTACAACGATAAAAGGGCAACATTCCTTTTTAATAAAACTTGGGAGGATAGTTTATGAGCTTATTCAAATTTGATCCTTTTATATGTTAAAGGCTAAACAGATAAAAAGATGGAAGGAGAAGTTGACATAAAACATCTTTCAGAAAAAAAATTCTTTTAATTTCCTTCAGAAGAAAAAAACGAGTGTATGTTTTGGTCTCAAAATTACAGTAACTTTTATTGCTTTAATATATCCATTTAACACAGTAAACCTTAAATGTATTTGCTCACAACATAGTGAAGAAAGTAAATTTTCCTTAATACAGAAGTCCTTCAGTTCAACAAAATCTTGAAATGTATTTGGTTTTAATTGAAGCAGTTTCCAATACTTACTTGGGGCAAACGTCATTAGTGCTTTGTGTTACTTAGAATATATGGTTTCCAAGATCATATTCCCAGGTAGCTACTACGGAAATTGTTGCATACAAACCCCAATGTGATGTCAAAATCTAGTATTCTCAAAGATCTCCCTTTGCATAAAGCCTTTTATTTGATATCTTGTATTATGTCAGCAAGAGTGTTTTTAACAGATAAATGGCAGCCTTGTGGTTGTCTTTCAAGCCTATTGGGTAGCACTCGGACCCCTTTATGTTTTGGCAGTCAACGGGGGAGAGAAACTACCTTTGGTTCTTAGCCCTACCTGTGGTACTACCTTGAGATGCCTCTGTGTGACTCCACAGATTGCTTAATAGGAGCAATAGCAGCCGAGGCTTGTATCATATATGAGAAAATCACTAAGTTCATCATCTCATGACTGGAAGCAGGTTCTGCCTGCCAGCAAAGTTAATGGTTGGAGTCTATTTGGAAGGTCAATGTCAGACTGATACCTTAGCCTTCTTTACATTTACCTTATAGTATAAAGTTTAAAAGTGCAGCATGTGAGAAAATCAAAGGTCTATGACAGAAAAACTTTATATGTAATTTAATATCTACATGCCGTGGGTCCACATATGTCTACTGTCATATTTGTGCCACCATTTTCACTTTGGCGTCTGAATGGACTAACAACTCTGTGTGAGGTGAGAACCCTCTGAGCTTCAAAACTGCAGTACTGGCTTTATTTGATAGGTAGTAGAGCACCAATTGGGTTAAGTAACACCTTAAATGGAACGTAGAAGACGCACACATGTACACAGTTTTAAAGTAGTTACTTGTTGTACAGTTATTGCAGCACCAGAGGCCACTGGATCCACTCACAGATGAAACCATGTTAATTTCTGGAGGACTTTTGGCCCCTGACAGTCATTGTCCGTTCACAACTGTGCTTGGCATTTGAAGTAATTTCTAAGTTCATATTTACCATGCTACATATCAGTAATTCTTACACGCTGTACCTTTAACATACAAGAGACAGTCGTTTGCCTTGGAAAGAGTGTCACTCAAATAAACTCAAGGAAGCACTTAAACTTTTAAAGTTCATGATTCCTTTTTTTATTAAAATGGAATTTAAGAAACATCTCACAAAAATATACAAAAAGAATATCTACAAATGATATGTACACTGATTAAATGTAAATCAAAATATGCAGCAACATTTGTTAAGTAGTTAGTCTTAGATACGAGGAAACTGTTTTGCACTTTTAATATTCTCTCTGATAAACATTCCATTTACGCAATACATCTCATAACACAAAACATTACTGTAACTGTTGATAAAAGTCACACTATTCATATTCATTAAAACGCAACAATGATATATCATAGCAGCACACAAAAAAGTGACCAAAAGAACTGCGACAGTGCATTGAAATATCAATATACAGCAGTTTTCTTTGTTTTCTGAGGAATTTGGTTTGGACAGATTGTCTTCCAGTAAGCCATGCACGCCCGTTAACCACGAACAAATCCTCAAACAAGGTTGCACACGTTAACATGTCATGAGGGGAACACCGCTGAGGGAGGTTTGATATCAACCAATCAACGACACAACCACGTAACTCATAAATGAATCACCGGGGCAACACAGTGACCAGGTCAGGTGTACAGTGCATAGTATGCTTTGGCATGCTGACATCCAGAACATAACAGTGGATGTTACATTCAGGAGGAAGGCCACAGGATTTGGAGTTACCAGTAAAAATAGAACAAATGACTACATGATCCAAAAAGTCAAACAAAAGATATAAAAAGAACCCAAACCCTCACAGACACTTAGATTAAGGCTAATTCAGTTTGCTACATGTTTTTAAAAAAAATGGCATTGTCAGTAACACAATTTCATAGGCCTGTCAAGTGGCAAAATGTACACAGGTTAGCTCATTTTCAGAAAAAATAATCCATCACTGAATGACATGGACACATTAAATTCTTTTTTTTTTCCCTCAATGATACGATGACGTCATGTGAGCAGGGCTGTATGCCCTTTACGTTTTTTTTAACAATCAGGACTGTAATGAAAATGAACCTTGCACATATGCATGCACCTAGATTTGAGGCAGTAAGTCGAATCACCACAATAACTCTTTATCAAGCTGCCAGATCTGTCCTCCTCCTCATCACTTCAATGCATCTCTTCTTTTCTCTGGAGATCCATGCTAGGAGACGCCCACACTCTCTAAGGGAGGGTTGGTCCAGGTGGGGGTTTTCAGTGCAGGGTATGGACACATCTCCACACGAAAAGGCTGGACAGGACAAACAACAAAGCAAAGGTTGCATCGTTTAATACTGCAGTGTCACATCACTGGCAAACATAGTCATTTGGAGCTTCAGTCGTACCTTCTGTCATCTCCTCCAGCACTGACGACAAAACGATCTCCATTTGTGAAGCGTATGTTTGTCAAATGAGCAGAATGGCCCAGAAAGCGTTTGTGTTTGGCCTAAAAACAGATTGCAGTCACAGCATTTAGGCCTGAAGTTTTGCCTGTTTTGTAGCACTGTCACATTCAGCAATTTGTTCTCAAACAATAACAAAAAGCAAAAATAATGCCTCATCAATTGGTAATTCACTGATACATTAAAACAACATTGTACACTGTAGGTTGAAATAATCTGATGATTTATGATGTCCAAGTTAATTTAACAAGGACTGAAATCTAATTGTGGTATATTTTAGTCTATTTTACAAAGGAATAGTTCCAGAAAAGATGTTTTGTAAAGACTCTTCGGGATATTGTTGATTCTTCATTTCAGAAGGAACAGCAGTGAGTCAGTTACCATAGCAACTGACTCAATAAACCTAACCTTGCTTGAAGAGTTTCTCTGTGACTCGTCCTTTCTGCAGAGCCTGTCTGATTCATCACTACAGCTCCTCAATTAGTGACTATAAAATATCATTTTCATATATTTGTAATGTGTGTTAATCCTCAGCTCAGAAGAACTCTTTATCACAGTAATATTTAATATTCATTACCGCAGTTAACACTGTTTCAATTGAACAAATATACATGTAGCTTCAGACGTATAAAACCCTGATCAGTCATCTATAATGTGAACTAGCAGACTGAGGAAGACTGAAAATTATTGCAGTGTAAATGAAATACTTCATGAATCTAACATTGAACTAAATGTAGAATATTCTTTCTACATATGCACTGTACATATAAAATGTTTTTTGGCAGCATTTGTTGTTGAAATAATTAAACAACTTTATACAACACATTATAACTGCTGTTAATCAGGAATCTAAAATCTAAAAATCCCATTTTTTCAGCTCTTAATCACAAAATCATTAGTAGTGCTAACCTGTGACTTGACAATATTTCCATATATAAACTATTTTTCATGTTTGACACATATTTTCATCTTCAGCTGGACCACCTGCCCCATCCTATTACAGTTGTCTTCAGAAATATCATGCATTATTTCTGATAATGCATGGTATTTCTGAATTTAAATGTAATATGATGGCCATGCGTTCTCAGAAATAATACATGGTAGGATTTCAGCAAGATTCCATCTTTGTCATTATTAAAGAGGACTCTACCGAATGATGAATAAGTGGATGACATTAAGTAAAACTTATAAACACAAATTTTTCCAAGGAGAGATAAAACAAAAACAAACATCAACACATTCAAATTTAAACATTTAAATCTGGTGTGTGGAGGATTTATGTTTAAAGGCTGTGCCCTTTTGCCACTATTTTCCTTGTTTCTCCTTAATTTGATGTCCGGGATGTGTTTTTGTGCTGCCACTTATGGCCAATTGGTTTGTTTCCTCCAGAATCAGCTAGCAAGAAATGACAATTAAAAGCTAGCAATTAGTTAAGGTTTGTCAGCAGCAACCTGAAAACCAGCAACAAGTCATCCTGGCAAAAGTCAAATAAAAAAAAATAACTTTTTTTTTTATTAAACTAGGTGATTTTTTTTGCCAAATATACAAGTAGTGGGGCACCGATTTTGGTACATATGTTCAGATTTGTTTGAACAAATCTGGATATTGGGACATTGCATATTTGTATTATGGTTACAGTGGCTACCATTTTCCAAAATGGTTACCAGAAATGACAGAAATAGCACATTTTGGCCACCAGTAACATAAACGTGCAGATGAAAATATTCATTATTACAAGATAAATCAATAGTAAACAAGAACATTTAGATGATGTGGCGGCTTAGGGATAGTTGAATTATTTCCTAACAAGTGCAGTTCAGTTCAGTTAGCTATGGATCGATGTATCGTTGGATATGGATGTGAGGGTCTCGAAGATGTGGCTGTTGAGCCTGTTGGACAACCTGAAATCTTTTAGACATCGTCAGTTTGTCACCACCACAATTCATCTTTTTAGAATCAACTAAACTAAAATACCACCTTGATTGATCTGTGACCTGGAACAGAACAAACATCACAGATTAACCTCTTCACTTCTTCCCCTGTACAGGGTACAGCATGAAATACGTGCAAGAAGATCTTTGCACACACACTGTAGCAGCAATCCTAACATTTCGCTTACCAAAACAACAGGGAAAACTTAGCTTAAAGGCTCTATCAAGCATTGGCATCCAAACCAAACACAGTTCAAACTCCAAGCAATTACATGAGAATGTAATAAAAACCTGAGAACAGCACTGTCCACTTTAGAGCTTCTGCTAATTGCTCCACTTCCAGCAAACTACATCAACGAGATTCATATGAAAGCATAGACTCTGCTGATTACAAAGATGTCTGTCTCATCACTGTGGGACCTTCAGGAACCTTGTTCCTGGTTTTTCCACGGCTGGACACATTTCTGTGTCATCCCTTCTGTCTGTGATCAGTCACATTTCTATAAAATCTGGCAAATGCAGCAGTTTCCTGCAAGATTGTGTGAAGGTGAAGGTGTGGAAATGTTACTTGAGCATTAGAAGGTCTCTGCTGTGAAATTAAAACTGCATATTAGAATTGTTCTGATTCATTTCATTTCCAGCTGGTACATCCTGTATCTTACTTTGACACTCTATCTTGATTCTTGACTTTCTGTCCTCAACAACTGGTTGAGGCAAATGCCCGCCCTCCCTTAGCCAGGTTCTGCTGGAGGTTTTTCTTTCCTGATGTGGCAGTCGAGATCCTGTCACTATGCCACCGATTAATCATGCACCCTGGCTACTTGGCCACAGGGATATCCCTTTGGCTGAATGGTCAGTGTGCATGATTCTCAGCAAGGAGGCTGGGGCTCAAACCCTGCCCAGGCCCTCCATTGTCCTGCCACACTGTTAAAAGGGAGTTTTTCCTTTCCACTGTTGCCTCTAGCATGCTCAGGATGGGGAATGGATCGAAGTCAAGATTTGATGCAATCTGTTGGTTTTCCTTAGCTAGGCTATTAATTGTCATGAATTGGGTTGTATGAATACTGATTGGATGACAACACATTGGCTCGAATTGATTGTCTGTGAAGGGCCCTGAGATGACATTATCGTGAATTAGCGCTGTACAAATAAAGCTGAATTGAATTGAATTAGGGACAAAACAGTGACTGTTGACGGTAATTAAAAATGTTGATTAGTCTTCCTCGAAAATAAAAATAATGGCCTGGATAGGGATGTATGATTTTATATTTCTAGCTTCACTGAAAATGGAGATGATATTTATTTACTTGTTGCCATGGTGAATTATAGTGTTGCAGCTCCGTTGATGATTTGTTTTTTCATCACCCACACACAGTGTGGTGCACATACTCAGAACTGATTCATCTATGATCAGCTGCTTTGAAAATAAAACCATATCATAGTTCAGGGTTACACAGAGTTTGTAACACCTGTTTTCAGAACAGGCTCCAGATGAAATTCAGGGTGTGTGTATAGGTGTGTATTAATGTAATGGCTGCATCCACAGCCACACATATGTGGTAAAATCAATAAATGGCATAATATACAACACACTTATTTTTATTTTTTTCTACATATAAGATTTAATTTTCTGAGTAACATGGGAATTTTTTTTTTGGCATGAGTTACTTTCTTGTGGATCTTTGTTTATGTTACATTTTGAGGATTTGGGGTTTAAAAAAAACAAAAACATGTTTGGACTTTAACCTGTGCCTGACTATCCTTTACTGCTCGGTCCATCACAATGTAGATTGTGTCTATGGCTATCACTACTACCACTGGGGAACATAAAAAACAAAGAGTACTTTTAAGATCAAGTGCAAAGACAGAAATACTTCAACACATCATATGCTGTCCATCATATCATCAGACAAACAATGGAGACATTAATAATCATAATAATATACAGTAATACTTACAAACTTCTCCAGACAGGGAAAGTCAAACAGCTTTACCATTCCAAAATCATCGCCTGTGGCGATGTTAAGGCCCGAATGGGACACGCAGGCACAGGTGACGTCCGCTTTGTCTGTGTTACGGGACCAGATCCCAATGACCTCGTCTCCGAGGACACTGAACACAAAAATCAACAATTTCTCCACTTTCTGACACAAGTAATGATGGTGCACAGTAAGTCAGTCTAACCAATGTGTCAATCTCACCTTGTCCAAGTGGCCCAGGTAATCCTGTCAATATGAGATTGTTCTGTGATCTGCTTCCCAGACGGCACTTCATAAACAAGGCGTTTATAAGCACCTGTGGATAGCTGTTTAAAGGCAGTGCAAGTTAGAGGCATAACAGCCAGCGATTGTATGGGATATCATTTCTCATTGCTAAACTGTTCACGGAGTCGTACCTGAACGTAAGTGCTGTCGGCAGAGAAATCCATCTGCATGATGAAGCTGGGGATGTCCCTGCAGCAGTTGATGCGGTTCAGCTGAGGGCCAAGTGTCAGGTCGTAGAAGTCGACGGCACATTCGGTGGAGCCGACGGCCAAGTAACGAGAATTTGGACTGAACCTGTAACAGAAATGTGAGCTGTTAAATAAAAGCAGCATATTCCTACCAAGTTTAGTTTGATAAATAGTAACTATTATGTTTTTTCTCAATGAGAATACTTTGAATATGCTATTCAATAATATAAATGAGTCTTTATGACGAGTGAAAAACATTATTCCTGCTATTTTGGAATCCGGTCCAAACCAACTCAAAAGCTGCTGCAGGGAAAAAATCATTTACTTTCTGAATTCTTACAAAAAAAGATGTACACACTCATAATATACACAATTTTCCCTGCAGATCATGTTGCTCAACTCTTCCTTACTCCACTATCATTACCTAATATCTTGGATAGGAGTGCGTCGGTCCCTTTTCTTTCCCCAGATTTTGAGTGAAGCTACCAACAGAATAATGAACTCTCCATTCTTCATGCCGATGGCAACCATGTCTCCCTCAGGACTGTAGCTGATGGCGTGCGCTGGGTGGCCCAAGTTCACCTTATTTAGCATCTTCTGTTTCCCCACAAAGCAATGCAAGAACACCCACTTAGAAATGTTGCCATTAGCCAAATGATTAAAAATGTAAAAGTTCCTTGATGACCTAAGATTCTGACCTTTTCTGGGATGTCCCACAGACGGACAGTGCCGTCCTCTGCAGCAGACAGAAATACATCTCTGGAGGGATGAGTGCTCAAACCCCATATAGGTCCTTCCATGTGTCCGTTTACCAAGATGTTGCATGCAGCGTTCTTCTCTCCCACTTCAATGATCTCTGCGTTTCTAGTCCCAACAAGGATTTTACCCTGCCACAACATCACGCCATACAGACATGTCAGAATGCAGAAGATTCATTCTGAATAGCTGGAAAAGAACATTTTTTGTGTCTATTACTGTAAATTACCTTCCCTCGGCATACAGAGCGAACACAGTCTATAATCTGTCCTGTTTCTAATCGAAAGGCTCTGCAGCGTTTCAGCTCCTGATCCCAGAGTTTCAGAGCACCACCTTCCTTTGACCTGTGGAAAATTTAAAGAAAGTTTCATCCCTGATAAAATGACATGTTTAATATAACGCATTCATGTAACAGAAAATCACTCACGGTCTTTCTTTGCCTCCAGTGACAATGAGACCGTCTCTTAGTGTGGTGTACATAGTGAACACAGGCCCCGTATGAGCTTTGGCCACTATTCTTACTAGAATGTGTTCCTTCCATACACACACATCCCCACTTATGGTACCTGTAAATGTCAAGTCATTCTGAAAAGAAAACAAATCTGCACTAATCTAGTGGCCTAAGAGAGCAGAGCAAGCAATGCACAAACAATTCACAGCACAATTAAGCAGACAGTTTTGAATCTGTTGAGCTTTACATTTTAGCTGATTTAAATTTAAGGTAAAAATGTAATATGTAGTTAGAAAAAAACAGCATTAAAATCTTTTTAAAAACAATGAAGCAAAAATAGAAACTGTGGATCACAATGGTGGGGTTCACTTACAGCTCCAAATGCTACAGACAGCATGGTCTGCATCCGAGCGTCTTCGATGGAGCTTAGCACACCTTTCTTGCAAAGCAAAGCTCGACCAGCCAACGTCCAGAAACGCACATGTTTGATCCCCACAGACACAAAGTGTGTGTCAGAGTCGGGTCGAAACTCAGCCACGAAGATCCTCTGAGTGTGACCCATCCGGCTGGCCACTTTGGCACCTGAGAGAGAATGCAGAGTGAGTCAAATCCTTAGGATAATAAAAAAAAAAAAA
>JBBBVU010000021.1:10180033-10215567 GCA_037177055.1 Atherinosoma microstoma | reverse complement strand
AAGAAAAGAAAAGAAAAAGGGAATCTCAACTTCGTTACCTTCTTGCCACTTCCAGACAGTGACGGTGTGTTCAGGGTCCAAGCCAACAGACAGCAGGAGTTTTCCTGTGGCACTGAAACTGACGGAACAAACTCCACCGGAGTGGAAACAGCGCAGCACTGATAGCGTCTGCTTCGTCATGGCGTCCCACACATGTATGGAAGGGGACGTGGCTGGAGGGCAGAAAAGATAAATAGCAATTTTATATTTCTATTTCTATTTTTGAACAGAAACATGAAATGTTGGGGTGTATATTACTGAATGTGTAAAGTGCAGTACTGTTAACTTTTCCACTGGATGGCAGTAATCTACCAAACCTAACACATTTTCTTGGAAGAGCTGTTTTACAGTTTACTACTAATATGGAGAAATTCCTACCTGACATGTCACCAGTATCACCTGTAAAGCAGATAAAATAAAAATCATTCTCATTATTATTATTATTCCTATTCAACATCCATAGTGTAACTTAACTGTCATCAATGTTTTACAAGCTTGTCTTTTTCAAATTATTAAAAACACAGGACATATTAAGTTTCCTGACCATCAATATTTCTCTGAAAACAGTCATTTTGTAATTTGTGTCTTTGTGGCAGAGCTTGAAAGAAACTTGTAAAAGGAAAATGGCTGAGAGCACTGAGGAGGTCAACTTCTCACAAACATACCTACTTGGCCAGTTGCCACCACGTTGGGGAATTTGGGGTGTTGATTGATTGTCAGGCACAGAATGTCGTCACTGTGTTCTACATAGAAACTTTGGCAGGCTGTAAGAAAACACATACAAAGACACAAACATTAAACGAAACACTGTCTGTTATGTTTGCTCTTCAGGTTAGTGAACATTATTTACTTTTAGCATCTACTTACAAGTTGTCAAGTTGAGTACGATGCCGACTGAGGCGGTGTGGTAGATGATATCCGCCCCCTCGTTCAGGTAGTGCACGTTATTGCGGCAGTCATTGCCACGGTAACCAAACACCAGCTCCAGCACCAGGTCCTGTGAGAGAGAATTAGAAAGGATAACTCCATGACAACAGAGATGCCTAAAGTCAGCTGCTAGCAAAATAACATAATTTGACTAAAGCAGCATTGCAGTACTCAGAGAGAATGTCTGGACACAGAACCAGCACACTGCATCTTCAGCTGTAATAATCACATTGGAAACCACAACTTTGAGTCATCTGCTTCTTGGAGAGAGAGAGACGTGTCTTCTTCTGCCTATGTGAAGATCACTTTCTGTACATCTGAGTCTGTTTGTTGTGTTTTGGTGAAGATGTGAGGACACTTTACCTCAATGGGCCTCTTCTTCTTGCCAACGTTGTTGGTTGCAAGCTTCTCTGGCTGTGGCAGCGCTCTGCTGACAGGAGGCCTGAAACAGACAGCTGAGGTGAGATGATTGCAGCACCATGAATCACCACGAGGACGATGACAATAATGATAAACTGTATGAGTGTGTAAGAAGGATCCATTAAAGCCACAATAAAATTAAAAGTGAGAGCTGTAACCCTGAATGTCTGTCATTATAACACAACTTCAGTTATGTTCAATAAACTACACACACTACACACACACACACACATACATGTACATATATATATATATATATATGTATATGTAGCCTATATTAGAGCTGTCAAAGTGAACACGTTAATGCAAATTCCCACGGCGCTACTTTTTAAACACGCAAATGTAGTTTCAGAAAGTGATGAAGAAATAATGTGTATCTGAAGAAGAAACTGACACAGAATGGGTCTTTTACATGGACTAAGGTCATTCTTTATCTGCTGTCAATGTGAACTAAGTTACCACCATGGTGCGTGGTGTCTCAAATACCACCTGCTGTGCCAGCAAACAGCTGATTCAGAGATGCCCTCCTCCTCCTCTAAAGATGGTCTGTGATGGATAGCAGCAGAGACATCCTGATAATTCTGCAAGCAGCAACCTTTCAACAGCTGATCTGGATGAACTAAAGAAGCTGGAAACGGTGCTAAAGCGCCGCAGGCAATTTACTCCTGTTTATAATTTGTTTGTTTCTAGATGAAGGTGAGGCTGTCAGAAATGGAATGACAGAGAGTGCGTATGTAAAGGAGTAGTGTGTGTTTGTGTAATCATTCAACCTCAGGTGAGTAAATACAACAAGTAATTCTAGTGCCTTATTCTATAACTCCAGGCCCATAACTGCTAATAGGAGAATTAAAAACATGATAAATATCCTGTTATGGTATATTTAGAAACCAATAGAAAAAACCTGCTATTAATTGCGAGGACATTTGTTTGATTAATCAACATTAATATATATTTAAGATATAAATAAAAGATATATATATATATATATATATATATACATAAAATCAATAGTGGGTACAATAAAATGTCAAATAACAACAGAGTGAGAAACTCACCTTGATCCTCTTTATTGGCAGCAATAACAAGGAAAAAAAAAAAATTAGATAAAATTGAAAAAAGAAATCCCACAGACCTCATTGCTGCCCGCTGGACACACAATAACACAACACCTCAGTCACTGAGGACATAGAGCAAAATACAAGTAAGCACCACTGTGTAACCATGACAACCAGCCCATTTCTATGACAACTGCATCTCAGAAGATGCTATGCGGATGACTGCATCATACCAGAAAAAAATAAGCTGGAAATCAATCAATCTGATGCACAAAAAGTCTGTAACACAGTTAAGATGCATTCTAACAGTAAACAATGATAAAACATCTGAGAAGAAGGACAGAAATAATCTTCAAGAAGAATTCAAGGAAGATGTAAAAATCATAACCATTTTTTACAGTTGGAATGTGAAATTAAAAGTTAATTTTCTTTAACACACCATTTCCCCAGAGTCACTGACATTAACACTGGCCTAAGGGAAATCATTTTAGAACTTGCTCTGCTGAAAAACTTAAAATGAATTAAATTATCCCAACCCGTCTTGCCAGTAAAAACAACCTTAAACACTTAGCACAGGTTTTCAATCTGGACAGCAAAACATTTTCATTGATGAAACTTGACAGAAATCAGGCATTTGTGCAAAACCGAAGAAAGAGATTCTCATTTTTGCAAGACAGATTAATGTATTCCATGTCCTTTCATACCCATGACATAATTGTTCATTTGGTCTATTCTTGAAAAACATTGTTTGTCTGTTGTATGTTTTCAGCTTAATCTTTTCTTTTGCAAAAATCAGCATTTATGAGAACAAGAACTTACCTGACCACCCCTTGTCTTCATGTAGGATAAAAGAGCAGGATAATGAGAGATGAACAGCCATTAAAAGAAATAAGAAGAGCAGAAAAGGCTAAGTTATTTCAAAAGGGCAAGGACAGGATGAATTTTCACACAGGAAAAGAAATGTCATCAGAAGAAGGCAGGTTTGACTTCTTCTTGGCGTATATTGGTGTGAAACTTTTACTGCTCAGAATCATCCCTCTGAGCAGCTTCAAAAGCGCATCGCAGTATCAACAATAAATACCTTTCGTCAACGGAAGGCTCCTTTAGCTGCAGGTGGGGCTTCACTCCCGTCATTGGTCGTATGTTGGTGGATAAGGCCTTGATGGTGTAGTTGATCTCGTTCTCCCTTGTCACATCGCTGTCATAACCTGGTAAAGGACAGACTAATGATTTTAATATAGCAACAAAAAAAATTTGACAAATAGAATATAAAAAAATGAATCTCTTGCCTCCATCATCGTCACTCTCAATATCGGATTCTTCACTGTCACACAGTTTGAACTCCCGAAGGCGCTCCAGTTCATGGGCCCAGATCATGAGGCATGTGTCACCCCCGCCCACTGTCACCAGGAGGCCGTCATCATGGGTCCATCGCACGTTGGTGACATGTGTGCTGTGTGCCACATAGCGTTTGAACTTTGCATACTTTCCCTGTGGGGACAGCACTTATCAAACACTTGTGACATTAGCACATAATTAATATTTGCATGAATCTGAAACTTTCAGTCTGAGTTAGCAGATGTTCCAACAAGATAATATACTTAATCATAAACTGGGTTACCTTGACAGGGTATCTGAAGAGCTTGACATATCCTAGGTCATCTCCTGTTGCTAGCACCCTCCTGTCATTACTAAGGCAGGCGGCGATCACCTCAGTGACCTCGCTGATCACAGGCCAGATGCCCTCAACAGACGGGCCAAGGACACACGTCCATGTGCTCCAGTCAATCTTCTCCACCTGAAACAAGTCAGGGGGATGTGACACCTTAAAGTACAGCTCCAAGACTGACTGTCTTGCAGAGACTTTGATGATGACTTTGATAATGACCACAAAATCATCAAAACGCTTCTTTTTTTTCTTTTAAAAAACACCTTTGAAACACACTGAAAGGGTGTGTGACGGTAATTTTCTTCCAATTAATTTAATGTGACATATAAAATGTTATCAAAAGGGGGTGGAATTATATAAGTTTGTACTTCCTCCCACTCCTCTTCGGAAATGTAATCTAATTTGTAGTTTTTATTTCTGTTGTTTGTTTTTTCTGTTTATCTCTTTATTTTACAGTACTGTAATATTTATTTTGTGTATTTGTGGGTGTATTTGTTCATTAATGGTATGAATGTTTATTTATTTTTGATTAACACATATTCTAAATAAAAAAGTATCTATCTATCTAAAATGTTATGAATATGAAAATATAAGGTCTGTGTGCTGTCAACAAGAAGCTTCCAGCACATTGTAGCACACAAGGCAGAGGAACTATCACCACTCCAAACATAGACTCTGTTATTCTGGTGTATTTCTGCCATTTTACCATTGAACAATTAAGTTATTCAAATGTTTTTAAACTAAGAAAAGCTTAGTGGGTATTCTGGCTTCACAAAAAGATCAGGGAAGGCATTTTTGACCTATGAAGCTAGTAGCCATAATTAGCCGCTTCTGTTTGTTTCCAAATCATGCTAAGCTAAGCTAACCAGATATTAGGTTCAACTTCTTAAGATGAAGAAATGAGATTATTGTACAATATTTTCACATAAATGGGAAAAGTTATATCAAAAGGTCAAACCTGTGTATGGTATAAATGGAAGATAGAATAGACCAAAGATAGAGCCATAAACCAAAGAAATATACTGTCTCAAAGAGGAAGTGTTTAGAACCAAAAACCATCTGAAAACAGAAGCATAAAAGACAGCACACAGTCTCAGCCTGTCAGTGAAGAAACTAGTATGATAAACGCGAGGGAAAGTCAAAGACAAATGCCAGAAGACATGATTCTCCACTGAGACATGACCTACCAGCATCTATCATCTCTGACCCTAACCCAAATGCTCCCCTCCGCTGCATACCTTGCAAGGTGCCTGAATGTCACAATGTATTAAAGCCACCGTAAACACTATCCCACTTCCACTGCTGAAATTAGAATGATACTGGTGAAAAGTGGGCCGTGTTAATGCTTCACTGCCCTTCCCCGAGTATCCACTGATCCCGAGGGGAAAATGTGGGCCAGCGGCAACACAACCACGGCTGCTCCTGTGTCTTCTCTCTCTGCTTACCTCTGTAGCCGGGATGGTCTGCTTCTTCCCACGGGGAGCTTCGAAAAAAAACTGCTCTTTAGCCGCCGTGTTGACCTGAAGTAGTTTTCCTGTGAATGAAACAACCCATTTATTGTGATAAATCAGGTTTTGATTTTATCCATAATTGCTTCTTAAACCAAGTAATAAAAATGTTATTATTTAGGGAAGCATATTTACCTCTCTTGTCCCAGTCCAGGTGAGAGATGTAATTGAGGCATCCTTTGCACACTCCTACCCGTTTACTACTCATTACATTGTAAATATCTACAAAACTGTCTCCTGAAGCTACTGCAAGGTACTTCCCAGCTCCTGTGCCAACAAGAGAGGATAAAGCGTCAGTCAGTCTCACAGGGTTATTCTAAACTACATCTTTGATCCCATGTGGATGAGTGACTCTAAAGTGACTCAAGTGATTCCCTGACTTTTCAGCCAGCGCCATCAGCTGAAGAAAGAAGTGTAGTTTCATTACTGTTTGTGTCAGCTTATCTGCTAGATAAGCTAACAAAAAACTCAGCTTCTACATTTCTTACAAAATACTACTTGATGAGTTAGTAGATAAAATATGACACCAGAAATACTTGTGACTTTTGTGTTTACCCTTCCCCCAGTTGAGGTTTTGAATTAAACATAACTGTAAATGTAAATGTAGACTCTCATATCTCCTGCAATCAACTCACAGACGTAAAAATAAGATGTTATTAGGACCAGAAAATTCTACTTTTGTACCTATTCTTCAACTAACTAGCATGTACAAGCTCAGAAGTGGAGTGTTGCCCTCATTAATACACCTGATATTAGTGCATTATATTGAAGAATTTGAGTATATGTTGTAGTTCATATCATCATCGCATACAACAATTATATTGCATATTGCACATATATTGTGCAACTCTTGAAATGGACCAAAAATAACTATAATCTTAACACCAGATCCATTTCTATACAGAGATTTTAACTCTTAGATGCTCTCAGGTATTTCTGACTGTTGGGTGAAGACATAGGATCCTGCTCACGGTGGATTAAGGTAAAGTGTTTGAGCAAAAGAGAATTTGGTTTCGTTTTCTCACTTTGTCCACCCCTACTGTTTCTCATTCCTCTCTTGCTGTTTCTCTGTCTGGCCTTATTACAGAAAGCCATTAATTTGGGTCAGGCCTGCAGCAATATCTCCCTGACTCACAGTGGGTGGGAAACATGCATACCTGCTGAAATCTAGCACAGCTTCCAACATTCTTTGGGGAGCACCATGATTTTAGAGGCCTATTTATTCTGTTTATTCCAGTTTTGAACTGGTAATGAATTGCTGAGGTGAACCACATACCTGGAGAGAACTTGATATCTGAGATGATGTCCTTGCGGTGGTGGAAGGACACCAGGTCCTCCAGGGTGTCTGCGTTTACAATGAGGAAACTGCCATCATTCAGGCCAACCGCTAAGGCCTTTCCATCAGGGGAGAAGCAGCAGCAACGGCCTCCTGAGTAGAACAAGGTTTATGTTTAGCCTCTGAAACCAACTTTCTGTGGGAAAATACACTCATCTGTTACTGTAACAGGGACTCACCTTTCCTGAGTTTGCGTACAGCCAGCATGCAGTGGCTGGGAGAGAGGTCCCATATGCGCAGGGTTTTGTCATCGCTGACGGTGGCACAGAGAGGGAGATGGGGATGAGTGGCCAGGCCCCACACTTCACCCTCCATGTGACCCTGTAGACACAATTAAAAAAGCATGAATATTTCATTTGAAGTTACTAATCAGACAACAGATGATGAAGAAAAGCTGAGTGCCAAGCAGCTAAAAGACAGCAAAAGCAAAGACTGACCTTTTGCAATGATGTTCCATTTTCTTTCTTTACTGCTAATAAGTTCCCATATTCCCACATTACAATGTACATTAATTGAGTTTTTACTCATCAAACATAGTTACTTTGTAAGCTTGTTGGCTATACTGTTGACCAAACAGACAACAACAACCTTTGGTTCTGTTCTGTCATAAAGTGATCATGTCATCCATCACATGCATCTGAAGGGTAATCAATAGCAATTGCTCTGCTCACAATCCATGGAGCCTGAGAGACACTGCAGAACCACTTTACGAAATTAACAATTTCCCCATTGAGTGGCAGTAATTCATCAGTATTTGTGACCATTTCCTCTGAAAATCAGCTTTAGCCCGTTACCCATAGATATCTATCTATCTATGACTATTGATTGATTTACAAAGTACAACTTGCTGCTCCCCTCTCAGGGTCAGTTTTTTCCACCCTAAATATTTTGCATAAATTATCCCTGAAAAACATTCCACCTTCCTTCTGGCACACAGCGAATTTCCAGATCAGTTTACCTCCAAGTTAATCTCTGCTTTTTATACATTTTGGCATGACACTGAAATAAAAAATAAAAAAACATGCACAGACCTAAAATCTGCTTGTGATGAGCAATGCACAGCACAAGCATTTTGTCATTTTAATCCTGGTGCTTGTTCCGACTGGAAAATAATAAAAGCCTATCGCAATTTACAGTAAGACCGCCTTTCACTCTCCACTGAGGAAAAGACTATAATAATCCTATAAGTATGAAATTCTGTGCAACTTCGATGTGCAAACTTAGAATCCCAGCTTCTCCTGCTGTAGAAAACCTAGCACTCTTATGAGTTTTCCTCTTTGACATGGTGAAGCGCAGAGTATGTTCTAATGTATTGTTAGCACGTTTTCTTGCTCCCACCTGCACCAGCAGTGTGATGGGACCACTCTTGTCCACCTCCAAGATCTCCCCGTTCTTGGTCCCCACCAGGATGTGGCCATGGCCGAGCGATATGGCACGTATTGAGGGATTGTCCTCTAATAGCAGCCCTGCAGGGTTGATTCATTACAAGTTTAAAGTAGAATAATAAAGGCAATATTCATTGCAACTAAAAGCACTGAATGTTAAAATGGTTTTGCATTAAAGGGTTGCATTATGTAAATGGAGCATATCAATAATCCAAGAACAGCAAAGGACAATTATGAACAGGTTGACCTCTTTACCTTTGGAGCCTGGAGCTAGGACTGCTCTCTTGATGGCATAGGTCTTGAGGCATCTCTCAAAAGTGTCATCCCACAGAGCTACTATACCATCCTTTCCTCCAGTCACAAATCCCTACAGGGAGTAAGCGTTGTCACATTTAAAACTATAATTATGCCCATCTGTTTGAACACACCACCGTGAGAGCAATAACACCCTGCTTACAATAAAAAGACTTGATTTCAAATATAAGAAAACCTCCCTCCTTGTTCTGCAACGTACCTTTTCCAGAGCGTGCATGCTAAAAACAGGGCCGTCGTGAGCTTTGACAGTCTTCATCAAAAACATGTCCCTCCAGATGCAAATGTCGCCCGTGCAAGTGCCTGAAAACACCATCTCTTCTGACCAGCCGTACACAGCACACATCATAGTCTCTGTCTTCCCCATGTTCCCCTTGCGCCCAATTAGCCCACCACCTGAAAGAGAGGCAGACAGTGAAGAGTGTGATGTGTCACTGCAAAGCCAGAGTTCTGCTTCTTAGAGTCTAATTCAGGCAACATGAAAAAATGGATCTCACCGGCTTTATGCCAAAACTTCATGTGTTTCACGCCAGCCGTGATGAGCTTGTCAGGCAGGTAGGGGTTTATTTTGACAACAAATATCTTGTCCTTGCTTCCCCTGAAAAACAAGTAGCACGTTATAAAATGTGCCCAAAAAGGTTAAGTGAGATTTGCTTTATGCCCTGCAGCAGAATGGATATTTTAAGAAGTATGCAACAGTTCAAGCACCTAGGAAACAGATTAGGCAAGAAAGTTTTGTATAATTTGGAATCTCATGATCTCACAAGTGGCTCAAATTTTGTATAAAGATTTTTTATTAATAAACTTTTACATTTTATTGAACAAAAATGCTATGTATGAAGTGAATGCTACATTATAGGACTTGGATGACCAACAATAGTAATCTTTACATTTTGTGGAATTAACTTACTCATTATACAATTTTTTTGTCAAAATGACCAGTGCCAAAAGCTAGAATGTGCTCAGTTTGCAAAACGTTAAAAGACAAAAACTACAACTGTAAAGAAAAGTAGTCGTTTAACAGTTTAGCATATGTTTATGTTTCAACTGTTTATCATGTACTAAGTCTATTTTGCTTACTAAAAGCTTTTTACAGTATAACTGCTGATTGTACTTTCTCCATCTTAGCCCTTTCTTTCCATATCTTTGCATAACCCTGGATTCCCACCCTACCCGGCCTCAGGTTCTCATACCCACTCCTTTTCAGTCAGCTAAAGATGAGGCAGTGGCCCTATACAAGCCAACTTTGCTAGGCCTATCTCCCTATGTCCACCTCATTGCACTGCCCACCAGGGTCTGCAAAGGAGATTAAAGCTGCTCCAAGCTGTCCCTGAGCTGCTGTATGAGGCTGGCACACAACATGCTGGAGAGCTGCTCAAAATACATTGCTCTAAAGCAGCCTGGGGGCAAAATTCAAAGCGACGCGATGAGCATAAAGCAAAAAACCAAATCAACAATGTTTACAAAAGATTCCTTTTGGTTTCCTAATTACATTTTCTTTTCTTGCTTTGTGAAACACCAAATCTTACAGTATGCTGTGAAAAAATCAACACCTCTCCTGGTTTCAAGAAATTCATTATTAAAGTAGGGTAAAACAATCAAGGTGCATTAGCTTTACAAGCCTGGTAAGTGTGTCCCATATTTGGTTGCATGTATTGTTTACATCCAGTGTGTGCAGTCTCTATTTGCATCATTGTCTGGTGGGGAAAGAAGTATGTTGATATGTTTTCCTGTCAAAAAAACCCATCTGATATAGCAAGCAGTCGAGACTTGCCAGGTTAAGCTTCTATTAGCAAATTAATGTCATTCTCTGTAGCCATGTATCTACAGCCAAGGCACTGGGGCAAACTCCTACTTCAACTGTTACAACACAGGCAGAACTTAGCTTAGCTAAGAGCAGTCTTGTAACATGGAAAGCAATTTTCTTCCTTTCCACTTCTCCATAAATCACCCTTCCACAGCAAAGTGGCTTCACTTTAGCTCTCATCTATAAATGTCCATGCTTCAGCTAGTGGTGCTATAACAATCTGTAGAATTAAAGGCAAGGTTTTTCAAAGCTTTCCGGATGTGGGGGTGGCAGGTGATGTGTGCTGAAAGGCTGACTTTCAGCCGTGTCAACATTGTAATATAACTACAGTATACTAACCGCATGGCAGAGAGCTTCTCCCCCTTTCTCCAGTCCCACAGGACAATGGTGTGATTGTCATCCAGACCAACCGAGGCGAGCCGTTTGCCATCCGCTGTGGAGGAAGAAAAATATTCAGCACTACAAAGGGAAAGCCAGTCCCTGCTTTGCTTCAGTGAAGTTTTGCCCTCATTAGCAACATGAAAGCATCCTACTCGGCTTGATCTGCAGAAGGTGATTTGCTGACACTGACATACAAATCACTGTGATGCCTCTATCTGGGGCCAATTAAGGATAGTGAGATGAATAGCTTTACCTTGATGCTGTCAGACCACTGTGACCACAAGACAATATAAAAAGATTTTTCAGAGCTGCTTCCAAATTTGTTGCCCAGTAAATCTACCTTTTTTTTTAAATGATTGATACAAGTTCTTTGTTGCTTATGAAAGCAGGATGTTTAAGTGTATAATGGCTGGGTTTGCAAATTGCAACTTAAAAAAGAACAGTTGGTGTTACCTGAAAAGTCCAAAGCACATACTCCATGCTGGTGAAAACCTTTCAACACGGACATGGGCTTTAAAGTTTCCGTGTCCCAAATGTGTACTGAGCAGTCTCTGCCAACCTGGATGGACAAAAACATTTACAGTAAACCTACTACATATATGATGAGAATGAAATGACTAAACATCTCACGCCTTCCTCTGCTATGAGGTTTTTCTCATCCTAGAAACCTTGAATCTTGGTAGCTACCTGGCCTGTCGCTACAAAGTCCTTTAAGGGGTGGATAGCCAGACAGAGGATGTCATCATCATGGCCCATGTAGAAACGCTGAGTATTTTGTTGTCTGTTGTACACAACCCCTACAGCAGCTACATGGTAGACGATCTCCCCTGTCTGGGTGTAGAACAGGTTGCTCCTGCAATCATAGCCCCTGTAGCTATAAAAATACAGAAGAGGGTGTGACATTTTCGACAAAAGACAGTGTAAAAGACCTTTTGTTCACTTGAAATATATCTAAACAATTGGCATGTATTGGAATTTTTAAAAAATAGGCCCACCCATGGATGAAGTGCAGCTTTATACCACTTCCCGGTGCTTGTTCTCTCTTCTTCATGGCCATTGATCGATGTTTTTCTTTGCACTGCTCTTTGAGCTGAGGTAGATCTTCTTTATAAACCTAGATATATGTGGAAACATATTTACATGCTGCTTAAAAAGCAAACACTGGATTTTTTTCAACTTTAGTGTTTAAAGTGAGGAACTTGTTTGTTTCAACAAACCTGTCGTCGATATGTGAGCTGTGTCTCCTGCTCAATTTCTGAGTCCATCTCAGGCACGTCTGACTGATCAGAGTCTGATTCTTCACTGTTAGAATCTGCCAAGGTCTCTGCAGGCAGAAACAAGGTTATATCACAGCTTGCCAAGTAAAACCCTCCCCTGCCTCTAAATCAGACACATACGCTTCTGCAAACCCAGCTAAAAACAACAACAGTGTATCCAGTTTGAGTTGGACTGAGGGTCAATCATGTAAAAATACTATGACATCTTCAATTTTTTAGGCTGTCATGACAATGCTCAAGACAAATGTATGGAAATGCTGATGCAGCAAAGTAAAGCCATGCCAAGATGAGGCAATAAGCAGAGCTGGCAGCTTTGAGCGACTATTCACAAGACCCATTAGGAAAATTAAAAGGAAAGACAGTTAGTATGCGGTGTAATTTCAGAGAGCACAACTGCACTCTGTCTCAAGAAAAATATGACTTGGGAATGACAGTGCAATTATACGTACGAAGCTCCATTCACTTTTATTGGTTTTGCCTTAATTAACATGATGGCTGTTCCTTTGTTGCGCCTTGTAGAAATGATAGTTCATTAAAAAGTACGGGAGGGGAGAAATCTGGTACATTGCTCTCTAGTGGTTTAACACATCAAGTTCACGAGGCTAGTGGGAGCAATATGTGCGTTATGTAACACGAAGCCAGTCACACAAGCTCTTATAGGTAATGAATATCATGCGTCCTGTCTCTTTTTATTTTAGTACAGCTGCTGTTGAAGAAATGCAAATAACCCTATAAAGACCGACTTAGAATATCAATGCAAATAAGTACCAACAAGTACTGTACAGTGACATATTTGGGCTAACAAACAAGTGTTCAGACATTGTAATGTGTAAATGTTATGCATTATTTTTAACATGATAGAAAAGAAAGTGGCATCATCATGTAACACTGATTAAAACCAAAAAGGAGCTAAATTTGTCCCTTATTTACTTAAATCAAAAATTTTATAGCAATTTCAATGTATTTTGCTGCATACTATTTTCCGCTCACTTAAGCAGACATCAAAATTACAATCAGGGTTTTACAATTTCTGTAGCTTAATTTGATAATGTTTAGTTGGCAGGACACATTGATTTTGTGAAATAAGTACTAGCATTAATGGGGAGCCTCCATTACAGCATAACTCTGCAATATCCTTGAATGGATTCATTAAACATAAAATGAAAGTTTTACTTGGTATAAGTGTGAAGTATCAAACAGGTCGTCTCACCTTGTGGTGCTATATGCAGAGCCTCTTTAGACTTTCTTTCAGAAACAAACTTCCACTGGAAAACTGAATGATCTGCACCACCAATAGTTATGACCCACTGGTAGTCATGTGACCATCTAGCATTAGTTATGTGGGCTGAGTGACCTAAATACTTTTTAAATTTTGCTCCTGAAACAAAAAAGGGGAAAACACAAGTTAAACAGTGCATAAAAAATTCAAAATGTCAATGCTTAACCCTCTTAAGATTTAATATCAAGGTCTTTTTACCCTTTTTTATACACGGATATCGCATCAGTTTGACTAATCCATAGTCATCAGCTGTTACTAAGACTTGATTGTTAAAGTTGGCGTCAACAGAGTTGATGTCATTTATATCTGAGTACTTGGGCCATATTCCATTAACCTCAGGGCCCAAAACACACGTCCATGAAGCCCACTGAACCAGCTTTAGCTCCTCCCTGTTGGTCACTTCCTTCCCACCTCAACAAAAAGACAGAAAATTTACCTCACAAAACAGCTTTTATAACATCACACCCAATAAACACAAATCATCTGCTGTCAAAGCTGCCAATGACCTTGCACTTACTTGGCATCCTGTAGAAGAGCCTCCTGCCACTGCCGTCATTGGTCTGGAGGTATTTGCTGTCTATGGACCAATCCATGTGTGTGATAAAACTGCTGGAGCCAATGCACTCGCCCACTTTCTTGTACCTCTGCACCACACCATAGATGTCTACAGAGTTTTCATTTGAGCCGACAGCCAAGTGGGATCCATCAGGGGAATACTTCAGCTCATGAATGGCCTCTTTCCTGTCTTTGATGTGGACCACCTCTGTCATATCTCTGGAGAAAGGCAGAGACATGAATGAGGAGCTAAAATGCACACCAAGTAAAAGAGCCAATAGCTCTTCATTTGACTGGGCAGTCAATTTCTGATCAAAATTTCCAGCCAGACTTTTGAATTGTATGACCCACCTGACTCTTAGCACGGTAAATGAGCCATCTTTCATTCCCAGCGCCAGGTGAATACCATCCGTGCTCACAGCTGCACAGCGGATTGGCTCCTCCATGTTGCAGCGAGCAATCAGTGCATGATCTATAAGGCTCCATATCCTTCAGACACAAAACAGTAGGAGAAATGAAAAACATATACATAAACAGGCAAGGAGAGAGTGCAGGAGCAACCTGAAAAATACTAAGCAGAAAAAAAATATAGTAAAGACAAGCACTTGGAATTTATTGATAAAAAAATTTATCCTTTTATCATTTTATTTATTTCTCCATTGTTTATTGTATTGTACTTTCTCAAAGGTAGGCTCCTTTTTTACATCATAATGCAGAAATGCATTTAGAAATGTGAAAAATGAAGTTCAGAAATAATGTATTATCACCATATTACCATATGATAAAACCATAACATTCCATCTTATTTATTACCATACTAGTCATTTTTTTTAGTTATTTTGGATAATGGCAGTTTCAGTCATCTCTAGTCCCAACACACACTCTGTTATCAGTACACAGCATGAACTTGAAGCGTTACCTGACTGAGCGGTCGTCACTTCCCGTCATGGCCAGAGGCTTAGTGGGATGTACGGCCAGCGCCCACAGCTCACCCTCACAGTGACCCTGCATGATGAGGAAAGGCTTGTTGCGGTCGTGGACCACCACCTCAAAGATCTCACTGTCCTGTGTGCCCACTAAGATGTGATCTCCTCGCCAGCACACACTGCGCACAGACAGCCCTGTCAAAAACATACACATAATAAAAATCAGGCAAAGTCTTAGCGTACAAACAAACAAAATTCTTTCACTGTCATTGTAAGAGACACAACGGGGAGAATAAAGACATGAGGTGATAATAGCCATCTGCAGGATGGGATGGCAGGATTTTTTCAAGCCAATCTGCAGCTAAATCTGGATAATACAGCAAAAATAGGATGCAGGATGCATGTGCTGTATACAAACAGTCCTGTGCAAAGGTTTTAGCAATTTTGGATGTCTGGAATCTTAACCATCATGCAACACAGAGAATAAGGACATTACAAGAACCTTAAACCACAACTACCATGGAGAAACATGGTGTCCTGCAACAGAATTCTGAACATCATGGAATCAGTCTGGGATTAGATGAAGAGAAAAAAAGGTTGTGAAAAAGACAAAATCAACAGAAGACCTGAGACATGATGCTTGGATCAACCCACCAGGAAAAAAACTGCACAAATCTGCCTGTAGAGACAGTGTTACTTTGGTAAGGATCTTTACAAGACAAACTGATTTTCCCCCCACTCCCTGCATTACATAGGAAGTTAATGGTGTGAAACATTAATTTTAGATTTAGTGCTTCACCTTTTGCACAAGACTGTAAATGAAGGTGACATCTGTGTATGGTGCAAAAACTGCAACAGAGCTTGGACTTACTAACAAGAGGAAGAACAGAACATTATGGGGACTGCTACATACAGACTGACATAGTTATCTCTGCCCTCAATAATATTACCCACCTCGGCTATTTTCACCTCTAGCTACTGTTAGGTCCAAGATTACAAATAAAGGAGATGAAAGAAATAGAAAAAGAAGAAGGGAAATGTTAGTAAGGTGAACATAAATGGAAAAAAGGAAGGCTTTTTTTAAAAATCCAACAGCGTTTGTTCTGTAGATGTATACAATTCTTACAGTATCTCAGGGGAGCACAATTTGTCTTGTAGTCTTTCTGTACTCTTATCAAAGGGAAACAAGAGAATGCAGTTTCACATCACCTTTATATCCTTGGTCTGTTTCCCTGAGATCAATGACAGTAATTGGTTTGAAGTTGAGATCCCACAGCCGGACGCAACCGTCCCGGCCCCCAGTAGCAAAGCCCTCTTCACAGGCATTCATGCTGAAAATCCCTGACTGGAGGAAATGACATGCAGTCAGTGAGGATCTGCACAGTAAATGAGCAGTGACAGAACCAGTCCCAGCTACAACCCGCACAGTGCTGATGCTCAGCCAGCATTTGTTTAACAGGGCTTTAACAATTACAAACCTGCTACTGTGCTCTCAAGATAAGACCAAAACTGAGGAACAGGAGTCGTCATATTTGTCTCATTATTATTGTGAAGGTCGACTGATAGTTTCATTTTTCTTATAGGTGCACAAGGAAGCCCCTTTCTAAAGCCCCAGGCAGGCATTTGGCAATACAAAAAGCTGGAATGAACATGTACTGTAGTTATTATCCCCTCCCCCATTCTCCTACCCCCTTACCCAGCTGTTGATCCCATAGATATCATTTAATCCTGTGGAGCAAAAGGCTGATCCCTCTCCACAGAGCAGAATCGAATGAAACAAACGTGCAAGGCTACAAACCTGCTTAACTTGATAAGATTTTAACTTTGACCCTTACATCAGGTGGGTGTGTAAAAGCATCCTGTGCAAAAGAGCATGTAAACATACCCTATCATATAAACATACCCCATGAGCTCCTTGAACCGTTCTCATTAGGTTGATGCCTTTCCAGACGTATATGTCACCATTCAAGGCACCTGAATATGTGACTTCATCCTTGGCGCAGGCAAGGCAGAGGATGGTTTGGAGATCCCCTGTTTTGCCAAAAACGCCACGTTTCGGTGTCAGAGCGTTACCGCATAAGCTCCAAAACTGCAACACAAACAGAAATGGTGAAAGAGTGTTGTGGCTAATAATCCCCTGTGTAATCCTGTCCTGAAAGAGCAAATTGACAATTACACAGAATTTGGAAACAAGAGAGTGTGAATAATCAGGTTATGCGTGGTCGGACACAAACATATAACGGTAATTAAAAACAACACACAAAAATCTTGAAAGAAAGCAAAGTAAATCAAAATCAAAAGACCCCCTTTTTCTGCATGTGATAATTAGAGCTCTTGCTGGGGGTCAGTGCTGCAACCACTTGATCAGCATGCACAGACACAGGCACACGGATGCAAACACGCAGGCTCATTATTTATGAACAAGGTCATTGGGATGCACAGTCACAGCTTCGTCTGAGGGCTAAATCCATCTAACGCAGGAGGAGAGAACGAAAGAGAGACACTCTGTCTGCATGGAGATGAGATCACAGGGATGAAGCTCAGGGAAGGCGTCTCGAATACTGAAACACAGCCGTCGGCACGTAAAACTGAGACACATTCATCACTGAAAAGCAGCATGAAAACGGCAGTTCTGACACACCTATGGTGTATCTGAAGCGGGGGGTGTGGTTACCTCCACATGAGCTGTCACTTTCTTTATTACACACATATTTTGAACCTTACACCTGCATATAAATGTATGTAGGTTTTTCTTTTTTTTCTTTTCCCACAACACAGGAATTATTGATGAGTGTCTTGAAAGCCGTAACAAAATGAACAAGCGAAACTCCTTGACAGCCAAAGCCTGTCACACACTCACTAATATCCATTGCCTTGACTGATAGCGCTGCTGTGTGCTAACAGGAGAGATCGATTATCAGAGACGGGGATCAGAAGCTGATACCGCCCTGTCATCAAACATCTAAAGGCTTGTATGCACCTTAAAAGAACTTAAGAAATCTACAGCTCCTCACTGAGATTTGAGGGAATATTTGCATGTTGAGTGTGAGCTTGAATGTGAGACCAGTGCTGAAGGTTAAGTAGTTAAGATTATAAAAATGTGCGTTATCTTGGAAGATGTACATGCAGGTGGAAATGTGCTGGTTTGGTGCCAGGGGGGTTTGTGGAGCAGCCTGTTGCAGAAGCAGTGGGGTTGGATACAGCGTGACTCCACAGCCCTCTCTGCCCACAACTGATAAGGCAGCAAGACAGGGGCAGTAGCTAATCCCTTCGCTGCTGAATTACGAAGAGGAGACAGGGATACTGAAGGGGGGTTATGAAGAGGCTTGGAGAAAGAGAACAAGGCACATAGATGGAGTGATAGAACAGTGGAGGAGTGAAATTAAAACCTAGTAAGCAGTGTTGAGTTTCTGAGTTATCTTTTTTATATTTTCATATGGCACATTGGCCATAACACAGGATTAGAGGTCATTAGCTTAGTTACCTCTATCATAACTATACGGAACACCTTTACATTGTAATGAACAAAAATAGTGCTATAATTCATCAGCTACCATGCTGCAGCAGATTACAGTAACCCTGAACATTGTTGAGACACCTTCAGTTTTTGGTAGCTTTGCTAGGAGTTGATTTCATTCAAACTGAGCTAATCTCTGTGTGCAAATAATATTTTTTGTGACCATTCAAAAGAAATACACACAGTTGATGATTTGTTGGTATATTTTGTGCACTGTTCCAGGCCTATATGCAGGTTTCCACTCATTTATGAGTAGTGTAATTGTAATCTTATTGGTACTCCTCACCCATCACAGTAACCATCAAGCCTATTATATTTTTTTGAAGTGTTAATGTTAAGCTTTTGTGGTTATTTGTCTCATTTTTCTCCTAGATAGCCTTAGGATAGACTGAAACCTGTCCAGGGTGTACCCTAGTAGCAGGTACTGTATTTTATAGTGGTAATAAAATGTTTGACAGATATGTTTCACACAGCATGAGATTTGATGATGTCAGGAAGTAATGTTGGATCATGTTGTCTTCACCAGTGTTGCTGATGAAAACATATCTGATATACATAGTTTTTTCATTCAAATAAAACACATGCGACTCATTTTGGCTAATAAAATGTTAATTGATTGCTTATGATTACTACCAGTTTAGTTACTGCAGCTAACATTTTTGTTAAATTAAACTGGAAGGGCAGCCCAGCGCCCAGTTGAATTAGAAATTTGTTTATGGAGCATGTTGCACATTATTGTAATAAAACTACCAAATGAGCTAACTCTGTGCCTAGCATAAGAAACCTTTTAGAAAGTAGTAAATTAGGTTCTAACTAAAATATTTCATGGCTCTCAAATTTCACACACTGAAAGTGATAATCATGCAGTTCACATCTTTCACACACTCACTCAACACATTTTTTGTCAAGCAGTGAAAAACAAATCTATATTTCTCCCCGACTACAGGGAAATCTTTCACTACCTCTGTTCTGATCTGTCAAAGGTAACGGAACCTACAAGCTACTTGCACAAGCATAGAATTGACCCAATGGTGCATTATAGGATGAGAGAAAACATTTAAGGCATTCTGTCACTTCTGAATCTCTACATATGTAAATCCAGCCAAAACAATGCATGAACATTGTATTTAAATTGTTTAGGTTGTGATTATAACTCTGAAAGCCATTAAGAGTCATGGATCACATCTTTATTACATCTCTACTGGATTACTCTGTTGTGTATACATTACTAAAAACAAGTGCTCCGTTCCAATTAACGCTGTATCACTGTCACTGGGTTTATTAAAAGAGTCAAGAGGATTTGACAAAAAGTTACACTGAATAAAATCCTTTCTCTGTACATGTTGAAAACATTTGGAATAACATAAGTACAAGAGTAAACCAAATATTTACACTGGTAAGTCATTTTTACACATTTTCCTTTAACAGATCTCACTTAGCAGGACCCAGCTAAAGAATATATAATACAACAGCACTGAACAAGACGAGACAGATAACAGCCTCCCCTCCAGATCAGGTTGACTCCCTCCCTGCATTTTCAAATTAGGTCCAATTTAATATTTTTTTTCTTCTTTTTTTTAAGAGTATCAACATTCACTGTATTTGTTATTTTTGATAGAATACATCTCTAGGATGCTCCTGAACACATCATCAGCGATGTAACCTGGGGTCCTTAGGTGTTTCAGGTCTTTCAACATCAGACACCCTCGCCCAGGCGACCCAGCCATGGTTGATCAGACCCAGCTTGTGTTCAGGTGGCATTTGCTACCCTCCATGGATCCCCTCTCCTAATCCAGAGCCATCTCGAGGCTTTCTCTGCTTCCGCCATGATGTTCCTGATGGCTCTGCTCCTCTCCACTCCAGTTATATCCAGTGCACTCAAGGTTTTGTGGAGTGATTGCCCCTCAAACCCTCTGCACCCAACTTCAATGGGCATACACTTTGCCTTCCAGCCCTGCTTGCGGCAGTCTGCAACCAGATCTTCATATTTAGACCTGTCCTCCGAATGGTCTTCCCATGGCACTGTCAGCTCCATCGGGATGATGTTTTTTTGTCTTCTCTGATACCAGGAGGATGTCTAGCCTCAGGGTGGTTGCCACAATATGCTAGGGGAACTTCAGCCATTTCTCCAGGTCGACAGACAGCTGCCAGTCCTGAGTAGTTGCCAGGAATCCTGGTGGGTTCCTGGTCCCTGTAGTTCTTTGCAGCTGTTCCCCCCTCCTTTACGAAGGCGATTGCCCAGGTGGTGGGGTTGGGCCGTCTGCTGTTGCTGTGGATTTTCATGCTGATGGCTTCTGCGATTGGTTTCAGGACCTGGTTGTGGCGCCAGGTATACCAACCCTGCCCAAGAGCTACTGGACAGCAGCTCAAAATGTGCTCCAACGTGCCCCTGCCTGGGCATAGCGGGCAATTAGGAGACTCCATTTTGCCACTGATGGAGAGATTTGATGGGCTGGGCAGAATGTCGTATACTGCTTGGACAAGGAACTTTATGCGCTGAGGTTCTGCACGCCAGAGATCAGCCCATGTGACTTTTCGGTTGATGGCCTGCTTCCATCTTGTCCAGGCACCCTGCTGACTTAAGCCAGTAGCTCTGCTGGTCCTCAACTCTTCTTCCTCTTCCCTCACTTCCTCCTGGACCAGTCTGCGTCCCTCCTTCCCTTTGGCCTTTGCATACTGTGGTACTGGAAAGGTCCCCCAGGCCAGCCCTACCTCGGGTCACTGCTCCAACCAGGGCTCTGTGGCGCATATGTGACTCTGCTTGCAATACAGCTTTGCTTGCTCTCCACTTCCTCCCGGTTTTCACCTTGATCCCTGCCTGGGCCACCTTGTGATTGCTGGAGTCCCTATACATCATCACCTCTCTTGTCTTTGTCACCTTAAATTCTTCCTCTAGTGACTTCAGGGGCAGCTGAAGCTTGGTGTTCCGTCCATAGAGGGCGATGCTGCTGAGGCTCCTAGGCAATCCTAGCCACCTCCTTATAAGCTGCTGACTTTCTTTTCCAAACCCTCTACGATGGAGATGGAAACTTCGTAGACGAGCAAAGGCCACAGTATCCTAGGCAGGATACCATGTTGGTAGATCCACGTCTTGAATTTGCCGGGATGCCCTGACCGGTCCACTGCTCTCAACCAGCTCTCTAGCTCCTGACAGGTTTCCTGAACAGATGCTGAATCCTCCAGACTGCTGTTAAACACCTTGCCAAGGCTCCTCACTGGCTTTTCAGAGACAGTTGGGATTGGTTTCCCTCCAATGCTAAAGTGGAACCTGTCCACGGCTTTGCCGCTCTTCAGCACCAGTGACCTTGATTTTTCGGGTTTGAAACTCATCCTTACCGATCCAATCAGTTTCTCCAGCCAATGCAGAATCCATCTACTGCCTGGTACTGATTCAGTGGTTACAGTCAAGTCATCCATGAAGGCCCTGATTGGTGGCTGGCGCACTCCTGTCTTGGTCTTTGGGCCCTGACACTGAGTTTCAGCAGACTTTCACCCATTTTCTTTACCAGGGCAAAAAAGAATCACAAAGATGGTACAACCTGTGAGGATCCCAACCTCAACTCTGTGCCACTCTGATGTAATTTGGCTTGATGAGACTCTCATGCTGAACTGGTTGTAATAGTCCATGATTAGTTCCGTCATTTGGCTCGGCACATGATGCTTCTCCAGGGTTGTTTGGACCAACTTGTGTGGGATGGAGCCGTAGGCATTAGCCAGGTCGAGCCAGAGCACTGCCAAGTGTCCTTTGCACTCTCTAGCTTCTCTGATGAGCTGGGTCACCACTCCTGTATGTTTCAGGCAACCTAGTACTCCAGGAATTCCTCCCTTTTGTACTGAGGAGTTGATGTAGCCATTGCTAGAGAGAAAGTCGGTCAGCTGTTTTGCAACTATGCTGAAGAAGATCTTCCCTTAAACACTCAGCAAGGAAATTTTGCTGAACTGGTCGATGGTCTTGGATTCTTCTTCTTTTGGGATCCAGACTCCCTCAGCAAATCGCCACTGCTGCGCCACTTTCCCTCTCCTCCAGATGACTTTCAAAATCTTCCACAGCCTCTTCAGCAACAGGGGACAGTTCTTATAGACCTTGTAAGGCACTCGACTCGGGCCCAGGAGCTGAAGTGGATCGTGCCCTCCTCACAACATCCTGAATCTCTCTTAGCAGTGGCTCCCTGCTGTCAAGCTCCTTGGTGGATGTAGGTGGACATGGATAATATAACATCCAGGCTTAATGTGTTTGGATTTGTTTCGGATTTCAAATCAACTAGAGTAAAGATTTTTTCTAAAAAATATGGTGCCCACCCTGTAGTTAGATTTACATACTTTTAAATAGCTGATGAATCTTAATCTGGTGTATTAGATGAAAGACCGTCAACAGGCCTCAAATAATGAAGCAAAGACTATTCAAAATTAGGGTGGCTAGAAGTTATTAGGGCCAACGGTATTATAGCCCTTAAATAATCAGCTATAATGTGGCAGAAGAAGAGCAGACTAAGGTCCCAGTTTTTCTGAGCAAATGAAAACACAAACAGCTATGGGGATCTGTGTGAGGAGGAAACTGTCCTCGTCACAGAGGTTGTGTTTCCCTCAGCTTGCTAGTGAGTGGATTACTGGGCTAAATCTCCTGCATGCTCTGAGTGCTATAATCGCTGAGCGAGCACAGGCCGGGGGAGCAGATGTCACATGGTCTGCAGGGTGAAGGCTGGGGAATTATGTGGGACAATTGCTGGATTGCCTTGGCATCAGAAAACCAGAAGGGAGGAATGGGGGTTAGGAAGAAGAGGAGAAAAGAATTGACTGAAGGATTCAGCAGAGACTGGGGGTGGGGTGCAACAACTCGAGGGGATTTTTGCATTGTGGTGGGGGGAAAGTTCAGGAAGGGGAATTACTATGAGAGGGGAGGCAGGTCAAGCTGGATTGAAATAAGGGAATCATCACTGACATGTTATACTACAGAGAAATGAGTACAATAGTCCTCTCTCACTGCATCAAACTCATTGAAGCATACTGCGATATTTAGCCTTGCAAAACCAGGGGGCATATTTCCTATCTAAGCACAATTCATTCTTTTGCCAATGTTTGGGAAATAATCCTTTGTGGTCCTGAATAGAACCACATATCCCAAGGGATGACTTGATGAAGACATCCTGCATCAACTCATTGAAGATTTATGCACACCACTTTTGTGTATGAGATGGGGCCGAAAAGGCAAGTGGGTACAGCTGCAGTTTGTACTGTAGGTTTTCAAAAGCTGAATGAAAACAGATGAAAGGGAGGGGGCTGGGCAGAGTGGCAGAGTCATGGTCCCCCATGAAAAGAGGACATTTTTCCTCTCTGCAGTGCAGATTACTACAAATTTCAGGAGAGAGACTCTGAGTCATTGCATGTCCTACTTATGCTAAGTGCCTAATAACCATGGACTCTGGAATAAAGTGAATTTGCATAAATCTATTTTAGGACTTTGATATGGCTGTGAAGATAAAGCAGAGAAGGAGGGGAAGAAAGGGACACACAGCCACCAGTTTCTTTAAACTTTATAAAATTATAATCTGTTTTCAGATGTTATGCAAATGCAAACAAGAACTCCAGCAGCCTAGAGATTACTTAAAATAACTGCATGTAAAATGACCAGTAAATGGCCGTACCTTGATATGTTTGACACCACAGCTTACAAGCTTGCTGGGCTGGTACAAATCCCATGATATGTCAAATATCTGTGGGAGGAAACATATGAAGTATTAAACACTGATAGCACAAATTTCACAACATTACTCTTGAAGTCTGGATTGCAATTATTAGAGAAATTGTAAATGGAGGAAATTAAAAGTGCATGTTTCTGCATGTGTTTGCACTGCCTGTGTTACAATGCGTGTGGGCTGAACAAGAAAACAGCTGCCCGTATTTCATCTTTTTAAAATTCCTTTTCATTAGCCATGCACCCTCTCAGATGGGCTCTGGAAAGCTCATGATCAATCAGACCTAACTTGTTTATGTCCCCATCGGGCAGGCACTCCAGCCTGCGTTTATAGCTAATTGAGGTGGTCGATATCGAGCTTGTGACGGAGACAGGAGAGGAAAAAAGCATTTACCCTGTCTGTATGACCAGGAGCTGCTGCTAGAACCCTTCCTCTCCTCCAGTCCCACACACAGATTGTGTTTTTGGAGTCCAAGCCGACAGATACCAAACACTGTAGAGAGAGCAAAAAGAAATACATCACAAATGGAAGAAATTCTGCTCTCTTACACACATCCCTGCAAATTTAGCTATTTCCACTGTAGCATGATAGCCCACAATGAAAGGGCTAATAATGGCTACAGAGCAGAAGAGAACAGTTGTCCAGCCTCTGGCACTTCTAGTGAGCACATTTGAGTGCTTTTGCTAGAGGAGCCACCTATAGCTGACTGATTGAGTAGGCAGCATGAACAGCAGTGGAGCAGAAGCGGAGAAAGCAGCTCTCATGAAACCCCTTCTCTGCAACTATCTTTGCATGGCAATGGAAATCCTCTCTGATCTGGTGAAAAGAATCAATGTTCTGCTATTTATAGGGGTGTTTGGTGAGGCATTTGCACAGTTTTAATTCACATTTAAAAAACATCTGCTAATGATAACAAAGCAGCAAAACCTTGTGAAACCATGATGGGTTAGTGACATGGCTCAATGGATGTTCTGTCAATTAGTCCTTCTAAACAGCTACTGGATGGATTGCAAGTTAATTCTTTTACATTTTTGTTCTCCACTGGACACATTGTAATGACTTGGTGGTCCCCTGGAGCTAGTGTGAGGTAGGTAAAAAGGAGAATTCAGCCAATCACAGTCTTTTCAAAGATAGGGTGTTTCTTTTGGCTGAAGTATGTTCTGCAAATGAACATACTTCACTTAAGATGGCAGAGAGCCTGATTCATTAGTGAAAAAATGTTGATATTTCGCAAATATTTACCAATTGCTCTTTGACAAAAACAACATATTAAACTCCTTTTTTAGTATGGGGAAGCTGTGTCTCTTGACTCAGAGAGTAAGGGGTAATTTACTAGCATGTTCTACAAAGCTTTGACACTCAACTATTCCAGGGCCGAGTGTATCTTAGATTGGATGGACAATTTCCAGGCTTGCATGATTCTCAGACAGACAGGACTGCTTGCTTTAATTGTGCAACGAAAAGCCATGTGTAATTTAGCTGTGTGTACTTCTTGCAGAGAATTTTATTCAGTCAATAAATCAGACTTTTTTTTTCCCTTTTTCACATTCTGGCATTCCTTAAACTTGCTGCTTCTCTCTAGGAGCAAACTTTGCTTCCCTATTGTAAAATACTGCCAAAGGTAGCTTAAAATCTACCTTACAATAATGATATGCCATATTCAGCCCACTTCTTAGTTTAAACGTCACCATGGAGACAATAATGGAGAGCTCACACCCTTGGGAGAAGTTTATACGTTTTTATTTTGAGATTGGTCTGCAATAAAAAAGATATTCAAACTGTGCTTGCCGAAAGGCATGGTTGTCATATCATGTTTACCTGATACCGCCCACGTCTGTCTGCAAACAATCGCCTAAGTAGAACAACACTACTGCATGACCTGCATACCTTATTGCGTGGTAACGCAAAACGTATTGCAAGGTAACACAAAAGTATTGCGTTGTAACACAAAAGGAAAAACTCTCGCCATGTCACCTAAGGGGTTCCGTAAGGTGTGTCATCCAGCTTGAGCTAATTTAGTCAATGGCCACCTACCAGCTGTCAAAACCAAACTCATGTTGGTCAAACTGGTCATTGGCCATAAGCTTGAGACTTTCCATTAGGGTTTTGATCATGACAAAAATACCTGCAAAGCTAGTGAGACTTTATCAGACTCAGTAGTGAAAACAGCATGTTGGTATTCATGCTGGTGTTTAGAAAACTAATGTTAATGTGAGTGTGGCTGTATACGCTTAGTCTTGTTGAGGGTTAACTAGGGTTTCATGTGGAAATGATCTGTGCAGTCATGTAACTGCATAATGGAACCTCAACCACAACACAATGTAGCATGTAGAAACATTGTGAGAAATTGAAATAAAGTGGAACAAAAGACTTGACTTCTTGTACTTTTTGTACCAGACAACATAAATGCAGCTCATACTGATATTTAATATCTGTAAGAGATGTCTCATACATCAGTGTATTTTTTTGGATATTGCTTTAATGGATGAACAATACAATAACACCAGAGATTCCTTTGGATTGTCTGAGTTCAGCTCTGACATCCCCTGATCCAGGAGGGGAAGAGATGGAAAGTAAACAGAGCCGCTAAACACTGTCACATTCAATCTAAATCCCCAGCTCACAACCCGAACAGGAAAATAGCAAAGGTTCATGTCATTTCTTTTAGTAAAAAAACCCCACAGGATATTAAAGTCCATTTTGAAAGATCCTATTGAAGGAAGAGAGATAAAATTAATATAACATAAAATAAAATAAAAAGCTAGCAGTTGTTCTATATGGTGTCAATTTTCACAGCATAAACTGGAAATTAGGTGGTGGCTGCAGTGTGTTAACATTAACAAGTACAAGTCTGTAGAGCTGGAAGAATACTAAACAAATAAATAAATTGGATGTTAAATATGTCTGTTTAAAAAATAATCTGTATTGAGTGCCTGAATGACAACTGTTGCTTTCTTAAAGTATCAAATAATATCAAACACTATAGCTGATAGCTTCCCAGTGAAATCTTAAAAGCAGAGCCGTTCAATGTGTAGCTTTGCCAATTGTTCTCGAGTACTGCTCTAGTATTCAGTCTGAACTTTTCTGGTTACACTTCCAGCTTTGTCAGGAAATTCAGTATCTTCATGCTATACTGGGAGAGATTATTCCTCTTATTTAAAACAAGCACTGTTGCCCCCCAGCTGTACCTGTCCCTCAAGGTCGAAGGCCAAGCAGGCGATGCCGTGTGTGTGCACATCCTTGAGGATGGATACAGTTTGCACAGTGTAGGAGTCCCATACGCATATGTAAGGCTCCTTGCCCACTTGTCCCGTGGCCACCAACACACGCTCCGGATGTAGTGCGAGACTGTGAAGAAATAAAAAGGGGAGACAAATATCTGTTAAGCTTTGCCATTCGCGTGCTTGCATGTTTGTGCCGAGGGCAGACGAGGGATTCACCCTCCCAGCAGAAACCAGTGGGATGAAATGAGCACATTAAGTCTGGGTTGGGTCTGAACATTGAAGCAGAGAGGCAGCTTGATGAGGTGACATGGTTCAATTAACTCAGTCATGCTAAAATGCACACACAGTCTGACTTCACTCATGTCTACAGGGTGTTTAGAGTATAAGCAGTACTGCTGAAACTCTCGGCAGTTTTAAATCAGGGTTAAAAACTTTTACTATTTTCAGCCATTAATGATAGCAAGTGATATTTTCTCCGAAGGATTCTTTTTTTATTCATTTTTGTTGTTTATTTTGTGATTATACTTTTGTTTTTAATTCTTCTTAATGCTTTCTCCACTCCGCTGTAATGTTTCTAATGTTTGTATGTAAAGCACCTTGAATTGTCCTGTACATGAAATGTGCTATACAAATAAACTTGCCTTGCCTTGCTAGAGAACCTATGAATTTAATATTATTCTTAATCTTTTCTATCATCCCTTGAACTATTCTCTGCCCATACTTATTCATCCAGGGTTTCCTCCCATCACCAGGCATATGTTTGTAAAAGTGTTACATAATCCCAGCTTCGCCTCCACTCCAGCCACCCCCCACCCACAAGCATCCCTACTGTACATCTGAGCAACAGCCTGCTGTATAAAGCTGTCACTCCCTCTTTTTGCTCCACCCATTCTCCCTGCAGATCCCAGTCACGTTCACCAGGCGATTCCTCTAGCCTTGTCCTGGCCTATATATTCTATGCCACCACGGAGCTCCCTCAATTATGATCTGACTGGCTCTGAAGCAGATGCTCTCCAGAATTCCTAATCCAGGCATGTCTTTAGGCAGCATGTCAGAAGGGCTTAATGGGTTGGTCAGCATCAACATGCTACATCTTATCAGCATAAAACAAACTCTCACACTTTTTCTTCTTTCTGCCACTCCCTTTCCCCTTTGCATTTCCAATGTTAATCTTTCTGCCTGACTGGTGACACTTTATCTGCAGCTGATAGGCATCTTTTAAATCCAAGGTGGGTTAGAAGGGACAGGCCTGATCTTTGTCCTCTCTTAAGCATCCCTGCCATAGTATCACTTTGTCACCTTCTTTGTTGAGCCTCTTGTCAACCTGACACAGTTCTCATCTTACTTTTAATGACTTATATAATCAGAACAAATAAGCTAAAAATAGCTCTCAGAGAAAGAGGGACAAATTATTGGAACATTTTGAGATGCAGATAGACAAAGCAGAGAAATCCACTTTGCTGTGAGCAGGTACTGCACAACAAATTGGCTTGGTTAAATCCTGGAACAGCACAAAAGATGAAGACCGAGGTGCGAAGCTAAACTGAACAGTTAATCTAATTTGTGTTTTGATGTGTTTAACATGATGTTCCTTGCAAAACAAATGTTTTCGAACCAGCCACAAGATCACTGTTTCGCTTAAATTTCTTCATCTGAAGAGCTTGCTAAATGCCATCACTAATGACTTAGCCAGCAGCGCATTTCCACAGTTCTTCTGTTTGATATAGGCAATGGCTGTTTGGTTGTTTTCCATCTGCCAAATGCTGTAGAGCAAAACTAGCTACAGTAAATACTGCCGCAGTTAAACAACCTGTTTTCATGTAGATTTAAGGCAAATAAACAGCCTCCGGAGCTGATGCAGCGCAGGAGGAGTCAAAGACAGCTCAGCAGATTCCTTGCAGAAACATGAAATGAAGATAATACATCTATTTCCAACCATTGAAACACTTAAACAACAAATGGGTGTGACATTTTTTTTTTTTTTTATGATACAGTGACTACAATGGATTCAAGAGAAACAGAAGATTCATACATTTCAGAAAGGCTATACTACGGGTGAAATCTCCCAGAATAATATAAAGTGTTGTTAATCCAGCTTCCAGCTGCAAAAACTAAATATAGCATTTCTAAAATAAAGGTAAGCAGTTGAGCTCTTTATTAGATTTTCAATAGCACAAAAACAGGTAAAACAGGGATGAAAGAGCAGTGACACAGGCGATTATGCTCTTGCAGGATATTAGCTGGGATTTAGAAATAGTCTTTTTTTAAAATAAAATCTTAATCTGTGGTTCTGGAGCTGGCAGATTATGACTTGTCAGTTAATTGATTAGTCAACTTAGTCAATTCACTGAAAATATATATTCTTTAATGGAAACATACCAAGAGAGCATAGTCGTTTGCTAAAGCCAGTGATGCTGTTTTAAAGAAAGTGGTTCGGATCAGAGCCAAAATATAATGCCTCGTATAATGAAATTCAGCATGGTAGGTTTGGTGTAATTTGCAAAGAACAAAACAGACAAGCAAATGGTATGTAAGTAATTGGTCATTTTCAGTTAATACATTTACATTTTTTTCCTTCTAGTTGAAGCTTATTGAACTTGATTTTAAATCTTGGCACTGTTTTGCTTATCTGCTTAGATCACTTTAATTGAATATGGTTGGGTTTTGGCTGAACAAAGTAATCAATTTGATCATGTCACTTTGGCTACTAGGGATATCCTCCAGACATTGTCCTCCATTTCATGTCATTTTATAGAGCAAATCATTAAATCGAGAGAATAACCGATAAAGCAATCAATAATTACAATTCCCTTTTCAGTACAAATAGAAAATCATCATGCGTTATTAGAATCCTAATGTCCTGCATGATAAAAAACCTTCTGAAAGCAGAAGATTCCTAAAATATTTGGTATAAAAGGGTTAATCCATTTGGAAAAAATCATTATGAATTTCATGTAGTCATTATGATGTAAATCCAAAGTAACAATACCAATCAGAAACTTGGCATCATTGACATATTGATGATCTCTAATGACGTAAAGGACAGTGTCTGAACACGCTCGGCCATTTCCACCTTGTGTGTGTAAAACATTCATAACACCAGTTAAACTGTCTGCCTTTTTTAAAACCCCACAGACAACAGTGCCGAATTAAGCCATTCTGCCACAGTAAGTAAATAAACTCTGGAGGATGCTAATTGGGTAAGACAGATGTGCTCTTTAGAGACAGAGCTCTGTTTTACAGAGAAGCCTGGCAGCATCTCACGGCAATTATATGAGCACAAGCATCCTGGTTGTGATTGGATTTTTGGAGTATCTTGGTAATGCACATCCAAACCAAGCCTGGTTGTGCTACTTAATAGTGCCACAATAGAAACTGTGATATATGACATGATAGTAAGAAGTGTTGTGAGAAATGAGAACACAAGTGCAAGCAGATGATGGGAAAAGTGGGGACTGAAATGAGCATAAACACACAGATATGAACTGTCAGTGAACTTGTCCAGTTTCATGCAAAAACTTATCTCAGATATGATCAATACTCCAGTGCAAAACAAGGATAGTATTCTGCATGTTTACGCACTCACCGACGAGGTGACTCAAGAGTTCAGCGTCACATTTACATTTAAGAGCAGGCAGATTTATCAACACCAGTAAAGGTTATTGGTATGATTATATTTTTCTACAATCTCAGCCTTCCTTGTGTTTCTGGCTCATAGTTGGGGGATTGCAGAAAAGGAGCACAGAAGTATAAAACGTAAGCTGAAACTCTTCTGATTTCAGCTGAGAAGTGAGCTAAAAAGACGGCATTCACGGAAGAAGATTAAACAAAAGGATGGAACATATCTGTAATTCTCTTGTCTGTCTCACACACTCACCTTATACATCAGACTTATTTGTGCCACATTAAAGAACTTTGACTTTAACCATGTTTGTTCTCATATTCACAGAGTAGACCTGCAAGACTCTCTGCAAACCTGACACATTTACTGTATGAACTCTGCAGCACCACAGACAAAAATGGATCTACAGCCTCCCTCCAAACTCACTTAAACAAGAACAGCCTCAGTCTGGCATCTGCAGTCTGTAACATTGGCTGTGTTCTAAAAGTTAAAAGTTATTTTTAGTAGGAAGCAGCCTTTTATTCCCATGTCCATAACACTTGGTAACTGAACTTGCTAACTTTCACTCTGACTTTACATAAAAACTAAACATGGATCAGCCTATATTTAGAATACTAGCAAAGGAAATCCAGGAGTGTAGTTATTATCATTCTGACTGGCTGATTTGAAGATTATTTACCTGGCTGCAGCTATATTTAGCTTCATCATTTAGATATATTTAGCTGATTGCAGAGATTACAGCATCACACAATGTTTCATACTATGAGTAAATTAATATTTATCTCAGAAAACATATTTTAAAAATAATAACAATAATACCCTTCATTGTGAAGAATGAACACATTTTTGAATTAAACCATTATTTTAAATGGTAACAAATAGCTACTGAAATAAGACTATTTACTCTTGTGAATATTTCATGAATAAGATTAACCAGCATCCTCTGATCAAGCACGGTACTGTCAGAAAACATTTTTTCCCTCCAATATTCACTGAGCTTTGTCTCTCAGCCTAATTGGCATCACAAGGTGGAAAAAAGAAGGCAGGGAACTTCAAAGACTAAACCCATGAATCAGGGACTAAACAGAGAAGGTTGGCCCGCTTCTGTAGTCTTACCACTCTGTCCTCCCACACTTATGAAAATTTAATCATAAATAAAATACACAAACATGCCCACCCTCTGCATTATAAGAATGGTTTGCCATGTTTTAGGGGAAACTCAGTGACTTCAACACATTTTTAAATGATTGAATCTGTTGTCGGTGTGTATGTCTGTGCTTTGATTGTGTTCATGCGCCTGAGCCAGGTTTGTGTGTTTGGTACGTGTCCTGCATCTCAGCATGACGGCAGAGAAAAGAAACTAAGCTCTGTAGTTTACGCAGAGTTTTAGCAGCAGCCTCAGGCTTTTTTAAGTTTCTGACTAGAATAAAAATCTATCTAGAACAATATCAGGGGAAAAAATTGTCCAAAACTTATGTCACTTTACAAGCATGCCCCTTAGTAAAATGTATTTTAAGTGGAGGTTAATAACCCTAATCAGGCTATGTGTTCAATTGTATTTCTGAAAATGTTAACTAAACTACTACCAGCTAAATGAAGCTTGTCTGGCTTTGTGAATAGTTCATGGTTTCATTCTTCTATCAGCTTTTCCACATCAGACCAGGAGACCAGTTAAAAGAGGCTGCAGAGTGAATAAAACCATGAGGTGGAAACCAGGGCAGCAATTAACTTATAAAGTCAAACACCACGTTATAGTAATCCAAGTATAGCAGTAACTGAAATAGATCAAGAAAAAAGGAGGGGGAAAAAGCAATAAAGAGTTATTTAAATCGTAGTTCTTTCTGATGGGACTGGATCTTTTCTATATGAGTTAGTGCAACGTTTGAGCGCTTATTTAGGACTCAGAGAACTCCTTCTGGTTGTGCTACTGAAAGCTTCATATGCACTCCTCTAAAATCTGACTTGACTGTTGTTCGCTATGTGTCAACATAACAAGATAGCGTGAGAGATTTCTAAAGCTTGCACTTTGAATACATCCATACCACTACAAGAAGAGGACCTGAACTCCTGACCTTTGCAATAAGAGGATCAAATGTCTCCTTTATATCGTAAGAGGAATCCTGCCGGCACGGTTTCTGATTCATTACTACACTGTTGTGAGAAATTACCTTTGTCTGGCAACAATAATTTCTTAAGTAGGTGTCCTCTGAGATAATGGTACCCCAGCCTTAGGGCATGAGTTGATTTAATGACTATGATAATGATATAAATCATCCCATGGCTTTTGCAGTTATAGGTCTCAACCCAGCTCACTGCCTATAAGAGCATTTAGACTAACATGGAAAACAGCATTCTCCAGCACCATCAAAACATTGCTTGACAGAGTATCTATTGGAAATATGAACTCAATAAAAAGTAGGATTAATGTCAAGTGCATTGAAACTGTTTTGATTACCCTAAGAAAAAAAGCATGTGACAACAAGACATCACTTAGAGTCTAATTTAAACATTTAAAATTCAAGCTAGAGCAGTGCGCCCAAATTCGCAGACTGGTTGATTCATTTTCTTTGCGAATGCATGTTGCTTTTTTTATTTACTCATCACAGCTTGGTGCAGTAAGCACCTCCTCCAGCTTTTTGTTTGACCTCAGAAACTTCACCCGAGGGCAATGTAGGGTTCGTATCTCTATTGTGCGATTAATAATGAAGCAAGACCCCAGCTGACTACCGTTACAGTTTATGAAGCTAGTCATCTCCAGGCCAACCCCTGCACAGATGTCAACATAAGCACTGAGGCGTTGAACACAGATCATTGTGTGGCAGGATCATTATATAAACGACTGGTTATTTCGCCATGTTTTACCAAAGAACAGGTCTGGCCATGCTGAGATGATTTACCACAAGCCACAGGCAGATTTCCTTCAAGGACAGTCATGTTCAAGTGTACTTTCCAGTTCAAAAGGAAGGACAAGACAGGCGACTGTGACTTGATTGAATAGCCTATCCGTCTTATTTAGCCAACAATTTCCATAAATCCATTGTTAAAAGCATTTCTTGCTCAAAAGAATTCCTCAGTCTGACATGATTATGTGTTGGATATATTTGAATTGTTAAATGTTAATTATGTGACAATGAAGTACCCAGGAGATTTGTCGTTGGGAGTATAAGTAAAGTTACTAGTGGCTAGTTAAAGCCATATGCTCTACTGAAGTGCCTTTAAGCAGGACACTGAACCCCTTTCCAAACTGTGAAGATGCTGCTTCCCTGTGCTCCCCGTGAAGCCAAAAAATATCACATTACACCGCACAAGGTGACACCGGCATCCACAACATCACAGTCACATTTTCTGTAGGTCTGGTGCTGTCCGCGGTGCTGAAACAAACTGTCATGTATGCATACGTGTCTCATTACACTACCTTATTATGTCATCGTTGTGCCCCAGGTAAAATTTCTGCTTGTGTTCCCGGGTGTTGTACACAACTCCCACACCGGCGACAAAATAGACAATTTCCTTCGCGGCGGTGTAGTACAGGTTGTTGCGGCACTGATGTCCCCGGTATCCGTACACCCACTCCAGTCTCAGGTGGCAGTTAGGAGCAGTCCTGTCAGCCATGTCCGCACTTCCGTGTGTGTCTCTCCGTTGCTATCACGTAGGCTTTCTGATATAGTGTCATTTACCACAAAGAATTTATTTTAAGCCCGCGTGTCCCATTAGTTCCGTTGAATTTTAAACAGTCCAGCGAGAGCGCTGAAATTAGGCATTTTTAAGGGTCGTGTAAATTAATATACTTGCTGCCTAATAACATTAAATCTACCTGTCTCTGTTTGAAAAACGGCTTTCTATGCTGTTGTTTTCATAATGACAGTCTACTTGTACTTCTTCTGCCCCGGGTTTCTGGTCCTCTTCGACACAGGTCAAAGCTCCTGTCAAATCCTACAAAGATGGAGCTGTACTGTTATTCCACAAGCTCCGCCCACAATCATGACGTTATGACTTTTCGTCCAATCCTATCCTTGGATTCATAAGGAGAGGCCAAAAAGCAGGAGAGGACAAGACCGTCACGCCACTGCAAATCGCGCACGATGACTTCAAACAGGAGAGAAAAAACATTTTTATTGTATAATTGTGTAAGTGCACATGCTAATCATTGAATTTTCAAAATATTTAATTTCATTTTTTGAAATTATAATCAATAATCAATTATGGTGAACATTTGATATCATTCCTGAAAGTTAATATGTATTTGGCTTGAAGATTTGATTTGCTTCATATAAATCCTTTAATTAATCAAATGAACCAGCTGAATCTTTAGAAGCTGTTTTCACTAAATTATTCAGGCAAATTGTAGACATATTGGAGGAAGATGTGTTTGATTGTAGACATAAATGTTATGATTAACCATTTTGAACCATTTTGGTCTACTCTGGTTGTGTTATTCCTAGAATATTGGTTATTTATGCTTTTGATGGTTCAAATAATGATGTGTAATAGTTCCTATTTTGTGCACACTGTTCAATGTTAATGTTAGAAGAAGAAGAAGAAGAAGAAGAAGAAGAAGAAGAAGAAGAAGAAGAAGAAGAAGAAGAAGAAGAAGAAGAAGAA
>JBBBVU010000021.1:10162145-10179933 GCA_037177055.1 Atherinosoma microstoma | reverse complement strand
AACTGCTTTCTGGGCAGTGCATTACGACAGACTACTGCTTCTTGTGCAAATGAGTTAAAGATAGAGGAGTGGTGGTCCAGAGAGGTGGACTTGGGACTGGAAAAACCAGGTTCAAGTTCCCGGACTGGTGAACCACTGTGAGCCCCTGAGCAAGGCATTCAAAAAAACTGCTTTCCAGGTGCTGAAACATGGCAGGTATAGATGGGTCAAATGCAGAGACTAATTCCCCAATTGGGGTTTGGACAGTATAAATTACAATTAATACTGTAACAATACAGAAGTTGAATAAGATACTCTGTCACCCTATTTTTTCTTTCATCATTTATATTTCTTTTGGGGAGAAGGGGTTCATTTTTGTTTATTGGTTTGTTCTTTGACTCCCACCCAAATCTAGTTTTGTCGAGCATTTGTTTTAAGGTTCATCCCAGGAAGTTGCTGCAGTGAAAGACCGCCTTCCTCCGCGGTTGCCTAGCTACAAAGGAAGCTTGTCTTTGCCATCATCTTAGCGCCTCCTGTTAGCAGCTTGCTTACTGATTGAACAATTAATATTTTTCCTGCTTGCCGCAAAATATGGAGGTGACGATGGACCCATTGTTTCTGGCTTTGAGCTATTTCAGGAGGCGGAAACTTCAACAATGTTCAGATATTTGTTCAAAAATATTACACGACAATCCCTTCGACCAGGTACTGCTGTATAGTTAGCCGTGCTAACCTAGCTTGCTAACCTGGAAAGCCTGCTTGCTTGTGAAGACATAGCAGCTTTACAAGCTGCTGTATAATCCCGATTAGTCGAATCCGTATGTTGTGACTCACGAATGTTGTATCTGGTGGTACTTACGTGAAATATCATTTGTTCAGTTTCTAGTATTTCCATTGGATAATATGCTTCCTGTCACATCTGTCCTCGCTTGCGTGTGTTTACTTTCATTTATTCCGTGCATTTGATTTATCCTCATTTACTCTTGACTTTATTCTTTCCTAACAAACTCACTGCATACTGTCTCAAGGACTCGTCCTTGCATATCTCAGAGGTAACCATGTCTGTACTCTATTCCTGCTATTTCTATCGTTTTCTTTGTCCATAGTTCATCATACAGTAGGTACTGAACGTTACATGTTCACACTCTTAGCTGTAATCCAGTATTTTTCATGAGGAAAACACTGTGTTGTAGGCTGCATGGAGCTTGAAAACTCGTGCCCTTACAGAGATGGTGTACATTGATGAAGTTGATGTTGACCAGGAGGGGATTGCTGAGATGATGTTGGATGAAAGTTCAATTGCACAAGTTGCAAGTAGGTTTGAACTCTTTCTCAGTGTCCCTTTGTCTTTTAAATTCCCATTTACATTGTGAATAATTTTAAGGAAATAAAACTGATCTCTCTTTTAGGACCCGGAACATCACTGAGACTCCCTGGGACAAGTCAGGGTGGAGGTCCCACTCCAGCTGTCAGGTATCTTATCCTAGAGGACCAAGACTGATCAATAAAAGTTTGAATAAGCAAATAAACCACTGAATATTATTTCTGTGAAGTAAAGCATAAAACAGCTCTGATCCCTTTATTTTTCTTTTTTTAAAGGCCTATGACACAATCCGGGCGTCCTATCACGGGATTTGTGAGACCTAGCACACAGTCAGGACGTCCTGGGACAATGGAACAGGCCATCAAAACCCCACGTACTGCAAGCACTGCTCGTCCTGTCTCTAGTGCATCTGGTAGATTCATTCGTTTGGGAACAGTGAGTATTTCAAAGACAAATACACTTTTTTCAACAAACAAAACCCATCTTTGTTAGCCTACTTTGATTTGAGTATTTATCATTTTACATTAGATATCTTCATTACTAGACTGATGCAAATATTTCTCATTACAGTATGGAAGAATGGAATATCTGTCAAGCTCCAAAAGGCTTAAAAAGATTAACATGTTATAATGATTTACTGTTTCTCCAGGCTTCAATGTTAACTAATCCAGAAGGACCCTTTATCAATTTGTCAAGACTAAATCTGGCCAAATATTCCCAAAAGCCCAGTTTATCCAGGGTAAGACTAAAACTGTGCCTTCTAAAAAATGTATCAAAATAAATTTGTCCACACATGACAAGTGCATTTCTCTTCACAGACTCTGTTTGACTACATCTTTCATCATGAAAATGATGTAAAAAATGTAAGCGTTGCATACATCTACACTATGAGGAAAATAGCTTTGTATTACATTTTATAGTCATTGAGTATTATTTTATGGGGCACAATCATTTTTTTTGTGCAGGCTTTGGATTTGGCTGCTCAAGCTACTGAGCATGCACAGTTCAAAGACTGGTGGTGGAAGGTTCAATTAGGAAAATGTTACTACAGGCAAGTGCAACTTTTCAGACATTCATTGAAGCTTCACTTTATTTACATGAAATCTGTTTGGATTAACTCCTCTTATCTCTGCAGGCTTGGTTTATACAGAGAAGCAGAGAAGCAGTTTCGATCAGCTCTCAACCACCAGGAGGTGGTAGACACATATCTCTATCTTGCAAAGGTGATGACAGAGGCCTTATAAAGTTATATCATTTTCCTAAGTTGGTGCACAATCATCAATAATCTCTCTGAAGCTATTAAATGGAAGAATGTTGCCTTTATTTAACCATAGGTTTATCAACGCTTGGATCAACCAGTAACAGCCCTGAATCTCTTCAAGCAAGGCTTGGACCACTTCCCTGGTGAGGTCACTCTTCTTACAGGAATCGCTCGCATTCATGAGGTACAGTATTCCACCATAGGACCCTCTCCATCTACAGTCCTGATTAAACTCCCTAAATAAGAGAAGTCACCATATCTACTGTATCTGATGTTGATTTTATTTCAGGAAATGAACAACATCTCCTCAGCTACAGAGTACTATAAAGATGTCCTTAAACAAGACAACACTCATGTGGAGGCTATAGCCTGCATAGGCAGCAATCACTTCTATACTGATCAGCCTGAAATTGCCCTGCGATTCTACAGGTCAGGGAGACCTTAATCTACAGATAATGTAGTAGTTTTTTTTTACATTTCGTGTAATAAAAAAAATTTGTGTGGTTCAATATGCTTCTTCTTTTACTAGACGGCTGCTCCAGATGGGTGTGTATAATTGCCAGCTGTACAACAACCTGGGTCTGTGCTGTTTCTACGCCCAGCAGTACGATATGACTCTGTCCTCATTTGAGAGGGCTCTGGCTCTGGTGGCCAGTGATGAAGAGCAGGCTGATGTCTGGTACAACATCGGACAAGTAGCTATGGTGAGTCAGCAATCTCAGAAAACATCCCAGACTGTCTACTGACTTATATGGTTTCAATTTCTTACATCGTCAACAGTTGAATAAGTTGGATAATCACTAACAGAACGAAGAGGTTCAGACAAATAAAGGCTGAGTTCTGTGTTCACAGGGCATAGGGGATTTGACCCTGGCTTATCAGTGTTTCAAACTAACCCTGGCTTTTAATAATGACCATGCTGAGGCCTACAACAACCTGGCTGTGCTGGAGCTGCGCAAAGGCCATATTGAACAGGTGAGGACATTGAGGAAGTTGTTAAATATGAAATAGGAGATCATAACATTCTCTTTTTTAGGCATATATTGTCATGAAACTGTCAAAAATGACACTATAGTCAAGAAAATTAAACCCTTAATTTGGATGAACTCATCAAAATGCACACACTCATGACAGTATTAATCATTTTAAAGTGTTCTCATTTTTAAGGTTACACTCACATTCCATAAATCCAATAAGCAAAGATTCTACATTTACTAAGAGCTTTGTAATAAATCAGTTTAACATTCATATCATGACATGTGACCGGTCAACATGAGATGCTTGAGATTTTGTTAATCCAATAACAGTGGACTGGATGCCTTTCGGCTGGCCAGAAATTCACATTCAGCTTAATATGAGCCAGCAACTGGCTATAACTTCTGTTGTCATGGTGACACGAGCTGGAAAAAAAAGAATAGAAAAGGAAAACTCTGTGTACAATATTTCATGGGTAGATGCTTGATAAAGTCGGTCAGATTAATGTAAATATCCATCTACCCATCCATTTAATTCATCTGCCCCCCATTTTCTGTACCTGCTTGTTCCAACTCAGTGCCCATCACAGTACATAATTACCAGCATTGACAATATTTAATTTGAATATTTGAATGCTATCAGTAGAGCTAATACTGGGCATTATGGTTGGGATGATGAGATTACACTGATAAACATTTTGAAAAATAGAGCTGAACAACAAAGCAAAAATTGTTCTTTGTACATTTTGATTAAATGCTATCCTGTTAGAAATATTAATCATTGCTTAATATGTATTTGGTCCAGTCCAAGGCCTTCCTTCAAACAGCTGCATCTCTGGCCCCCCTCATGTACGAGTCACACTACAATCTCTCCATTCTCTCTGAAAAGGTAACGTATGACTGTGTAATCCAACCAAACCTGCAAACAGTAAAGTGCGGTTATAGAAACAGTTTCTATGATCTTTATGTCAAATGGATGTTTTTGTCGTTGCTCAGATTGGTGACCTTCAGAGCAGCTACACTGCAGCCCAGAAGTCTGAAGATGCATTTCCTGAGCACGTTGACACTCAGCAGCTTCTCAAACAGCTTCGAGCGCACTTTGCGGTGCTGTGAGGGTCCACTACCATCAGGCATGCGAACACAAGTTTATAAAAATAGTGAAAGATTGGGAGCTTAGTCTCACTTGGAAAAAAATTAAAAGAAAGCATTATTTTTTATTTGAGTTAAATTATTAAATGAACTTTTTACAATAAATTGCCAGTTTACTGGGTAAACCTACAGTATGAGATAGTTTTAACAGAGTGGACCCTATTTAACCAGCAGATATTCTTTTGTTGTACATTTCTACCTAAAATTCTGTACTAACTGGCGATTTATTTAGATTTGTACAGTAGTTTTGCATGTATATACAATGTAGGCTTATTTTTATTTATTAAAATTAAGTAGTTGACATAAAGTTCATTCTTCATTCAAGCAATTAAACCAGAGCAAAACATGTTCTTTTCTTCAAAGAATAATTATGTTATTCATGCAGACATGGGTCTCTTTTCACAAATCCATTTCAGGTTGTAACTGCACGGCACATCTTTCCAAACCGTAAAGGGGTTGAGTTTGGGAAACACAGCAACACAGTCTGCGTTGTTAGGGTGGTTTGACTGTACTTCCTCCCAGTACCTGTAAAATAAATAAATAGATTTCTTGAACCTGCTCTTATGCTCATAATTACAACCATCAATGACTTATTAATGTGGAAGAAGATACCTGAAATGGATGATAGTCACAACTTTAAGTGTGTGAGTAACAGTTTGCACTGTTGAAAAATCCTAGAACCAGTGTTCAGTTTCCATTGTTCCTCTGTTTTTTTCTTCTTTTTTTAGAAAAAAAATGTTTACCCCTCAGTGAGTGTTGTCCCATCCAGCCATTTCCAAGTTCCTTCCTCCTCTACATCTCTCAATCCGATCCAGAAGCCATTCTGAGATGATGGCCTTGAGCGGTCGTAATGGCTATTTATCAAGTTGGTAATCGCCAACTGACAAAAAAAACAGGAAATACACAAACATGTGTTTTAATATCCTGGGTTCTCTGTTGAACAAATTTCTTTCACAATTTTGTGATGAGAACTGCGTTAATGGTATAGCACTTTCTCCAGAAATAACATTGTGTTTTCTAAATGAGTCTTACGTGTTCCTCTCTGCTGTCTATAACAGCTAAGTCGCCTCCTTGCCTCTTGCAGGACTCTCTAGCGTCCTGCCACGTCATGCGTGAATAAGTGTCCGAAAATTGGAAGAAGTAACACATTGAGTTCATGAAAGTCCATCCAGATAAACAGTATCTGCAGCCATCTCCTGTTGCCGAAGAAGAAGGAAATATGATGTGTTGTTGCCTGGGTCACAGTAGCACCACATGTACTTAGCTGAGAAACTGGCTCTCACTTATCATGGGCAGGTGGGATTGCAACGCTGCAATTTCTATCTTTATTTTTTCAGCCTGCTTTTCGTAGTCTTTGTTTCTTCTGATCTGGTGGTCCAGCTCCCATTTAAGAAATTCGGTTTTGGAGCTCTCTTTCTCCAGCTCTTTCTTGGCATTGTCCTGGCTTTGGACTGCTGCATCATAAGAAGCCTGCAGTTTGGTTAGCTCCTTCCCAATGTCCGTTACCATGTTACCATTAGTAAGCATGTTATCTGGAAGCAGTGTAGACATTATGGTACAAATGTTATTTAGTCTTATTGTACATTTTTTAAACCAAAATATTGCCACAGATTTTTCTTTTAATGTACAGTTAAACAAATATTTTACCAGTGACTTAAATAAATTACAAATTTAATGGATCTCATGATCGATGATCGGTTTTCTAAAATGGAAAAATTGGGGATCAGATGTTTTAGGAATAACCTGAAATCTAGTTTTGTGTCTTTACTATTTTTTCTTGTGACTTATTGACATATTATCATATTCTTGTGACTAAAATTATATATGCCCTATCTTCAATAACATCAGCCAATATCATATTGTATTGGTGGAAAACTAAACCAAAAAGTAAAAGATGAGGTATAGCTTGGAAGGATTGTGCTTCTGTGGAATGAGCAACACAGCTAAACATGTAAGTAGTGGGCCCCAAAAACTGCCTAAATCCCCCGCAATATTCTCAACCTACATAGCAGAGCTGAACAGGTTGCTCTTCAGCTGTGCTGTATGGGCAGAGGGCCCATTAAGAGTTTAAAAAACTCATAATTTGCTACATTTATTTCTCTTTTTCTTGTCCTTTTTCTCTTTTTCTGTCTCTAGAGGCCAACAGAAACAAAACTAAACATCTGGTCTTTCTAAAGATTGCTTGTCAGACTTGTTCCTTCTGCTTTCTATTAACTCTCGAGAACAAACTGTGTCTTTAGCTGCAATGTGCCCCACCAATGTCACACGCACACTTTGGATGCGGTTTAGCACGAGGCAGGCGGCACAAAAGATTTATTTTTACTGAAAACTGCCACCTGCTGTGAATGCAGGGAGAAAGCTGCGAGGATGAATAATAACAAATGTCCTTATTTTAACATGAAACTGTTATGTATGCTTGGTTAAGACTTTGGTTGTCATAAGACCGTTATATTTGTGTCATGAACTATTTTCTTGATCTCAACAACAATGGTACAAGATTTACAAGTCAGTGAACCCTAACTCTGAGCCTTGGTTAACTGTCACAACAAATGCATCTCAGAAACAGCTTTGCATTTAAAATGCATTTAAAGTGACCTAATTGATTAGGTCATAAAGTCATAAATATAAATGTCCTTCATTGTTTCACATCAGTTTTATGCACACTCCATCAAATAAAGTACTGTTTATTCTTCTAAATGTTTACAATATTGTAAAATTGCAAGTGTTTTCTGGGTTGACGATGACTTACGATAGATTCCCAGGCCAATATCAACTGCCAGGAGAATGACAGCGAGCACTGCCAGGCTCACTGTAAGCCGTTTGTAATGATTTACCGTGGATTCTGATCTTACTGTGGACATTGACACTACACAAAAAAAGTTGTGAATTAGTATCGGGTTCCTCAAAAGCATAGAAACAAAAGATTATTATTAAGCTTGTATAGAGGTCATGCACCATGTTCATCAACATTGGTTTACCTTATGTTTATCTTACCTTGCTCGTTTTCTTGGTTTGAGCAGAGAGGGTCATCATCTGCAGTGATTTCTTCCTGAGAAACCAGTTTATTATATGCGGCACCTAATTTTTCTCTGTCCTCCATTTTTGACTGCTGAAAATGAGAACGGTCTGACAGGACTGTCCAGGAGTGAGTGTTTGTCAGGACATTGCCCCTTCTAGTATTTGCATGTGTGAGTAATATTGCTGACGGAAAATCAAGTGGATTTGTTAAATATTTACAAGGGGGCTGCAGGTCCAGTCAAAGAGAGGTTCCGATCCTGAAAACAAGTTTCAAATTTATTCATCTATAGATTTTTCTTCAGGGGTTATTTGTTGTTTGTAAAATATTTGTTAATAGTTAGAATCTTGTTGCAAACTTTAATAATGAATAAAAGTTTTAATAGTTTGTGAGACTGTGGCCACTTTAGTCATATTGTTAATCCACACCATGTTACCTGAGTTGCTACATAAGTAAGGCCACCATAGTCTTCTTCCACATAGTCTTGGGAAAATGATCTCTCACGAGTTGCTGTAAGGAGGCAGATGTGAGCCGATACCTTAGATGGGTATCAAGTTTTCAGTCATACTCAGTATACTGTATGAAGTATGGTAAGATGGACTTCTACCATGAACACAAGTTGCTCACATAATTACAAACCGGCTCCAAGGTAATAAAATTCTGGATATTTTCTGTCCCATTTTTTATGGGAGTGATGCGGCTATTTCCTCGTTCAGCCTGATTTAACTCTGCCAAGGTCTTTAGCTTTAGTCATTTCAGAATGATCCAGAGAAAACAAGCTGCGGGAAAACTGATATGTGAAGTCAATGTTATTTCTAACAGCCCTTGCAGATCTTCAGTTCGCCACTTTGGTCCATACAGCAACATTTCAGCAACTGTCTGATAGATTGTCATGACATTTTGAGCAGACATTTATTATCCCCTGAGGATAAATCCATGTTTCCCCCTGATGATCCCCTGACCTTTCTTCCAGCACCACCAACATCTATCCATTGAAACATTTCAACATCACCTTATAGGTATTGAAAGAACTTTTGAATCACTCAAAATGTGGACATCTTGAAGAATCAAAGTGAATTTTATGGGAAAATCCAAATGATAAGATCTTTCCTGGTTACCTTGCATTACTGACCCTCATTAGCTCCCGATAGCACCAACAGTGAGCCATTATAGCTTGCATCAAATCAAATATCAAAGCATCACCGAGCCCAACATGAACCCCAATTAAATGCACATTAAACGGAATATTTAGGTAAAACCTGAGGAGTGAACGTGAGTAAAGTCGGGAAGGTTATTTAATTTTTGTTGGTGCCTTAATGTTTTGGGCTTCACAATTTACCTCAATGTGCAAATATAGTCTATAGTCTCAAATATAGTTTCAAATGTAACTCTAATACATCTTTAACCTGTCAGTATGATGATTGTCTATTATGTTCAGTTTTGTAGGCTATGTCACATTACTGTCTTGGCTGCTGTCCATAATTCATTTACACCAATAAAGATTGTCTGCATGTGAGTGTGATCAACAGGTTGATGACTCCAGCACTTGTTATATCTGCCATCCTTATCACAAAAAATTTTAAATACGTCATTTTGTCTCTTTGCTTTTACTTTTTCCCCACTTACCTTGTGCTAGAGTCTCTTTGTAACAAGTATTTTTTCATTTAATTTATTCCTTACAGCAAATGCAAATTGGCTGTAAAACCCCATGTTTTAGCAGGATTGGGTCCTGTAGTGTTCTACATCGGAAGTGTTGAAGCTTGCCTTGCTGAGAGTGTGGGGGGTGCTCTGTAGCTACAAAGCAGAAATCGCCAGTCACAGCATTGAAGGATGATTTTGTTTGTATGTCTTAAAACACACAAAAAGTACAAAATTTTCATTGGAGGAAATGTAATAATGAGTAGCAACAGAGCTTATGTCACATGAAGAAATATGGTATCCCAAAATTTAAATCATAGGCCTACATATTTTTTTTAACATAAACATTTTAAGCTCAATGTGCAGAAAACAATAGGTTTAGGTTGGAATTAGGGTTACAATTAGGCAAGAATGAGTTGTAATTAAGGTCAAAGTTAAGTCTCCAGAAAGTAAAGTACGTGTCAACTGACATTATGGTTAAAGGATTTTGTGTACTTGTGAAATGAAGTGGTGTTGTTACACTTCAGTTTAATTTGGACCACAGAGGATTTGCAAAACAAGAGCTGCAACTGTTATTTTCTGCAGTTGTTGAGCTGGAAAACATTAAAAACTGGCATTAAAACCTTTTTAAGTAGAATCACTGCCATAAAACTTTAAGTTCAGAATTCTTTTGAGGCAAAAATCTTGTTGACCATGTAGCCAAAATAAAGATAAACGGGTGACAAATAAAAAAGAATTAACATGTTAAATCTGATTTACAAACCTTTTTTTTTTTTTAAATGCAGAAAAAGTAAAAGCACAAATCAACAGCCCTCCACAACTGAGATGTTTTCACTACAATGCTTTATTTGGTTTTCATTAAAAGAAGAGCTGTGCATTATAACCAGATATCTCCACTTTGGTTTCGTCTCTAATGCACATTATTCCACGAATCTTGGAGTTTGTTAAGATACAACTCTGTAAACCTAATCCATGCTGTTTTTAGAAAGAAGCATAATGTCATCATATTCATCTGAGATTGCTTTTATTTCATTTTGAGACCACATGATTTTTTTTAAAACTTAGATTCCTAAAACTTTAGAAATAGAAGAAGTTACACTTTCTTTTTAAAATCTATAAACAAAGACTATACAGCAGATCACAAATCATCCTTACATAAAACTACTTATTTGTTTTCAGTGCTTGCAAAGCCATGTGTGAGAGTAACTGGCATATATTGTATCGATATGTGCATTGTGTTAGATTCTGTGCCTCAGTGAAGAAACCTCAGCTTGTAGAGGTTGGTGCCTTTTCACAAATCCATTTAGATTTGGATTCACAATTGGCATCATTCCAACTCTTGAAGAAGTTTCTCTTGGCAAACACTCTGGCGCAATCCTCGTTGTTATGTTTATCATTTGGCTCTCCATCATTCCAGTACCTGCAGCAAACAGTGGGTCACTTTACACATGATGGGTCTTTTCTCAGTTAAAGTAAGAGGAAAATAAGAAAATATTTAAATTTCTTATGTTTCATAGCATTTTCCAATTCCAATTGCCCAGCCAAGAATGTCCCTTTTATGCAAAGATTCTGCCCAGTTTATTCTGCCAATGATCACCTGTCACGTAAAACTATACAACTCTAATCTGAAGATACCAACTACAAGAAAGGAAGTGAAAAGCCAGCAAAAGCTAAAAAACAGATAATTTATGTTTTTGCTAAAGTAAAAGGACTTATACACCAAACCAAAGGTAAGCCTTCTCTCTCGTCTTTTTGGCGTCAACTGTATTAAACCTTATCAGTGCAATTAATCCCTTATTTATCTGGAAGAGACAGCGCATGTTAATGAACAGTACATAGGACGTGAAATGTAAACACATCAGATTTTAGCCAAGGCTTATTTACATCCGTTGTCTATGAAGATGTTAAAACGTGCCTTTGTAGGCCATTTCAACATGTTTAAGAAACATCAGGTTCAACAGTGAAAGAGGGATCTTTCTGAGTGACTGGTTGGTGTAGTATATCTACTCTGCGTTACTCTGTGTTAACCTAATGTTATTTTTTGATTAGTTTCATGATTAAATGCTTCATAAAAGCAAAAATGTACATAACAATCCATATAAGTCTAAAATTAATTCATAATTGTTGTGTCAAACATGGAAAACATGCCAAACTGTGCTAGATTTATTGTAATACTAAAATAAAAACAAAAAATGACATAAAATAGAGCCTTTTTGTTTTTTTTACACCTTATTAAAAATGTCTAAAAAAGTGAGCTCATGTGGCTTTTAAACATGCGTGGGAAACGACTTGATTGTAACTGGAGGTGAATGGTATGATTCCACCTCCCTGTAAGTCACTGGTTTACATTCTACATTGTACCTTGGAGTTTAAATTAATATTTTCTGTGTGTTAAAGTCCAGATTGTTTGGTTTTTTGGTTGTTGTTTTGTTTATTTGTTTTTTCATTGGGCAGCCACTGTACATGCAATGAAGCAAAGCAACATGGGCTTTTTTCAGTTGAGAAAATAGTAAAAAAGTAAACAACTGTCCGGTATTAAAGTAATGAGATATGAAATGCAATATGTGGAGTAGGGCTTTTCAACTCAAAAGGAGTGGTCTGACTGCTGACTAATGCTGGAAAGCTCTGACTACTCATATGCCCTTTACATAGCCAAATGGACTTAAGCCAAAAATAATGATAGTAAAAAAAATCCTTTAGATTTAATTAAAGGTAAATTCTTGGTCACAAGAAAACACTTGTTAGACTGTTAATGGATTCAACAATGACAGATGCAATCAGCTCCTTCTTGCTTCACCATATCATCAACAGAAGGGTACGGAGTATAGCATCATAGTTTACTTTTCTAACATGGAAGGTTAAAGACACACTATGGAGCTTTTGCAGACACGCCCCCTAACGACCGCCAATTTGGCATTAATTCTACCTGTACTGTGAGCTCTCTTATCTTGAATCTGGGCTTATCTCACGCTCTGTCCTTTTCCCTCTTTTTATTCCTTTTCTCCTTCTGATAATATTTTCTGGTGTTTCTTTCCCAAGGTGCGCATTCAAAACGTGTGTTTGCTAGCGTGTCATGCAGAGTGTAAAGCAAAATTCGTTGTGAAATGCGGTTTCTCAGCCTCGGGACGTTGCTTGGCAGCAATAGCTCCTGAAATGTGCATATTAAATGTCACTGTGATATTAAATGAATCCGGAACGCAGCGTTTTAAGGTCGGGAAGTTAATAAGGATGTCACTATTACTTAATTTCACAGTTAATCACGGTATTAAACATCGTGATAAATTGATCGTAAAAATCTCTTGATATCCTCACTTTCCGTAAAGATCATGCCTGAACTGTAACGGCAGATCAGTGGAACGAAAACAAATGGATCTATCAAATTGGGTCATTCTGCAGCCATCCTCTAAATGTAAGACTTGAAAACTGTCAGAATCTTCAGAAAAAAAGGAGAATAAAGTTGTTTCTGGTGGATTTTGTTCACCACTGTAACAAAGCATACCGACATGCCAAATCAGCTTTTCTTTCCGAGATGATGATAAATTTGGATTTTTGATATGGCATGAGTAATAACTTTGTTCTTTATGCGTTAAGTTTTAAAAAATTCCACAGATTAAGATCTTTGCATTGACGGGTTAATTTTGACAGCCGTAATTAAAACTTAAAGACCCATAAGGAGTGTTCATGTGATATTACATTTTTGGTGTTGGAAAATTAATTAACGCATACTAATCCTGATAAGTTATAAAATCATGATTATTTCTTTAACAATAATTGTTCCAAGAACATTTTTAATTGTGGCATCCCTAGAAGTTACATAAAGTTGATGTTGGAATCATTGACTGACGGATGTCTATACCAGATGTTAAATATTGATGAAAATTTCTGTCCAGTACAGTTCTTAACTTTACATAAATTTCAGCATGTAACATAGAGTATTGAATTCTTACCCTTCAACAAGGGTTTTTCCATCCAACCATTTCCAGGTCCCCTCCTCCTCTGAATCTTTCAGTCCTATCCAGTAGTTTTCACGATCATCTGACAGCTCTTGGTGATCAATCAAGTAATTTACAATTGATTTCTAACAGATTATATGAAAAAAGAAAAAACTCAATAAAAATGTGTTAAACTCTACTTGAACAGTGTTTTTTCAGAAATATCAACCAACCTCTTTGTCTTTGCTGTCTATGATCAGAAGATCTCCTTTTTGTAGTTGGCAGAATTCTCTGGCTTTTTGCCATGATTTTCTTCCATAAATGTTCGAAAAGGAAAAGAAGTAACACACGAAGTTCATGAGGATCCACCCTTCAGGACAGTGTTTGCATCCATCATCTGTAGCCAAATAAAACCCATTTTTATATAAAACAATGTCTCATACTATTATTATTAGTGAGTTATAGTAATTGTAAACATATCTTACTAATCATTGGCAGGCGTAATCTCAGTTTTTCAACGTCCTGTGTAATCTTTTCAATCTGTGCTTCGTTTTCTTTGGTTCTTTTTGCCTGATACTCGAACTCCCAGTTGGTTTCTGTCTGATGGGTTATCTCGCTGTTAGTCTGTTTCTGGGTATCTTTCATGGTTCCAACAGCAGTTTTGTAATCCTCCTTGAGTTTGGCCAGGCCTTCCCTGATTTGCTCTACATCATCAAGTGTGAGGTGGGGATCTTTGAGGTTGTTGTCTGCAGATAAAGAAACAACGTCATGGCAACAAAGTGTTTCTTCATCATATTCTTCAGTATTCTTCTGTTAACATGGAATAAGATCTGACAAAAAGCTTTTTTGTGTTTGGATATATTTTTTGGTACATTAAACATATTTTTGTGCTGCTTGTCCTCATCCAACAATAAAAAAGAGATTATTGATGTTTGTGAGATCTTGCATTGTAAACAGAAAATCTTTGGCTAAAAATGTCATGTTTGGTCAAAAAGAAGATTAATCATATGTATTAAAAAAACTTCAAATGCATCAATTTGCAGATTGTTTTACAGTTTATCTTTAACAAAATGTGCAACTTTTGCTCTATTTGAATAGAAATGAGACATTTGAGGTCATCACTTTGCTCTCAGAAGTGATATTAACTAATAGAAAATAACAATTCACCTCTATTGGTATCAACAAGTAACTCACATAGTAAAATGAACTTACAGTGAACTCCCAGGCTGATGTCTACTATCAGTAGAAGAGCAGCTAGAAGTGCCAGTGCCAGTGCTGCCAGTCTCTGACGTCTGTCCGAACTCAAATTGAACATGGACGCTGGACAGTGAGGCAATTTGTCACAATCAGAAAATAAATCACTGCATTAAGCAACTAACAGCAGACTGTGGTACAGTTTATGATAACATGTCTTGAACTTCATGTTGGTACAGAAGCTCCGTTTATGTTTGTATGATTGAAAACAATTCAGTTAAAGCCATGCAGTTGTAAAACCTAAACATATTCAATACCAATGAATTGTCAGAAAATGCAGTAGTTTAATGAACCAACCCTTAATTCGTTGCCTACTCAGGTTTGATTGTTGATAAGTGCGCCGTTCATCATGAAAATCCTCTTGACAAACCAGTGTATCAAATCCACCATCAAAGTTACACTCTTGGGGTTCCTTGCTCTCCATTATTGGTGTTTAGTTTAGATCAGCTATGTGCAAGTGCATGTAGGTATGCTGAGACCTTCAGTAAATTCATTAAATTGAAAAAAAAAAAAAAATCCAGTTGAAATAGTTCTTCATAAAAAATGAGTAAAGAGAAGTGAAACTTCTCTGGAAATCTGTTGGATGAAACATTAGTCTTTCACCAGGCCTGAACAGGATGTGAATATGCTGACCAATCTGATATACAATAGTACAAGCCGTATATACCCAAGTGAAAGTCAGGCAGATGAGATTGTTCAAAACTTAAGTAATGTTTAGATCACTGTCATTTATCAACAGTCATACATACAACTATCAAAATGTATGATTTTCAAAAGGCATATTTTTTGAATTGGATTAATTTCTTTATTATCTTGAATAAGAAAACCTCTTCTTTTACATTTTAAAAAGAAAAATAGAGAGGTCAAACCAAGCATATGTTTTGCAATACTGCATGGACCTTGCTAAATAACAACCCCTTTGGCAAATCACAGCTCGTGATTTTTTTTGAAGCAGCTAAGAGTCTTTCAGTTCCTGTTTTGGAGAATTTTGGTCATCCTCCCAAACAGTCCCAGCATGCATGTAATGCTAATTTGTGATCTGGTCACAAATTGGTCTTCATACCGCATGGCTGCATGGCTTACAACACTGTGTTAGGCAGAAGACAAGGTTTTCTTTTTTAATACGTTCTCTCCTTTTTGCTGCCAAATGTGTTCAGTGTAAAAAAAGAAATAAAAGAAAGTACATATTTTTTTTAACTGAATCGGCTCAGGATTAGTTTCCATAATAACGCAGGTTCATATAGATGCTCATTTGCATTTACTGTTGCATTTTGTGTTGAGGGACGACAATGCCTCAGTCTATCACTGATAAGTGTAAATGATGGTTTTCTGCTACTCAGTTTGCTCCTTTACTTAATTTCTGTAAAAAAAAAAAATAATAATGACAGGAGGAATCTGTTTTATAAGTGCGGATATCTATGGTGGGACTGGGCATTCTTATTGCTCTTGAAATGTGTGGTGTTGTGTCAGGATCTTAAGAGCGTTTTGATTTGCTTTATAAAAAGAAAATGGACTTACATATGATGGATAGACAAACCAAGAATACATCCTTTGGAGAAGATAACAGCAGACATGTTTAGTGCTGATTGAAGACATGCAGTCAATATGAACCAAAGTGATACATGATAGTGGAAGAGCTATGGTTTCAGATGAATCTTTATTGATAGTATAAATACATTTACATTGAATTACATTGAAAGATTTATGATTCCTTATTTTATACATTAACATCATGGGGCTTCCAGTTTTTTCTTTAGTCAATTAACCAAATAACCCCTGGCTAAAAAACTCCCCACAAAGTCCATATTGTGGTCAAATTTCATGATACAAGCTTGGAGTAGTGGTAAAAAAAGAAAAAGAAAAAGGAAAGCAGTATAGACAAGTGTTAAATTCAGTGTAAAATGTTCAGAAGCAACAACCTTTTTTCATACACAATAATATATCATTGATGCAAAATCTAGAGAATAATTGTGCAGCTTTCACCTTTGCTCCACCTTTATGACATTATTAATCCACACCCATATCCCCTCCGTCTCTGTGTCAGTAAGGCCAATCCAGAATACATACTGCCAGAGATTTTGACCATTTCTTATATGGTCAATGGTCTCACTCACAAATTTCTGGACAATAACACAAGTGCACCTTTTTGTGAGGGAACGTCAGGCAAACACGATAATTCATGTCAATATCTTGTCAATAGTGGTCAATATCTTAAAGATCAACACCTAAAATATGTGACTAGATAGTTACTTTCAATAAGACTTAGTTGTACATTTATTATATTTGGAAAATTAATGCTTTTCAGTCATTTATAATCTGACACCGTCAGAAACATGATTAGTAGTGACCTAATCAGAAAACAATGAAACATGAGACATTACAGAATAAAATCATACCCTGTCCAAATAGTTCATAGCGAAGATGAAAGTATCCATCTTCCTTGTGATTTGTCTGCATTTTGAAGCTCTCCATGATGACATAGCAGGTAGTGCTCTCTTATCTGTGTCTGATTCCTCTTTTATACCCTAAAGTGGCAGACTGAGGATACTGAACGGGTGTATCAGCTATAAATGCATTTATGTAACTTTAGGAGCAATATTCAATCTCCAATTTAGAACATGAATTGAAAATACAGGGACAAACTGCGACTGAAAAAACAGCCCTGGACTTTGTCCCATTTCAGCCCATTTCAACTACACTACCAGGGCTGGTACAATGCAATTTCACAGCATTATTCTTTGCAATTGTTACAACAATGGTTGGTATTTCTTACTGAAACCTTAATAGTTTACTTAAAGGGTCATCCTTCTATTAATATTTCTTCATCAGGTGTGAGGCAACGACCATATCTTCACATTTAACAGTGCTTATCATTGCACAGTGAGAAAATGACAACATACAACACTAAACTATAGTCCAACAACATTCAATGTTTACAGTATGTTTTTGTTTTCTGCCCTTAAAGTACTTCTTGATTTAATAAGATGAGATTTCACATATCCACTTTTTTTCACTTCGGAGGCAATTGTCATCGAAGCGAGTCTTCCAAGGATTAGAATCACTATAAATTGCAACCCCACAGTCCTCTCCATGGATTCCCCATTCGTTCGGTTCTCCATCCATCCAGTACCTTAAAAAATGAAAGCATTTAAAACAGCCATATACAGTCAAATAAAAGTGATACATACACTCTAAAAAGTCATTCAGGAGACCTTTTACCACCACTCAATTAAATTCATGGTTGCAAGGTAAAAAATGTAA
>JBBBVU010000021.1:10140963-10159427 GCA_037177055.1 Atherinosoma microstoma | reverse complement strand
CTCTAGGTGGCCCTCACATTACAGCCTTTTGGTGGTGGTGTGGTTCGGGGCCTGTCCTGGTTTAGGGCTGTCTCGTTGGTAGCTTAATGTATGAAAGGTGCTATACAAATAAAATTCTTCTTGATCTTCTGCAACTCAGTTTGTTCCTTCAGTTGTGTGTGGTTTTTGATGGCTCTGTCCAAAGCCCTCTTGGCCTCCTCTTCAGCTGTGATCACATCGCTGTGGTTCTACGGATGTCGAGGTCATTGATGAGCTGTAATGCAACTGAATTGGAAGCCTGAGGGGAACCTTCTTTGATTTTGGCACCTGATGGATAACATTTTGTCACTAAAAAGACTACAAGTGTGTGTCAAAGTCTGTATCAAACTGTGGGCAGTAATGGCCTAATATACAGTTCACTATACTAGACCAGAGATGTGGTATTGTTTTATATGTTCTTACAAAGCAGGAATCACAAACTAAAAATTGTTTTTTTGAGAAGAACATTATGTAAATATGAATCTTCATTGTAAAAAAAAACAACACAACAACTTGTATTTTTGTTGGGCAATAATTGTAAAAAAAAATAAATAAAAAAAAAGCTCCAATAACCATGAACTAAGCTCTTGGGGGAAAAATGTCTGGTCATCAAAGTTATATCTGTCAAAATAATCATAATAGGGAAATGAAACTTCATTCTTACAGCTCACACCAAGAACAACAGCAGCTATGAATCACAGAGAATGCCCACTTTGTAGTTTGGAAAACTGTATCCACCTGAAATTATGGTACAGACCGTAAAATTGAGATTATTGTACATGAAATGTTCTCCTGTTTAAGAAGTCTTGCTATGCCACAGTATATAACCATGCCAAATCAATAAAAATAAAAATAAAGTTTATTGTATGTACTGTATATATTGAAAACCTTAATCCAAAATGTGCCTCAAAAGTTACTATCAATAAAAATTTGTTGTACATTTAACATATTCTAAAAATTTATGTTTTTCATTCACTAAAAATACAACATTGACAGAAATGTGATTTGTTGACACCCAATCAGAAAGTGAAAATGATTAATACGAATGATTATTATTCATGCTGTCTTGATAATTCTTAACACAGAAATGATCAAACCAGCTAGTTTCACATAAAGATCCTAAATGGATTGTGGAAAATGAATTGTGTGAACGATGCAAGCACACACTGGCTCACAGACAATTCAAGTCTACAGTGGCTTGACAGTCCAGGCTAAATGCAGCAAGTACCCATAAAATGGAATGCCACTGGTGCCATAACTACGCAATATTTCATGCAACTTTGACTTGATGTTGTCATGGTTCTAGGGTTTTGGTTTGTGTCTATCAAATTTTGTTTAGTTTCCTGTTTTATTCTGTAGGTTTTTCCATTGTCTATTGTATCCTTTTTGCTTCCTGTTCGTTTGTTCACCTGGTCTTGATTTTTGTCATTCACTCCACCTGCGTCTTATTGTGTTCTCTCTGTATATATACTCCTTGGTTTCTGTTGCCAGTTTATTGTTTGTACTCATCCTAGTTGTCCACTTAGTGTTTTGGTTTGATTAAACCTCACTGCCTGCCACGACTTCTTGCCTGCATTTGGGTCCACTACCTCTGCACACCTTAACAGTTGTTTGTATATAAAGTACATATTGGTCAAGCATCCTTTAAGTGTAAAGTGTGTGTTGTACTTTTTGTGCAAAAAGCTTGTGAATGAGTTGCGTCAAAGTTGCATGAAATGTTTAACAAATATGGCACCATTGGCTTTCCATACAATATGCTGTAACCATTGTTACAGGGACAGTTCTGTCATCTTTTTACATCTCAAACAGTGATTTTTCCCCTTCTCACTTTTCTCTTTTCATTTTCTCCTGACCTTGAGAACTGAAGCAAAAAGGAAAAAGAAATACCACCAAGCATTTTTCATTATAATTGGTTGTAAATTGTTTGTTGTAAATAAATGTCCATGTTAGTGGAAAACTGTATGTATTAAACTCTAACTTGAGGTTTTTCCTCTGAGAAGCATAAATGAGTGTTTCACATCGGGAACACTCTTGGCATGGCCTCATCAGAAGCTTCAATTGTACTTTTCTTGAAGAAAAGCCTGCCAGTGTCAAGGAGGATGAAGACCCACCCCTTAGAAATGACTGTAGGACTGACACTGTACAGGCAGCTTATTCAAAAACTCTTTACTCTTCCTCGTTATGAATGAACAAGTAGCCTGGTGAGACACTCACTCATGAGGTTTTGACACATTTCACCAAATAATTCTTACCTGAAGATCCAAAAAGCTTGTCACTATTTCTAAAGGTTTTAACTTCTGTCTATATAAACACACAACACTTGCACTGTGCAAATCACATATAACTGCTGCTGAGCATCAGACAAGAATGGCGAGGGATTAAATAATACCAAGTCAATGAGGGAGCATGTCCCCAGCACTTTAACCATGAAAGTGTGGCTTGGGGGCAAAGTTTATGCTTTCATCCCCTGAAGAGAAACTTGTACATGCTGCCTGTAAAGTGCATGGATCGCTGACTGAGACTAGCTGCCACTTTTAGTCCTCCCTACAGTTTTTCCCTTAAAACCAATGTGGCAGGCTGAAATTGCAGCTAAATACACCTTGATGGTAGAAAAAGCTTTCCCTCTGTCTTGCAGATCCGGCAGAAAAGCAAGTATCAGAGCTACGGAGCACTGAAATGCTGTTTCTTCTGAATCGGAGTGCCATTTCAAACAAAAACAGACCATTTAGGTGCAGGGAGAATTTTTTCACCCCCCACCAGAGAGGTTGGTTGTATGAGCCTGGCCCATGAGTAGTTCATGAATGGAGGAACAATAAATAAAATGGAAGAACCAGAGCAAATAAAAACAACAACAAAAACCCAACTGGCTGTATCATGGCCAAGCCATAGTAATTAATTTTTATCAATCAGTTATTTTATGTTTTACTTGTGCAGTTAATTGCATAAGAAATAAATATATTGGTTGATTTATATGATTTTTATTGGTAGATTTAATCATATTCAAAATACATTTATTATATATGTAATCACATATATATAATATTATGACTTGTGATTTCTCTTCAAAGATTAATCAGGTATTTTCCTTTCTTTTGGAAACTCAATGAGGTATAATAATAATAATAATAATAATAATAATAATAATAATAATAATAATAATAATAATAATAATAATAATAAAAAGACATTACACAATATAAGGGGCATGTGTTCTTAATATTAAATCAGCTGTTAGTTCCCAATTAAATCACTTTCCATGTTGATTTACCGGTATACCCTCTACAAAAACAACAAACACTGCAATAGATCACGCATTTCATAGATTTCTTTAAAAACAAAAGACAGACAATGTATTTTGACATGAAAAATTCCTTGGTGTTGCTTTCCTCTCTTCATGTTCATGGTCCAAAGCTAGTTGATCTTCTTTTCACATAACCATTCCCTCTCCACTTTGCAGTTTGCATCAAACCACGAGAACCTGGCGTTGCTATGGACATTTGCAGAGCTGATTACTACGCAGTTCTCGCCTGATGTTCCATAGTTGTTGGGATCCCCTGGATGCCAATACCTAAAGAAAAGTTCAACTTATATATTTAATTCAGACTGAATTCATGTTGCTTTTGAAGTTATTTATCTAATTCTGAAATGGTTTGAATTTGCTTCTTTGTAGTAAATGGAAGACTACATCTATGGTGGAATTAGGATTCAGAGGTATGTTAAGGTAAACAAATTATTCATGATTAAGGCAGAGGTCATTTGCGAAAACATTCACATTTAAAACTTAGAACATTTCTATCAAACTATCAATGGAGAGGAAACAACAACCAAGGAGCGCTTAGCTGAGCTAAACAGTGCTGTCATTATATAAATGATGTAAACAAACAGAACTAGAGTTCTTATTCTGGTGAGCTTCCTTCTTTAAGTGGTTCTTGTAGTGGGTGTGGTGCAGAGCCAGTCTAGAAAGCAACTGTATTAACACATGGCATAGCAAGTTTTAAAGCTCTTACCCATCATCCTGCAGAGTCTTCTTATTAACCCACACCCAGGTGCCTTCTGTTTCCATATCATTAAGGCCAATCCAAACACCTCCATATGCCCAAAATGTCGCTGACCACGGTACTCTTGGTATGTGCTCGAAAACTATTGCCTGAGAAAGTAAAAGTTAGAGTAAATCACAGTTTGTTTGTTTGTTTTTACTTCTCTGCATTTTCACTGTTTAGCAGTAATGGAGGTCTAACAAATAGATAATGGGAATATCAATTGGAAATAGGCTGTTATTCATTCATACTGTGAATCCACCTATATATATCTAATTTTAAAGCAAAATGACCTTTGGCAGATTTGAACTCTTTGACATTCCCTAACTATGGCTAGTACGGCAGCCATCTTGCATCCTGTCTCCTCTCTTGAGTTCTCTCCAGCCTGTAAAATTCAGTCCAATGTTGACTCATCTTATATCTTCCTCTGTCAATTTCTCTCTTTCTTTTCCTCTCTTGATATCCAGTTGCTGGCATGTGACATGGTGCCGTAAATAAAAATGCAGCTGTCAAAAACATTTGTGAAGTTTCTCAGCCTCAGGACGCTGCAGGGAAATGAAGGCTCTAGGAATGTGCATAATAAATGTCAGAGTGCCATCAAAACAAGTCGGATACACTGAGTTCTAGGTTGGACACTTATGTGGTGTTAGTTTAAACCACATTTCCCAATTAATTTTAGAATCTCATTATATATTAATGAGTTAATGATATGTAAATTGCATACTTTACGGATCAAAACTCATCTTTAATTTCTTGATATAGCCTATTGTCAGGAAAATGGTAGTCAGTATCAAATCAGCATTTGATAGATCACGGTTTGAATTAGTTGTGGATGACTGGATAAATGTGATCATCAGTCATAACGAGGTTTGGTGATGCTGAGATTATTTGTTAGTTTGACTGACCAGTAAACAGTCTGCATCACAGTCTTATCGTGGTGGTAACTGAGAAGAACAAAGTCCATAACGTGACTCCGACTTTTAACTAATCTATAAAAATGAAACCAGACCGATGAAGAATATTTTTTCCTCAGTAACGTTCATGCAACATGGAATCCATCTACCATCAAAGAAAGAGAGAACGTTTTTCCCTCACAGTTGATTAATTTCCTCTTATTTACCAGTTCAGCTATCAAATTAAAATGTGTGTCAAGTTTGCAACTTGTTTATGATTGCTTTGTTTTTTCATGAACAAGTTGAACAACCTCCAAGTGACCACAAAATTTACCAGGGGTTGTAATTTACACTTCCAATTTTGTGTATCTCTTGATTAATAAGTTTGAAAATGCATTCATTGATATTTCTTTCTGCCATGGAATTAGTTGATAATAAAAAAAAAAGTTTCACTATTTCACTATATCTGTGAGATACGTTTGAACTACTGTTACTGCAGAAAATGTTGGTAATGAGAGATGTCTTGATTTGGTATACACTGAAAAGAAGCCTTCCTCTAAAATCAAAGACTGTCTTTGTATGACGCCAGCAGATCATGATAGATTTTATATTTTCCTTTTTAGAAAGTAAAGAAATAAAGTACTACCTTTCTTATCTTATTTTCCCAGCCTCCTGTTCTCACCTGTTCCTCCCAGGTATCAATCACAGCCAGGTCGCCCCCACGCCTGATGCAGTCCTCTCTGCTTTGAGTCCAGTTCTTTCTGGTATAGGATGTATGTTTAGCATAAAAGTAGCATGACATGTTTCCTAAAAACCATGTCGGCGGGCATCGTCCACAACTTTCCTCTGTTAAAAATAAACAATTAATCAAACCAATAAGAAAAGGTTTGATTCCAGATTTGCTCAATTTTTAATGCAATAACCTCACCGAGATTTGCTTTTTCTGTCCGCAGGGTTGTTCTCTCTGTGTTTTCAGTCTCAATCTGATTCTGCAGAGTGTCGCTGAGAGTCTTGTTCCTCGCCAAGTTCACCACCATTTGCTGAAAGCCCTTTTTCTCCTTCTCTAATGCTTGTTGGGCCTCCTCCTGAGCTATGACAGTTTCCCTCTGCTTTATCTGAAGTCGCTTCACCTCTGACAGGATCATTTGTGGTGTTACATGGGAAATAACAGGCTCCTCACTGGTTTTGGCACCTGTGATAAAGAGATAAAGTATTTGGCATAATGTTTGCAGTGGCTAATTGACACAAAATTTCAACTGCAGTTTTGCTGAAGAACATAAAATCAAGCCTAACAAGACTACAGAGAGCAATAAAAAGTTAATTGAAGTATTGTTTACTTGTTGGATCAGTTGTACTCACAGTAAATCCCAAGAACAACAGCTGTTAATAGCAGAACAGTGTCCAGCAGTCCTAAACACACAATAACCAGGGGATACTTTGGAAGACTTTTGGACCCAATTCTGACCATGTTTGCAGATCCTGAACAAAAAGATACTTCAGCATGAGCTCAACATGAACAAAAAGCATGTACTGGTTTAATTAAAATCCTCCAGATGGTTATTAAAACAAACCTACCTTTGCTTTTTCGGCTTTGCTATGATGACTGTGCTTATCCGGGGAGGTTTTTTCACAGAAATCTTTTCAGTGTGTCAGGTTTATCTGTGTGAGGTGGGTGCACGGTCAATATTGCAAAACTGGGTTTCTAACCTTGTGTGACCTTGAAATGGGCTCAAAAGGGTTGTGTTTGAAAAGTTGTTCTTGACAGTGTTTATCCAACGTCTACTATCCTTGTACATAATATACAAAAGTTATTCATTTTTTACATTTTTAAAGGACTAAATAAAGACTTTGGATTAAAAAAGAAATTATTTTTTTACCCCATTATTTCTTGGGTCAATTCTTAAAGGATTAATCACAGGTATCAAAATCAATGTGAAATCACTTTCACACTAAATTACAAGACAGAAGAGAAACTTTTTTTCTCTGTCTTTTAAAAAAAAATAAAAAAATTAATAATGGCAACCAGCCAGTAGGCTGTGTGATTGGTTAAAGGTTTTAGGGCAGTTTGCTGGAAAATAATGGTTGAATTGGGACTGCTTTAGTCTTTTCTGTCTGTTCTTTTTTTTCACGACTACGGATATTACATATTTGTATGACTATATCAGCTTCGGACATATGTAATTTTTTCAGATAGAAGTTATGTTCATGCCTTCAACATGTGTTTCTGTGATGTGTTATGCTAATAATACAGACTGAGTTTGACAGTTTCCGGGTTTAAGCGTCTGAAAGGGATGGACTCCTGGTTGGAGTTTTGTTGCACCCGTTTCCAACTTTCGCTAAATAAAAGACTTGTGTGTTTTATATGCACCAATTAAAACTTTTAAAATGGTGTAACAATTATCAAACACTCCAGAATTATATTGTTTTAGGCGGAAATGCTCTTTCATGTTGGTAACTATTTAGCTAAATCAAGCTAAAAGTCAGAACAGACTAGTAACGTCACCGGAAATTTGCTCTGCTTCTTTTCAAAGTAAAATACGCTGAGTAGCATATATTGAAAACACTTTTGTTTTGTACATAAAAAAGTTGGCTGGGCGTCGTCATTTCGTTGTGTGTACCTTGATGTTCATGTAACTACTATAGTTGCACGTATTTTTGTACGTTATTTATTTCTGACATTGTATGTTACTACTGGCTTTGAGGAATCTGTTTGGACTCTGGGCTTTGACAGGTGTTTATGTTGATCCGGGAGAGATAACATGTTACACGTGTTCGCGGTTTTATAGGAGTCTTTCAGAAAGTGTGGTCGTTAGGCCTTCTCAGGTTATTTCCATCCCTACCTCTGGCTAACAAATCCCTAAAAAGAAATGTCACTGGAGGACTATGAGAGACATTACGACTCTCTGAATTCGGATTTGGGTAGTGGGTCTGTGGTCAATGACAGATCAGCTTCGGGCACATTAAATGGCGAAGAGGAGAAGTTACATTACATTCCTATCCGGATCCTCGGGAGGGGGGCGTTTGGTGAAGCAACCCTCTACAGAAGAACAGAGGTAGGGTGGTAACTAATACAATACCTTTACTTATCAGCTTTTTTGATGAGTTTTTATTGATGTGTTTTAACTCGTAAGATATGCAATGATGTAATTTCCCCACAGTTGGTATTCCTCAAAGTGAAGACGTGTCAGATTAAACTTTACAACGTTACAACTTTTCCTGAACCAAACGTGGGTTATTTCAGTCATAAATACCTTTCTTAAAGTGTTCCATGCTGTCCTGTAGGTCAATTATTAGGAAACACTATGTGTCTCTGGTATGTTACATTGCTTACTGTTCCTCTGTCTTCACATCCCTGACGTTTCTCACACAGTAAGTGTGTGAAATTCTTGAGCAAGAACAAGATAAATGAGTTTCTCAAGCTTTGCTTCTTTATCCACTATTATAATTGGTTGCACACACTGCACCAAAATTAGTCTGCTGAAACCACCCCTGATTTAAAAAGTGTGTGCTTGATTTCTCTAAAGATAATGGAGCGCTAAGGGATGCTGAGACAATTTACCACTGGTCTTTGTGGTCATTTTACAGCTCTTTATTAAGTATCTCCTTCTCATAAAGATTCCTTTGTGTCTCATTTGAGAATAAGACCAGCAGCACAATGGTCCTGTGCTTTGTTGGCCTGTTAGTTCATATTTTATATGATCTGAGTGAAAGAACAAATCTGGACTCTTTATTTCTATTCCCCCCCCCAGGACAACTTACTTGTAGTATGGAAGGAAGTGGACCTGAACGCGCTCTCAGAAAAGGAGCGCCGAGATGTCACAAACGAAATAAGCATCCTCTCCATGCTGGAGCACAACAACATCATCGCCTACTTCAATCACTTCATGGATAAAAACACGCTGCTTATTGAGTTGGAGTATTGCAATGGTAAGCGCATACACTTGCAGAGCCTCCTCTGAGGACTAGTTTGGGTGTTGCTCATCTGTGACGGAATGCTAAATAGCGTTGTCATCACAGGAGGAAATCTATATGATAAAATTGTCCAGCAGAAGGGGAAGCTTTTTACCGAGGAGGTACGATTGCATCATCGGAGGCAATTTATTTTACACATGAATATTCTCTGTTATGTACTAACGCTCTACATGTTGCTCTAGGTAGTTATATGGTACCTGTACCAGATTGCTTCTGCAGTGGCTCATATTCACAAGGCGGGAATTCTACACAGGTATGAGGTTTGTCCCTTTTACTGAAAGTATCAAATCGGTCACAATACGTTGTTGTCTTTTTTTAACAATAATCTTTGAGACAAACTTGAGTATGTCAAGTGGTTAATCAGATTTTTGGTGACTACACTGTCTGTTTTGTTTTTGCAGAGATATAAAAACCCTGAATATTTTCCTGACCAAGACTGACCTCATTAAGCTGGGTGACTACGGTCTCGCAAAGAAGCTAGATTCAGAGTTATCAATGGCAGAGACTGTAAGTCCCCCAGAATTTTTCTTAAAAACGTTTTTTACTGAATGAATAAATCATCTGTTCATTCATGCTGGAAGAGGAGGTTTAAGATTTTGTATCTGCTCTGATTTTAGGTGTTATGTGTTATTTTAAGGCAAATATAAATGCAAATCCAGAGAAAAACATCTATTGTTTTTTCGCAATTCTTCTCAGGAGACATAAAATGTTTTTTTCTTTTTCTCTTTGCTCTCCCTCTTCTTTCTTCTTGGTATATCCAGTGTGTGGGAACTCCATATTACATGTCACCAGAACTGTGCCAGGGAGCAAAATACAACTACAAATCAGACATTTGGGCCATGGGCTGCGTACTTTTTGAAGTTTTAACACTCAGACGAACATTTGATGCAACGGTGGGTTTACCAAGTTTCTTGCGATCAATTACACTTTGCATCAGTCAGACTTGGACTTTTTTTTTTTTTTTCCACTTGAATGAATTTTATGTGCTCTTTCTTCCTGCCCAGAACCCTCTGAACCTCTGTGTGAAAATAGTCCAAGGCAACTGGACTATGGAAGTAAATTCAGATGATTATTCGTCTGCATTGATTAAGCTGGTGTACGAGTGTCTTGATCAAGTGAGTAAGAGGAATATACAAAGACTTGTTTTGTATTGCTGCAGATAAAACTGCATAACCGTGCAGTAACAAGTCAGTGTCTTTAGTACTTGTGATTTTTGTTTTGCAGGATCCTGCAAAGAGGCCCACATCTGAGGAGGTTCTGGGCAGACCTTTCATCTCCTGCTGCAGACAGTAAGGATTTCTTGAATAAGAAATTGTCCCTTTTGTAAAATGTGAAACACCTGCCTGATTGCTCCATTCTGTTAGGGAACTTGACGACCGAGTTGTGCTTCTGAATTCAGCAATGAAGAAACCAAAGTAAGTCAACACCCTATATCTCAGCATTTTCCTTCAATAAGATTATGCCATGCATTTCTTATCTGATGCTGCGTCTGTACTATAGGCTGACCACAGTGACTGAGACCCCAGTGGCTGTGGTGACTACACGCTCAAGAGAAGTGTATTTTTGGGGGGGAGGTAAATTCACCCCTCAGAAAATCGATTCATTCAAAGGAGGCAGCGGTGCTCAGCATGTTTGTGCGGGAGAGAGTCACTTTGCAGTGGTGACAGTGGAAAAGGAGCTGTATACCTGGGCTGTAAGTATGAACAAAATTACTTGTGGGGCAGATATAGTGGATCCAGCTGTTACTGTGCTGCATTACAAGAAACTCTCTCAACCCTCAGAATGTCCAAGGTGGGGCTAAGATGGTGGGTCAGCTAGGACACGGGGACCAGGCCTCATACAGGCAGCCAAAGAGAGTGGAGAAGCTCCAGGGGAAGGCCATCCGGCAGGTGGCATGTGGGGCTGACTTTACTGCCTGTATTACTGGTGAGTAAGGAAAGCTTCCCGGCTCAGACAGGACCTAGAATCTGTTAAGATGCTAATTACTCCAGTGAAAATTCTGCCACTTCTTTTGCAGACGAGGACCAGATGTATATGTTTGGCTCAGACTATTATGGCTGCATCGGAGTGGAGGGTGAGCTGGGGATGGAGATTTTGGAGCCGGTGCTTCTGGAGTTTTTTGCCGAGCGGCCTGTCCGCCTGGTTTCATGCGGAGACAACCACGTTGTGGTGCTGGCTCAGAATGGCGACATCTACTCATGGGGCTGCGGAGAGTATGGTACATAGTTTCTACTTTTTTGTTGTTGTTGTTTGTATCTGATGTTAGTTGGCTTAGGCTCGATTGTTTTTGCTTTATTAATTGTAGCCACCAGGTGGAGGCAGTGAGTCTCCGGTATACACGGTTTCATTTCTTTGAATTCATTTTTTAAAGCATTTTAAAACATTGTTATGAAAAAAGCTATGAAATTAAGGTTAATGTTGTCATAGATTTTATTATTATTTCCATTATTATTAACAGCAGCAGTAGGGCAATTGCTGTGCTCAAATTATTTATGTTTCCTGTTTTTCTGCCACAGGGCGTCTTGGTCTGGAATGTGAGGATGATTTTTCTTCTCCAATGCAAGTAAGGGTCACCTCTCTGTCAGACTGGAGCCACATGCAATGTTTTTTTTTTACAAATCCCAATGAGAAAACATTCCTGTTTTGTATATATGTGTTGTTTCTTTCCAGGTGGAAGTTCCTAAAAGCGCTTGCATCTTGTCTGTGTCATGTGGCAGTGATGGGACCTTCTTTCTGACAGAGACTGGCAAAGTTTTAGCATGTGGAAATAATGAATTCAACAAGCTGGGTTTGAACCAGGGAATCTCTGGGCTCAAAAACCACCCTGGAGAGGTATTTAACTGTGTTTAATAGTAATTTGATAGCAGGTTTTAAGTGATTCAGCTGGATTTGTGAGCCTCTTTCTTTCCTTGCATGCTCATCCAACAGGGATACCAGGGAATACCGTACATCACCACACTGACCTTGGTTAAACAGCTGTCACGGTTCAAGATTCAGGTCATAGCTCCAGGAAAAAGTCACACAGCTGCCATCGATGGTACAGCAAAAATGAGCTTTTCTTATTTTTAATATAATTACTTGTAGTTTCTAATAGATGTGTGATTCCTGGCTTTGCAGAGCGGGGTCGTCTGATCACATTTGGTTGCAACAAATATGGGCAGCTAGGTGTGAAGGACTTTAAGAGGCACCAAGGAGTTCAGGTCCTCGTTGGACCTTTTGGAGGGAAGATGGTGACCAAAGTGTCTTGTGGAGATGGGTTCACCATCACAGCCACTGAGGGTGAGAACAATGTTGTGCATTTATGACAACAATAACATGTACGTCATTCAGGTTTTATGTAAAGATGTTAGGTCGTGACGTTCATCCTACCTGCCACACACTTTTTGCTCCACAAGCATGTCATTATTAATATCTGTCTTTGCAGACAATCAGATCTTTGCATGGGGAAATGCAGGAAATGGGAGACTCGGGATGCCCGCTGATAAGGGGTTCGGCTCAGAGGTTTGCCCTGCCATGCCAAGGCCCATCTTTGGTTCCCTCCACCATGTACCTGACCTGTCTTGCCGTGGTTGGCACACCATTATCATAATGGGTCAGTCGTCATAAAAGTTTTATAGACAGCGATACAATAAAATGCTAAAGGGAAAAAAAATAAAAAATTTATGTTCTTTTTTTATATTTGTAGAAAAAGTGCTCAACTCAAAGACCATCCGTTCAAACAGCAGTGGACTGTCAATTGGTAGTGGTAAACGCCTTTCATCAACCACAGATTAATATACTAATGAACTTGCATTGCTTGATGGTTAGTCTATATGATTGTGTGTGTACATATTTAGGGCTGGGCCAGGAAGCATCTACATCCACAGTGGATCTGGAAACGGATCCTGGGTCAGAGACAGAGTGCCGCGATAGGAGTCTTGGGGGCACACGGGAAGTTAACACAGAGGATTATTTCATGGGGCACCCATTGGACAAGTCAATGAATGAGACTGGGGACAGCTCCTGTCCTCTCTGGCTTAGAAAGGTTTTTCACCATGAAAGCACTTTGAATTCACTAGTGAGAATCAGCAAAATTTAATATCTGGATGTAGTCTTGCATCTAATTCAAGAAAACTCCTATCCAATAGGAACTCGAAGATGCAGAGTTCATCCCGATGCCAAAGGAATCTGACCCGTCCAGTCATAACCCGAACTTCTTTTTTTCTGAGAGTGTTACTCTGCCGTATGAGGAGCTGAAAGAACTCAAGGTAGCAGCAACAGCAGTCAGCAAAGGCCTTTCGGTAATGCAAATACAGTACAACCGCTGCTTGCACTAATGCTCTTGAAATAAATCCACACCCAATACTGTTCTGCATACTTTTGAAGTAGTGCTCAATTTATATATTCAGCCTCAACTTTGACTCTTTTGGCTCCGCAGACTAGACGAATGACCAGTGATAAAGTCAATGGGCTGGAAATGGATGACGTCTGGAGAAAAGGAGAATCCGGTGAATGCTGCAAAGCAAGTAGTGAAGTGGCTCAGGTATAACATCTACTCACTCATTAGTGTATATATCATGGTCTAATGAGTACACTCCAGAGCCACAGTGACAGCCAAGCTTGTTTATCTTGCAGCTGCGAGAAACACTTTCCTGTCAAGAGATGAGGATCCAGATGCTTGAAAAGCAGGTAATGTTATTTTTTTTCTCTCCTCTTGCATAATCCATCCACCTCAGAGCTGCCATCGATCAGTGTGCATCATCAGCAGGAAGCATGAATTTCTGCTGTCTTCAGGTCAGTGAGCAGCAGCGGGAGAATGAGAAGCTCTGGGCAGCGATCAATCGCTCAATGCTGCAGGAAGCGGGACCTGACCGGAACGGAAACCATCACTCTGAAAATATGCCCGGGGAAGCAGGAGGAGGAGGAGGAAGAAGAGGTGGATTCACAAATCACGGAGGCCGATCTGCTGGAGCCAGTGTGTGAGATCTTACCTGCAAACTTCTTTGCTATGAGAAAAGTGTCAAGAATCTGTGCACATGTTAAATTAAACAAGCTGGTCATGTGGGAGGAAGAGGTTCCTTTTCGAGGTGCAGCAGAGAGCGCATCCTCATTCCCATTCAGAGGTTACATTACAGTAGCTTTTTTTATTTGACTAAGTTGTACGATTGCACCTTATTGCTAATGTAACTTGTAATATATTGCACACTTTTTTTTAGCCATGTCCATCAATCTAGCTAGTTTCAGTAGACTGACATGTTAGCTGGATTCAGTATGAAGCATCAGACATTAACATCTGCAAGAGACAATCTGATCACAGTGTTAGACTGTGGATGTAAAGTCAATGCTTCCACTATCATCATTTATCATTAACTGTTCATAAGTTCAGCATCAAGGCTTCAGTCCCAAGCGCTTCAGATAATTGTATTTATCATATAGTAGATAAGAACAGCTTATGCAAATAGGATACTCTTTCCTAATGTATCTCAAATGTTGAGGTGTGAGAAGGTGGGCAGCCAGTATGGTAATTTGTGTGAAACATGAAACTACTTATTCCTGTCTTAGTTACTTTTGTCCTTACCTTCTTCGCCTCCTGTAATCTGCTGGACGTCAGTTTCCCTTGTGATGCGTGAACAGTTTTTACAGCATTTATAATATAGTTGACCCTACAGCTATAACCTTTTATTATTTTTTGCCTTTTTAAGTCTTTTTGTCTGGATTTGGTACTTCCTGAAATATTCATTTTGCTTTTTGTGCACCATTTAAGAAAGCAAAAAGCTTTTCTGCTTCTTCTTGTTGTTTTTAAATGTGTGAGGTCTTTTGATTTGTTTATTGCATGTTTACCTACACTATATACAGTATATACACCACCCTTCAAATGTTGAAGAGCATCCCTGTTTTTCCTTTGGAGATGAGGTGGAGGATTATTTTTTTATGCGAGATAATAAAAAAAGTAAAAATCTGAATGTCTTGAAATCCAGTAAAGAGGTAGGTAATGAAATAACCCATTAGATTTGATACAGATCTGAATCCCTTTTTTTTATTTATTTTTTTTATAAAGAAATTAGTCTTATTGGAGAATGTGCTCTCAGACTATCATACTAATTCTAGTTTTTATAGGAATTTAAGCTGTTTTTGTCAATTAAATAACTTCAAATGGTACAAAGGAAGTATTGAACTGCCTTTAGTTAAGAGACCTTTGAGGTCACAGCACAACAGTCGTAGTAATTTCAAGGAAAAAGTTGTTGTTTTTTATGGCATTGGAAAATCAAAACTAGATAACTTCCAGCATTCCTAGAACTATTAAATTAAATTAAGCTGTAAAAGTTACTGCAAGCTGTTCTTAGAATTGCTTTGCTTTCACTCTCCTGTCCAGATCATTAAAAACCGTCTAACACAGTTAAGTGATCATTTCAAATCTGCCATCTACTACTTTCCTCTAATGTTTTGGGTCATTATCTTCCTGGAGTCTTGCCATTCTTAGTTTTTACCTTTTCCTCACAGTGTTGAAGCATACAACACTGCCTCGCTAAGACCTACAGTATATTGCTCTTATAATGCATCAGTTGGTGTAGTTTGTAACACTGCCTCTGTGTGGAAAAGGTCTGTAAAGAATCAAAAGTTTGCATCAACTTTCAAAGCTAAAGTTACTACCATGGCTACCAGGAATATGTCACATTTCTGATGTATAAGAAAATTTATGAAATTTTCCTTCTTTTTTTTATGATTTGTTTGTACCTTGTGCAGTTTACCTGTTACCTTTGGGCAATTAGAGGTTATTTACTAAGGTTGAACTGCATAAATTTCAAAAGCTCACAACTTGGGAAAAGTGTGGTGTTCTGAAATCGACTGGTTCTATTTTTATGTCTATACAGTATCTGTAAAGTTCAAATTCAAACACAACTCCTGGTCAGATGAGCTGTCTACACCAACACTGGCAGTATTTTTTAATGCAGTAAACTGCAGCAAAGCATTAAATCAAGATTGAGCAAAGCCCAAACAGCCTTAAGGAGAATATTTTATATTGTTTAGTATGTACATGATTTTTAACAGTTCAACCATCTTTATAATATAACAGTTGTATACCTTTTGTCATAGTCACTTGCTGCTTTTTGTGTACAAGCCATAAATAAAAGGAACTGCTGTCTTTTTATTTTGATTGTTTAATCAACAGTTCTACCAGGTTAAACTACAATGTTATGCCGATAATTTCATTTAATAGCGTAAACATGGAAAACTTGCATGGAACAATATAGAAAAGACATTTCTGTTAAGAGGGAAATATTCAAACATATCTGCAATAACATTTTGATATGCGATTTAATGAAACCATTCAAAGACTACACTGACAACATGAAGATGATGGGTGTTATGTGATGTGCTGACACCTTAGGATCTGCTACATGTCATCTGGGTCAGCTCATTTGGACCGCTTTGGTTCCATGTTGCCAGCTTGGAGTTGACCCTGAGACGGATTACTTGTGTTCCTGGTAGTTTGATCTTTTTTTCTTCCTCTTTGGAAGCTGAAAAAAAAGACACAATTCTTTTAAAAAGTTTCAAATAATATTTCTTTCCTAATACTTGGTATAATCTTATGTATTAACAGATTAATTAAAGTGGTCCCCTATGTTTTATTTCATTTTAAAGCGAAGGCATACGAGATCCATGCGTAAAAATACAACTTTTCAGTTATACTAGTCATCAGTAATTCAACAGTTAATTTTTAAAAGTATCAGTATAAAGTATATCAGGCCTTACCTCTGGAGTCTTGCTTCTGGTGTTTGTTTTGAAGAACTCCTCTATCTGTGAACCTTTAGTCCTGTGAAAGGATGAACTATAGACTTGACGCTGTTTTAGGTTTTTACAGATCTGAGTATGTTTTTCCAGTCTTCCACTTCTAAACGTCCTGTTGCAGAAACTGCAAGGAAGAAGCTGGAGGTTGTCATCTGGGGCACTGTTGAGTGGTTCATCTGCTTGCTGCTGTTGACTGAAATAAGAAAAACTAAAGACAGGTGGGAGAGTTGATTCTCCTGACAGCTTTCCTCCCGAACTCTCCTGGTTTTCAGTGGCCCATCTATGTGTAGATTTCTCCAGACTCTTCTGAGGCATCTCTTCCTGATTATTATAGGTATTCCTGTATCTTCTTACTCTATAATTCTTTTCCTTTGTCCAGTCTGTGTTGTTCAGAGATGCCTCATCTTGTTTGCTGTCATTTATCACACCCTTTTCCCAAATTCCATGGCCTTTTTCATCTCCTTTTCTTCTGGAATACTTGTTAATTTCCTGCAATCCTGTTTTGTTTGGAACTCCATTCATTTTTTGCTCATTGATTACATGAACACCTTCCGGCCCTTCATCTTTTGAATGAGGAGTTTCTGCACCTTCCCATTCGGCCTGCTGTACTTCAGGATTATTTCTCACTCTGTCTTCAGTCCTCTGAGCTTGTTTATTAATCGTTTGCTTGAAATTGCCATGCCTGCTTTCCTCCACCAACATGTCTCTGCTTGTCCCAGGCTGTCTCATCTCATGTTCAGATAACATGGCTCCCTTCTGAACTTTTCCCTTTTCAGCTTGTGCCCAATATTGCCTCTCCTCTCCGCTCTTGTGTTGACCATCTGCAGCAGTATCAGTGCTTTGACTCTGGATTGTTTGCCTTATCTTCTCTCCAACCTTCCAGAGCTTCCCCTGTAGCATGAGCTCTTTTGCATGAATTGCTCTGGCCATCTGCAGCTCTCTGTTAGTTCTGTGCGAGTCTTCTCTTGAATACAAGAACCCAGTGGTCTTTTGAATGCCATTAAATTTATAGTCTTTAGTTGAGAAATGGCCTCTTTGCTGTGTTGACAGACTGATTTTCTCAAAATCATGCAAAGCGGGCGGACCTTGTGTCTGTCGAGATCTTCTATGAATTACAGGCTTGTTTGGAAATGGCTGGTCCATTATATCTACTTTCCTGTTAGGCACAAAACCACAATGCAATGCTGTGCTGCCTTTCAGGATTATGTCTTTTCGTGTCTGTGCTCATGTCTTGCTGCTGAACATCCTAAATCATGTCTATGGGGGAAACAATGGGAAAAATAAGGTAAGAATCAAAGAAAATCCAAGTAAAAGGGGAATCTACACTTCTTGACTGTTGAATTAGGGTGTGAAACCAGTCTAAGACCTTGAAAACTTGAACTCCATTAGATCCACTTGCTATAACTTTCTACCAGTTCACAGTCTCTATAGCACATTAAGCTCAGACTGAATGACAATAATGAAATAATAATGAAAAAGAGTTCAAATTAGAAACAATATCTATAGGAAAATTTTACTGACTCAAAATAAAAGTATGAGCTACTGTTTACTTACCAGCGCATTTACTCCATCTGTCACATATAAATCAAGTTGAAAATCCCGTCAACACTTTAGGATTAACCGAATGTGGAATTTTCCTGCTGTAAAATAATCGATGCGACCTGTTTTCTAACGTTTACATTTGTTGCCTAGAAACCGAACATCTCACGTGTGTTCTCTGGTCAGTCAATTAGACGTCACTTCCGGAAGTGGAGTCCCTCCCTGTATGTTTTTT
>JBBBVU010000021.1:10103334-10113531 GCA_037177055.1 Atherinosoma microstoma | reverse complement strand
CCCACGGCTTGGGTAAATTAAATGTACAACAGGATGACACTCAGAATCCTGTGTCCATGGCACGATAGTTGGGCTTGCTGGGGAGGGAGTGTAGCGGCATTTGGATTTGGTCTATCGCCGAAGGCACGAAAGTTGTGCTACACTTTTTTGATCATCTGAAAACCAAAGAAAAGCAAAACAACTGGTGATATTTCACTTCCCCTTTGGCTTAACTTCCTGTAACATTTATCTGGACAGTCAGGCAGTCAAACTTACAGGATACATGATAAATATGCAGTATTATGAACCGAATAGATTAAGTTTTGCAATCGAGCAACACCACTTTAAATCCTCCGGTTCTGCTTGAATACACGTCTAAGAGAAATAGTCGGTCTTCATAATTCAGTTAAGCTCAAAATTATTCCTACTTCCAAAGCCAGTAAAATAAGCTTAAACTGCACGTTAAGTAAAGTCAGTGTTGATGCTTTGTCATCTCATCTTTGGTAGTGTGCTTACATAGATCATCAAAAGGCATCTGACCCTTTTTATGCTTTTTAACCCCTGAGGCTCGGCTGTTTTTGCTTCATTTAAAGCATGTCCTTTTTCACCTGTGTCAGACAAAGAACGACATACCGGCTATTGTCATGCTTGATCATGTTTAGTGCTTTTGTGTTGCTCCCTACCAGTGAAGATAAAAGGACACATTGTTGTTGATGTGTACTTGCTCACCATGACTTAATTGGTTTTGGCATTGGTAACTAAACAGGATTCTACCAAGTATTGATGCCTAAGTAGTTTATATGTCCCCCATGGACATTCAGAAATTCTTCACATTAAAAAAGCTTACGCAGGATTTTCACAAAGGCCTGTGATTCTGAAACCATTACTCACCAGTAACTAACTCATTTTGCATATTTTTGCCAAGTTATTAACACTTGCTTTCGCTAAAATGAGGATGAGTTGACTGTCTTCTGTTTGCTTTGAATGTTTAACAGTGATTGCACAAAGATGATTCTGGTGAGTCTTGTAGGCTCTTGTGAATATTGCATAACGCTTTCTCTTACACATTAACGACCAGGTAAGTAAATGCTTCTTTAAGCTGCTCATTTTGTGTAACGTCCGAGTAGTACAACTTCTAGTATGTATGCTGTAGAGGATAGCAAGATAACTTTTTTTTTTTTTTTATCATAGTGGATGTGACATTGTTGGGATGAGTGAGGGGTCTGAGATGTTTCTGTGCTTGAAGTCCTCAGACACTTTACGGGTTTGTTCCTTTTGAAGGAACATGTCTCTTCTCTCACCTTTCCCTTTACAGTGCAGGGAGCTCGGCTGATGTCCCCTCTGGAAAGTTCTTGAGGCTGTAGGAGGCTGAGGAAGTGGGCACTTCTCCTGTGGTATTCAAATTTGGAAAGTTTAGTCCCCCCCCCCATTTGTAAAAGATCCATGAGAACTATGACCGATCCATGAAATTGGGAGTAGTGTTGGGGTTATGGAAGTGATATTTAATCTAATTCCATCTTAATACTAGTTTTATGTCCCCACAAAGACGACTGTTATTTGCACTTTTTAAAGCAGATGTTGACACTTTTTTGCTAATTCACTTATCGCTCTTGTTAATATGATGTTAATCTATTCATTTAACACTCTTAGACACAATTAGTCATACCACTACATGTGGTAAATGAGCATTAAAACAGGGATACCATCACTCACACCAATGCCCAGCAATCAAATGCCAGTCGGGGGTAAACCTTTACTGCATCATTCTTTTTTTCTGGGCAGTATCTTTTTTTCATAATATCTTCTTTTTTCTTTTACTTTTTTGGATTCTTTACCTGAAACTTTCACCACTTTTTGTTTTTTCATGACCCGAGCCATGCTGAACCTTTTTGCTTGTGTGTGCATGTACAGTATGTGTGTGGCCGTCAGCTACAAGTTCAGAGTCGTTTTCTAATTTTGTGCCTTTCATCTGCAGATGGGTATTGCCATTGGGTTCCTGGTCCCACCTATTCTTGTGCCCAACGTGGATGATGTGGACGAGCTGGCGTATCACATCAGAATCATGTTCTACATCAGCGCAGGTGTGGCCACTCTCATCTTCGTCCTTGTGATTATTGGTAAGTCTTCAAGGGAAGATGATTCTTTATACACACAGACTCGGAGTGGGTAGGAGCTGTCAAGGTCTCATGCAGTAGTAGTCAACTGCAAATCTCTTTTAATGGCAAATAAATTCTCTTGCTAATGTCATGACACATGACAATAAAGCAAAATAGTGATCTTAACAGTTTTTGGTCTCTAGTGTTACAGACTGCGACATACCTCCTTTTTCCTCGAAAAGATTTGCACTTTGTCATTACATAAGATGACAACTGGCTACCTGAAAAGATTTTTCTAAGTTTTTGACATATATAGTTTACTTGTTTTATATTAGAGCTTTTTTTTATGGTTGTCAGGCTCCTTAGCCCACCCTCACGAGAAGCTGAGTCTTCCTGAGATGTGCTTTCTACTGAGAACTCAACAGCATGGCACTCCACCAGATGAGCAGCCACAATAATTGCCATAATTGTCTTCTGTCTGATAAGATTTGATTTGACACATTACGAAATACAAGCAAGAACTCAGGAAGTCATAGAGGTTCTCTACAGCCGCTCTATTAAATTCTCCTTCCACCTCCACCAACAACTAAAACATAGTGACAGTCAGAGGCACAGTGAGAAAGAAGTCCTTTAATAGTCTCTTTTTTTCGGATTAGCAATTATAATTGCTTATCAAAGTATACCCTGTTACTTTGTAATCATGTGCATGTGCATGTGCAGATTTTGCCAGACAACTTAGTTTTGATAGAGATGCACATTTTGAGTGGTTTTTAAAGTCGACTGGTCGGGCAATTAGAATTGATTAGTTGACTAGTTGTGACAATTGGCCATCTTTTTAAAACATTGTGTGGGCTCTAGTTTCCTCGTACAGTAGGTAGATGAGAAAGCGGGTCAGAGAGATTGGGGGGATTGAACCTGGGCTGGATGCATCAAGAGGCTGTAGCCTCTCTAAGGGGTGACTGCTATCCCAGGTGAACTAAACACTGCGCACATTGGAGCATTCAGCTACAACAAAACTAGTTATGGGATTCTTCCTGGGCGGAAGCTGCAGCTAGCTTTGGGGTTAACTCCTCCACTTTACACAGCAGTGGTACAGTGGACACAGGACTGGAACCAGAAGAGCTGTGGTATTTTATTTAGTTTTTACCACAAGGACAAAGTTTAAACCTGTTTTAGAGGAAATCTTACCTTCAGTCTTCAGTGTTTTGGCCACCAGGTGCTTCTTGTAGTAACTTTGTGTCCTTGCTAAAATATAGAGTATTTCATATTTTGCTGTCATTGTATGGGATAATTCTCGATTTCATATAAGAAATAAATTTCTGCTGGAACACTGGACAGAAGGTGGAATTTAAAAGAATAAATCACAAACCAAATCGTAATATTGGTCAGAAAAATCGCAATCAGATTTTTTCCCCATATCGTTTGTGTACACACTTACACGCATGTTCACATATTAGGTTCTACTTTTCCTTTAGTGGCACAGTAGATTGACCTGTGACTATACCAGCTAATAGGAAAACTGATAATATGCTACCATGAAAAGCTTGATGACATGCCAGATTTTCTATCTGTCATACAATATCTTGTATCTTAGACATCCAAATATAACTTCCAGAAATACTCTGTGTTTGTCCTGCAGTGTTTCAGGAGAGACCGGAGATTCCTCCAACCCAATCGCAGGCTCAAGCCAGGAACACTCACCCGGATGAGTATTCCTACATGGCCTCCATCATGAGGCTGCTGCGGAACAAGGCCTTCATGCTCCTTGCAGTCAGCTATGGTTGGTTCCTGTTGCTTTATTCTGTTGGTACTTAAATACTTAGATAGCAGAACAGGATACTTTTATGTCATAACACAATTTTTTGTCCAATTGTTTTAAATATGTAATTTAAAAAACTGAAAAAGGCACTCAAGATGACTTATTTAATAGGCTCAAGGTGACATGTTTTTATATGCTTCTATCTCATAGTGGTGTCATAATTACATCACTGTGACATGCTCATCATCCCACTCACTAACTTTGTACTTTAATCACTCACTCAGGATTGGATGATGTTGCAGTATTAAGGTGAAAGGTTGAAATTGATTTCTGCCTGTGACGCCACCTCATCCATATTTCTGGAATTCCACAGTCTTAATCAGCTGCTGTGCGTGTAGGAATGTGTCATAGACTTATAGCACTCTGACTCTGCATTGCATTGGTCTAAAGGTCTTTGAAGATGTCTAATTTTTGCTTAAAGGTCATTATTTGATAATGACTGTGGTAATAACAACAGTTATTCAGATTAGATACTAAATATACACCTTAAGCTACAACAATCTGATTTTGGGATTTATTTTTGTTTCATAGGAGGTCAAAGTAGTTCTGATTGATACATCTTACATTTATACATTACTACTTATTACAAAGTCTCACCCCCTTACAACCCGATTACCCCAGAATACACAGAGCCTGTTTTCTGTTTGTCTGCAGGACTGAACGTTGGCTGCTTCTATGCCATTTCCACGCTGTTGAACAGGATGATAATAGAACACTATCCGGTAAGTCCTTGTGTGATTGCTGGAGTACATTCTGCTCCATTTTACTTCTATGCTATGTTCTTTTTTTTATTTCCTGTGGAACATGTTTGCTCTTAGTTGACTTCTCTGGCCTTCTTTCCTATGCACCATATAAATAAGCCAGGCCTGTAAACATTTGTGTTTTTTAACACTAAACTTTAAAGGTGTCGGGGAGTTAACCCTAACACAGATAACAGGAGTCTGGAATTCTGGTTGTAATTGCCCCGGGACCAAATAACTGATGGACTGCAGGTATCTTATAGGGTTTTTAAGACAGAAATGTTAATGATTTTCCTCTCAGGGTGAAGAGGTGAATGCTGGGAGAATTGGTCTGACCATTGTCATTGCTGGTATGGCGGGGTCCCTCATATGTGGTATTTGGCTGGACAAAACCAAAACCTACAAGTAAGATCTTTTGTTGAAATGCTGTTTACCACTGATATGTGTAAAAAATAACCGAGAATAACTGAAGTTAGTGGGATTCATCTGCTGAAACGTCAACACCGACTTAGATATGTCAGTCTGGGCTAAAGACGGCGAACAATTCTTGAATAGCATAGCCATTGTCAAAAAGATAAACACATCCTATTGTCTAGTAGGATGAGTGCTGAATCAAATTGTCTAGCAGATTTGAATATAAGTTCATCAGTACACTGAATACTTCCTTAAGGAATGATATTTGTTTTGGGAGTGGCTTCATGCACTTCCTTGAATGCATGGGCTCCAACATTATCATCAGATTTAAGGCTCATCAGTCACTCTTGTTCTCTAGAATCTAGAGTAGTAGCTCTGCTTTAAAACACTGGATTCTTGAATGAATGTTCTTTGAACTGTCAGCTTACAGAAAGATGTCCAAGTGCATTAAAGCCTTTGTTCGCACGACTAAGAATCCAGTGGAACTTAGGTTTGTATGTGATGTCCCTCTCTGCTTATCTGAACTGACAGACTATTCTCTCCTGCGTCTCTCCACTGTATTACACATAGAAACACTAGTAACATAATAATACAGTGACTGTGTCTAATTATACATACTGTCCTTATTTTAATCATTTTGATGTAGACGTCTATTCACTACTTTCCATAAAGTAAATACCCTCCAGTATTCCCAGTAGTTTGATGTAAGAGAGCTGGTGTTACACTGTCTCCTGTGATATGGTGTGCAAACTATTGTGACAAGTTAAATTCTCAGATTCCTTACATGCCAGTATGATTCTTTGCTGTCAAAGGAGTTTGACTCAGATTTATGTTGTAGATCCTCACACTCTCATCGCCCTGTGTAAGAGAATCAAAGGACTTTGCAATACAATAACAAAAATGTTTTGCAGCATATTTTACGCGTGACTTTACAGGAGACAGCTACAACAGGGTAAGCCTGTTTTTGCTGAAGGTCTGAGTTGTGAGTTTTGAATGGGCTGCAGTACCTCGGGAACACTGTTTTGGTTGCTTGTTTTGGAGGATTTTTTGAACGCGTGAGGACATCTGTGGGCTTTTCCATTTTATGATAGCTTTTTTAGGTGTTCAGTGGGTCTGCTATAACATGCATTATGACGCGTATAATGCATGCACATAAAATGATGATTGCCATGGTCCTGGATATTCACCAGTTATAAGTTATAAATTGTTTCTTTCCACATTTCTAGTGCTTCTAGTTTAGCCTAAATTTCTTGGTGCATAAATAATAAAAAGTGCTTTGCTGCCCCAGCATTGATTTATTTATTCCAAAATGACTTTGGGAACTACAATGCATGAAGATAGTTTCCATGTGTTAAGACAAGTGGTGCCAAATCTGCTGAAATTAGTTTCAAAAATTGTTTTGCTTTTGCCAGCATATGCTTGATTTCATAAAAGTAAATGTAGAATTATTGGTGATCTTTGAAAGTATTTGTCTGAAATGTGCCTTTACAGGAAACCTTTTTAAAACAAAGATACATAAATATAGGATTATGCTTTGTTTTAATCACCTTTAATCACCAGGCATGCAGTGAATTGAGCCACAATATGTGTCACAAGACTCAGTCTTTAACTTGAATGTAAATTTCAAATCAGATTAAGTGATTAGAACTGCAATCATTATTCAGTTTATGTAGCCTGTACCCACGTTAAAGCACGTTGTGTGTGGTTATATGTGATGACTGTTCTGTCATATTACATTTTAAACTGATTCTTCTTTCTCCACAGACAGACCACCCTGGTTGTATATATCCTTTCTCTGGTTGGGATGTTTGTATATGCCCTCACTCTCAGCCTGGGTCACCTGTGGGTGGTGTTTGTCACTGCTGGAGTTTTAGGGTAGGTAACCATTAATGAATAGTGGTCACCGCTGAGATAAACATCACAGATATAAGTTTGTAAACAATCTACAACATCTGAATAAAAGTTAACTGTGGCATAAAACATTGTCAAATAACCAGCCAGCATGTGATAATCACATGTATTATTTATTCATTGCGAGCAGTTGGTATGCTGAAGTAGCTGTAGTTTTCCATGATTTGACTGCTTTTTAAAGTGGATATTTATAGTGTCTGGTACCTTTTAAGATATCATTTTATGCATTATGATTTGCAATTCAGAAACTATTCTTAAGGCTTGATCACTGATTAACTAATCTTGGTATGATGTATGCTGGTTTGTTGAGTCAGAAGGGCCATCATACTGAATGCTGAGCAACTATTTATCTTGGGATGGATGGTGGCAGATAACCCAATAGGAAAGTGATCCATTTATACACGGGACTTTGGAATTGAAAGGATGGTTATTTTAGACAGGTTTTTACCAGTGCCTCATTGCACAACAGTTCTATTAAGAGTTTATAAACTTAAACAAATGTCACTGCAAATTCATTATTTTACCATTAGCTAAATGGTAAAATAGCCATTTGGCTAATTCTGGTACATATACAAAGTTTATTAATGTACAGTGTCACTGTCAAATAAACAAATAAACAACCAACCATACAAACAAAAAATGGTTCATGTTTTCTGAATTTCTCTCCATGGCCTGAGTGCTGCTTTGGCAAAGCAAAATGAATGCTCCTTTAACTCCCCACTCCACATGCTTGGTTCTTATAATTATTGCTTTTTATGGTAAGCTGATTATAAACATAACCGCATAACTAGTTTCCATAGCAATTTCACTGCCTGGTATTAATTTCTAAAACCCAGACTGACACATTCTACAGATACTCGTCCTATTTTTATTTCTGTGAAGCTGTTTCTCATTATTGACATAATTAAGGCGTGAACGGTGGCTGAGCAGACGTGTTGATTTAGGCTTCTAATTTGAGCTTCATTTTGTCTGTAGCTTTTTCATGACAGGATATCTGCCTCTGGGCTTTGAGTTTGCTGTGGAACTCACCTTCCCAGAATCAGAGGGAACCTCATCTGGTCTGCTGAACTGTTCAGCTCAGGTTTGTTACTGTTAGCATTATTCTCAGGATGAGCATGCAAACTAGATAACAAATAGTTTCTGTTTGGGATTGTGAGTTTTGTAAAACTTGTTTCAGATCTTTGGGATCATTTTCACCATTGGTCAAGGAAAGATTATTGACAAGTGGGGAACTTTAGTTGGAAACATCTTCCTGTGTATCTTTCTACTAATAGGAACAGTAATGACAGGTAAGATCTAAACGCTGTATCTTACGATTCCTCAAATGACATCTTTCATGGGTAAATGGTGCCCCCTTCAGGCTCATTTAAGAATTACAGATGTAGTTGCATAAAAAGAGATGGATCTGATTATCAGAGAATGTTGAAAATATGTTGTTTCTGCTATGGAATCTCATACTCGTTTATTTTTCAAGATATGCATTTGTTATTCACTGAAATATATGCCATCAGTTTTTTTCTCTATTCATTTTCTACATGCAACCTGCAAATCACTATATTAGAAGTTGCTATGGGACACAGTCCAGGGTTATGCAGCAGTGATTTATCTTAGTTGACAGCTAAATTGAAACTGCTTTATGTTTATCACAGGACTAATCAAATCTGACCTACGACGGCAAAAGGCCAACCAGCAGACTGAGGTGCAGACAGTGAGCGTAAGTACATCTGTGTGTAACATGGAGTCAGATGTTGGATCTTCCCATCCCGGTGGGGAGGGAGTGTGTTCCCACTCTGGCTCTGGTCTGAATGCATTCTGTTGAGGTTTTCTGCTGGCTGCTTTGCAGCTGTTGCTCACACTGCAGCGTACTGCCTGACTGGCTGCAGTGGTTTCTGCTGCCACGAGTAAAAACTGACTAAAAGTCCAATTTACTCTCAACTCTGCTTTGTGTGACAGCTTTCAAGCTAAATCTAACAAACATGCATGTTTTTACATACTTTATTCTAAAAAAGCTAAATACATAAAAAAAACAACTGTAATTTTGGATTAACATTGCTTTTCTACATTTTCATATGGGTGCACCTGACAGCTGCTAGATATTTATTCTATTGTAATTTTTTGGAGAAAAAAATAAATAAATAAAAACTTTATGTGACAATGTGCCATTTTAAAAAAAAAACAGGCAATAAAAAACAGGATTAAATCATTAAGGTTAAACTGTTAATTCTATCAGTCTCTTTAATAAATGTTCAAACAAATTCGTTTAAACCCAAAACAAAACTCAATGACACCCAGCTGCTCAAAATCACCCTTGGATATTTGAAAAGGAAATTTCAAATGAAAGCTTGCCTCACACTGTGTGCTCTGCTGCTCACCTGTTTCCTTTTTAAGCAAAGCTTGGGTCCTTTTGCTGTCTTTACTTGTCCATTTCTGCTCCTAATGCTGCAATTATAACAACACAAATACAACTATAACTGAAAACACCAGCACCCCTGCACACTTATAGAAATTAAGATATTTAATAGACCACAGCTACTTTCCTTGTTACAATTCTATTAGATATGATATATAAACAAATGTTAAATTAAAAGCAATTCTTTTAGAAAAATGTTATAATTACTATGAACCAGTTTTCCCACTAAGACCTGTGAAAGTATCATGAGTGGTCTAATGAACAGGCTGCAGGCAGTGTAGTTGGGTGTGCAGTTGTTTCTGGTGCCACTGGTGGTGGTGTGATGTGAAGGAGAAGGTGGAGAATAAGGTGACCCTTGAGGCCCCTCAGAGCTTTGATACCCGAGCTATGATTCCAGCCTACGGACTCCATCTCATCGGTGCAGGACTACGGGGCCACAGCACGCAGCAGCCCCTGGCAACGGCAGTCATGATATAAACCCCACAACTTCACTAAAACCAAAACACACTCCTGACAAGGTAGGGGCACAAAGCAGTAAGACCTTAGCTCACAGAAAAATATGTCACAGACAAAAGTAAAACCATGCCATCAGTGTTTTTTAAAATAAAATATAGAAAAATAAAACTGAAATTTCAGAGCAAATTAAACTATAAATAAACTATAACTAACACTACTGTGTTTGACTTACAGTAATAGAGGGTTTAATTACTTTTTAGGGTTTAATTTTCAGAAAATTATATATATGATTTTAAAATACTGGATTGGATTCTGCTTCAGGATGTTAATAATAAACAACGGTGCCGTTCCTCTAAAACTCACTGAGAAAAT
>JBBBVU010000021.1:10081053-10092020 GCA_037177055.1 Atherinosoma microstoma | reverse complement strand
TCCTGTTGCTCAGACCAGACGAGGAGATTCAGCTTCATCTCAATTCATTGTGGACTGAGATGAAGCTTCTTTTCAGTGACTCCCACTGGTTTACTAAGGTTTTATATTGCTTTCTGTAACTGCTTTTAATTATGTGGAAATGGATTTAAAAAAAAACAAAAAAAACAAAATTATATCTGTGGATGTTTCATTCATATAGACAATCAAACAAAATGTATTGAACAATTTGTATGTATTCTGCTTTTTAGGGATTTATTTCCTTTTGAGAAGTAAAAGTAAAAGTGTTAGAGTAAGTTAAGTTCATTACTGTCACATCATTCATGGCCAAGTTCTTTCTGTTTCCAGAAGAGGGCATCCTAAACGTTCCAGTCTATCTGCTGTGGAGTGTGAAGTACTGGTGATGTTGAAACAAAGCACTCTATTGTTTCAGTTCTAGGATGTGCTAATCTAATGTTACTGATTGTGTCATTGTTCAAAGATCATTTCTGAGGGGCGGCTTTTATGTAATTGCGCTACTTTTTTTTTGGGTGCTGGTGTTCACACCAATAATAATTTACCAAACCAAAAACTATCTATGATGAGACGCAGGTAGGCCATGAAGAAGGTCGATGATTTATGGAGTGACTGGCTGCTCGCCTCGCTCTGATAGAAGTATGTGCTCATGCTGGAAACTGTGTGCCACTGCCCTCTTATTTGCTGGCTTCGTTATCAACTGTGAGCTATAAATCACAGCCAAATCCTGAATCCTGCTTTTATCTCCTGACATTCCTTCGGTGGTGTTGGTATTCAGGTAGATGGTGCGTGCCAAGGAATTCTTATTATTGCACATGTGGCATCCACTCTTCTCAAACACTTCCAGAGATTAATCTCTTCCCAAGGCGCCCCTGTTATTCAGTCAAGTGTCAGCCTTGTGAATGTGGAAGTGGAATTATATCTTTTTTTCTCTCTTGCATAAATAAATAAACACTGCTTGCCCACAGATTTGTTCCAGTTAAGTATGATCAGACTTCAACAAACATCAAGAACACATTTATGCATCTCTCTAACTGCAGTATGTACAAAACCAGCCATGATTATCTCAGGTAAGCCTCATCAAAGCTCTGCAAATGTAGATTGAATGTGTGCCGTTACGGGAATCCCACTGACTCATCCCCTTACTACAGCTCGGGTGTTTGAAGTTCATTTCTTCCTTTTCAGCTGCAGTGACCCTGAAGTTGAGGATTATGGGAACAAATGGAGTATGAGTGCAATGTGGAGGTATTTGAAGCCAAAGGGAAAGGACACCACATGTATGTCAAACATTCACCTTTTGTTTTTGATTTTAGTATCCAAGACTGCCTGAATTTAATCAGATCTTAATCATTCTTTCAGTGACTAAATCTTTTCATCTTTTGGAGATGTGTTTTTTCTTTTTCTTTTTGTCTGTTCCAGGTCTGAGAAAACAAGTCAAGGACCTCGTCATCAAAACGGTGCTGAGTGCGAAACAACTGATAGCCAATGCCTGCAAGATGTTTGCTCATCATAAGACTGATTGCTCTGGTAATTATCTCAGATTCCTACCTTATTTAATTAAAACAGTCCAGTCCTTCTACTAAAGTTGCACTTTTAGAATCATAACTGAGGCCAATATGCATGTGTGTTTTTTAATGAAACCTGAGCTCTGGAAAAATTCCCTTTTTTCTGCTCACTCTGCAGATACACTCACATAAACATAGTCATACAAATGAATATATTTCCTTTCAGTTTCATATTCATTGTCCAACGGTTTCTACATATTATTTGTCCAGTTTGCCATGCTGAGGTAGCAGACAGTCATTCCTCAGCGTGGAGCCTTCCTGCCTGTTGCTGCCCTTCTGTATGCCTGCCTGGTCGTGGAGGACCCGTTGACTGAAGAAAGAATTCGCTTCCTCTCCTCTGTTGCAATTCAGCTCTGTCTGATTTAGCCTGACTGTTTTCTTGGCTAGTCTTGCTTAGAAGCAGGCTTGTGTGAACTCCCATTTTGGAACCATTACCCTTGTTAGTGTTGGCACTAATTGTCTGCGCTCTTTCTCCGAGTCTGGCAGCCTTTCTTAGATTTGGGGTTTGAAAGTGAAGTGGCCTTGCCTCCCTCAGCACCACTGTCTCTTTTTCACTCTTTTTCCCTTTCTCTTACTGTTTCTGTTTGTTTATAATTCTCCTTCTACTGCTCACACTCTTTTTCACCCTATACATGTTAGGAAAATAAAGGCCTTGCAGTTGTGACAGGTTTCCCGGGACATAATAACCTCCTGATTGGAGGTTGTTTGGGCTGTATTGGGCGCGTAGCAGCATGGACTCAGTCAGAAAGTCGCCTGCATAAAGATGCAATCTCCACCCTCACCATCTCTGAGGAGTTGAAAAACCACATTAACCCAGGGTGTGAATGTTGACCATGCAGGTATTTACAGTGTGGCTCACCAAGCCTCAACCTGGTTCTGAGACACACAGAGACAACCAGGTGAGCTAAAAATTATTATTATTATTATTTTTTCTAAATTTACTATATTTCTGCACAAGTAATGTAGCCTACACAATTATTTGAAGATAAAGAATTTTAACATATGAGTTAATAGTATTACACTGGACCACTTTACTTAACATTTGTGGAAGAGCATCATGGTGCAAACAAAAAAAATTCATTGTTGATGTTCATCAGACTGGAACAGGCTCAACTAAAGAGTTTGGACTGTGCCAGTCTACAGTCAGACTGTGTACAAATTGAGTAAATTTAACCCTTTAAACCCTTTTCTGAACCAGGGTAGGCTGTCACTAGTTATTTCTCCAACACTGTTTCATATTTAGAAGATTTGAATAAGGAAAGGTGAATGGTAGAAGTAAAACACATTTTTTTTTTTTTTGGCTTATGACTCGATGCAAATTACAGGAAATGGAAACAGTTTAGAAAATCGCATCTGACCTGGCAAAGATTAAAGTGATGTGATTCACCAGCTGTTTCCAGTCTAATCCAGCAAAGAATAAACACGTGTGACCGACCGGCTTCTTCCTGGATGGGACAAAAATAAAAAGATATCAGAGATGAAAGTAAGAGCTGTCACCTTTAACCTCTCATGGATGTCCACTGCATTTGTTCTTTTGTTTGGTTGTTTGTTACTCCTTAGGATTTGTTTCTAGTTAGGAAAACCTAATTAATTAACTTCAAACTAGTCGATAGGATAGAGTCTGATTCACCTCATTTTTGGGGGAAATTCAAAAGATCGCTTCAGATTTGCTTCTCCAGTGCTCGGAAATCTGTCTGCTGTAGATTCAATGATGAATTCTCAATTACACCAGCGAAATAAAGAAAAACGCCAGGCTCTCTGCCAGTGAACAGAATCTGAAGATAAATCTTTTTAATCCAGGGAGACATTAATCCACAGTGGGTCGTTATAAGATGTCATAAGTTATTCCACCAAAGATGAATGAGGTTAATGTTTTGGAAGGAGCCAGTCAAACCCTGAATGTAATCCCCTAAAACATGTTGTGGTAAGACAATTAGTGAGCAGAAGAATCGACTAAAACGATTGCTTCCATGCCAATTCGGAGGACTAATCAAAGGTGACTTGAAATGTTTGATTTGCAATTGTTTCAGCTTGAGAGGATCCCATCAGATACTGCAGAAAATAGTTCAGATACTCTTGTCACTCACACAGTGAGACGTTGGATATTTTCCCTTTTTATAAATGATATTTTCCTCTCTATTATTGGGATATATGTATTTCTGTTTAGGACTACCAGTATGTAGAAAATTCTGAAGTGTTTGTAAAGTTTAGATCACCGCTGTACCTGATGTTTACATAAACAATTTGCTCTCATTCACTATTTTTTTTTTTACTCTCCAGTATGCCTGTATTTATTTTACTACGTTTATTGGATGGAAGTGATAGCAAAGAAACGCGCACACTGCCTTTCAACATAAACATAATGTCTTTCCTTTGAAGCTTTAAACAGGAATTTTGGTCAAGCAAACCCAGCTGAAGCTGCAATTCTGTGCTGAGTTGTAAATACGCGGTATAAACCTTTAGGTGTTCACAGCCCATCGCTGTAACTGCTTTTCTCTAAACTGGCTTTCTTTGCAACTTTTGTAAAAAGGTGTTTACATTCATACGAGTTCAGTATTTTAGTAGAAACTGAAGTCTATAAACCAGCAGAACAAAAGCTATTAGGCTCTGCACCTTTGATTGAGACACATAATACATTGTGGTCTCCAGTGACTATGAAAATGATCCTACTTCAGCCGTATTCCTTTACTGTTGAATTTAGTGTAATTTTGTTGTCTTCAGATGGCCTCAAGCAACTTAATTATGGCATTCATAGTCTGTCTACTGGATTAAGTTTCCAAAAAGAGACACTGACGGTTCCAGAGGACCACCCTCATCATCTGTCTCTGTTCTGTCTTTCTCAGTGTGGTCATATTGCATGCAGACTCCCTCTCTGAGTGTGAGTGTATGTATAATAATATGAATACAGGGACATGCTGGAACCCGTGCAAAGCATTCATTTCACAAACATACAGGTCAGACTAAGCTTATGAGTTTAGGCTCGCATGTTTTTGTGGCTGTTTCTGTCCCTTAAATAAAGCCCATCCAAAAACCACCTGCATGTCATATTCTGTTAACCGCAGTTGGCCCCATTCCTCCTGCTCCTCTTCCACTTATCCTAGCTGTAGCCTTCTACCCCACAATTTACAATGCACTCAGCTTTCTTCCTGGGCCTCAGCAGCTGCCTAATAGTAAACAGTTAAAGCGTCAGAATGCACAGCAGCAAAAACAAGCGCGTTAGCTGAGAGAACATGCTGATAAAAGCAGCCATTGTTTGGAGTTTTTATACAATCTCTGGCTTGTCTGGAATGGAGTCCAAAGACCATAAAGCACATTATAATCTTAATTTACTGCAAATTATTCCCTACCATTTTAATGTCTATTAATGGCTTTAATACAATGTTTATTGTTTTCAAATGGGATTTCTTCCCTTTGCTCAAAGTGCACGTGTGTCTAAATGGGCATACCATAACAAAATCTTTTTATAGCTCCGTAATGTCTCATGTGGGAAGAAATAAAAACAACAGATTTTTTCGTTTTTCATTGTAAGACGTGTATTTGAGTGTGAGTGTGTGTGTGTGTGTGTCTGTGGGGAGAAAATGCCACCCATGCAGCTCCTTACCGCTGCCGTGTGATTAATGGACAGGCTTTTTTGCTGAGAGATGCTGATTACGAGATGTTTTGACTAAGATCTGATTAGCCAAGCCAAAGGCCTATTTTATTACACACAAAACATTCCACTTACTGGTCCTGTGTTCCACTGAGTGTCCCTCATTAAGTGCTGAGTGTGGCTGGATGTGCTGTCTGTGAACCACTCTCCCTGTTTTACATTTGTCAGATACTCCCACACTTCACTGCGGCGTGGTGTTTGTGTTGCTGGGATGACAGTTTAGCTGCTGTATAACTGAGTCTTTTTAAGAAAGATGAATGGTTTTGGTGCCATTATCAAAATATGACTATGAAGTGTTAACTGGAACTTAAATTTGTTGTCCTCAGAGTGTTTTCACAACTGTGGCTCCATGCTGATCTGTTGTACTCCTTGAAACAGCAGTGAAACAGCTTAGCAGTCATGATTTATCTTTGAATGACGTGAATGTAATTCAATTGTCCTCGCCCATGAAGAAAAAACACACTTGAAGGATGCTGTTGTTATTGTGGCCCACCAAGCTGCGTGGCCAGGGTGGAGATATCATTATTTTTGGGCGTTTGTCCCCTGTGGTAAATTTTCCAGCAGCACCCCTCCTATAATGAAGAAAGCAAAATGCTCTTCATCGTCCCTTTTTCTCTGTCATGGTTTTTTTTTTTCAAACTTTTTCCCCCCCTCCCTCCCTCTTTAATGGGTGTACTGTGGATGTTCACCACCTCTCGTCTCCTTGTCTGTGATGCTTGTTGTGGGCTGTCTGTGGGCGCATTTAAAAGCACTCCTCCGGCAGCGGTCGAGCCACAGAACAAACGTCTCTGACACTGAGCTGCTCGGCAGGCTTGCGGGGCATTAGCGGCGTCTGCTCCTAATTGGGGGAAAATTCGTTGCACATGGAGTCTGCATGTTGGAGGCTGGTGAGGTGGTGTAACACCTCCCCATTTTCCCTTATTGTTGTGGTGCCACTGATCAGGCACTGCAGGCTCAAAGACATCTGTTCCCCAACATTGATGGTTAATGTTTTATGGCACACACACACACACACACACACACACGTCTGGTTCATATTGACCATTGGGATTCTCCACTGACACATTACATTTCTTAGCCCCCCCTACCCTAATGTTAAGCATCACAAATGACTTCCTAACCCTTACTCTTAACCAGATAAAGACTAAATTATTGTCTTCATGCTTACAGGAAGTCTCCATAAGAAACGTTTTTGTCATGAAACAAATATAAACTCCCTCCACCTTACTTCTAGTCTCAGTCTGTATGTTTTACAAACTGGATGGAACTGGATAAGCTAGCAAGTGGAAAAAAAAAAGAAAATCTCCTAAAGTGAGCACAGTTTAGTAGTGGGGGTCCAGTCCATCCTGAGAATTTAAAAGATGGTGGTAGCAGCTTATGTTGCAGCTCTTGGCTCCCGGATAAATGGCAAACTTCGTTCTGTTCCGTCATGAAAATTCAGTCTGCAGTTATACCAGGTTTGGACTCAATGACACTACCATACATTAAACTTCCACTGCATGTGATATGTAATAACCTGATGATGAATAATCACATTCAATGTGGAATTTATCCTTTTATTTTCTTCTCAGAAGCAGTCTAAGGGAGTGTTGAACAAAGAATAGTGACTACAGTATAGCTGAGCTGTGTTTGTTAAGATGTATTCATTATTTAAATTCATGCCAGACATTATTTTTCATATTATGAAACTACTTACTACTTTTCATCTCATGTTCAAGTAACCTTTTTGAAATTGTTTTAACTTTGTGGCATGGTGCATTATCCTGCTGAAAGTAACCATCAGATGAAAGTACACCGGTGTCATAAAGGGAAGGAGATGGCCAGCAACAATACTCAGATAGGCTGTGGTGTTTAAACCACACTCAGTTGGATCTTAGGGGCCCAAATTGTGCCAAGAAAATATTCCCCACACCATTGCAAAACAACCAACAGCCTGAACCATTGATACAAGGCAGAACAGATCCTTACCGTCATGTTTACACCAAATGTTGATGCTTCCATCTAATTGTGGCAAGCTGTGTGAAATCAGAACGTATCAGACCAGAACACTTTTTTTTCTTATTTTCTGTTGTCCATAAAAGATGGCCCTCAGCGTGGTCTTCCCCTGCTGTAGCTCATCTGCTTTAAGGGTTGACGTGTTGTGTGTTCAGAGATGGCATTCTGCGTACCATGGTTGTGGGTTATTTGAGTTACTGTTGTCTGTCTCTCATCTCCAACCAGACACCCATTCTCCTCCGACATCATCAAGGTATTTTGATCCAGAAAACTCATCGGATAGTTTTTCTTTTTCTGACCATTCTTTGTAAACCCTACAAATGGTTGTGTGTGTGAAAAATCCCAGTAGATCAGCAATTTCTGCAATACTCAGACCAGCCCATCTGAAACAACCATGCCACAGTTCAAAGTCACTACAGTCCCCCTCTTCCCCATCTTGATGCTCAATTTATGTGTCTTTCATCATGTTGAATATCAGTTCCTTGAAACTTTTTATACTGCTCCTCCTTTAAAGACACACCACTTAACCTTTGCCATTTTCTTAGTGACACACCCCCTATCGACGGCTAATTTGGCATCCATCTTACATCCTAGCTGCACCGTGAGCTCTCCCCAGACAGACTCCAAGATAGACTCTTGTCTTATCTCTTGCTCTGTCTCTGGCTCTTTGTTGTCTTCTCTTCCTCAAATATGGTCTTCTAACGTTTCTTTGCTGAATCTGCCATGGTGCGTGTTCAAAATGTCTGGTTTGTTTACATCCGCTTGCTAGGGTGTGATGCATGTGGAAAGCTAAAATAAAAAAAATAAAAAGTTGTATAGTGTGGTTGTCACTGTGCCATCAAGCAAGTCCAGAATACTGAGTTTTAAGGTTGAAAAGTTAAGAAGTGGGTCTTTAAAGAGATGTTTGCAAGGTGCTGCCATGCCTCATTGTTTACTCATTTTTACACACTGAGAAAGGCAAAAGCTGCAGATGAATGCTTACCTCAGTTATGGGGTCACAGTTCTTTACAATTTTGGTACAGCAAATACAAACAATGAAAGAATGTAGTATACTAATTATTATGATTATTTAGTTATCTTTTTTTTTTTAAGTTTAAACATTCAACACAAACTGTGTATCACAGGCTATTTTTCTTTGTGTCACTGTTAAGGCACTTATATGGGAGCATATTACGAACCATAAACTAAGTAGAATATGATGGATTCAGAGCAGCAGTAAAAGTGATCTTTAGACTATCAATGTACTCCTGAAGAGCTCTATGTAGCTCTGAGATCCATCCACCAATGGGGATTTCATGGCTAATTTTGTAGAAAAATACTCACTCCAATGGCAGCTGTAGTTTGAACTTATGTGGCGAGTACCGTAGCTCAGCTGTGAGCTCTGCCAAAACATTTTGGGAGAAACTTGTACTTGAGAACGTGGGATCCACATCCTTTTCATCAATCTTTGTCCCATGTGTTCTATACATGATTTCATCCACTGAACATATCATTGGTACTGTAATAGTTCTGGGAGATAACATGGACGATTACACACCGAGTTACAAGCAGTTTTAACAAAAATGATCAAACTTACCTTGTTTAGTTTTTAGCTCATTTTAGTGTATTTGTGCACGACAGTGTAGTTTTACACAGGGATGATTTCCTGATGATATTTTTCCATTTTATTGTAAATAAGTATAAAGCAAGCAATTTTCTGAAGCCACAGACTGCTTTTCCACTCATTTAGAGGATCTTTAGCATCTTTCATCAATTAAATGTAATTCAGAAGTTAACTTAAAGTAGTAAATAGAGCATGCTGTCCTTCCTTTTTCCTCCAAAATAAATAAAATGACTTGGTGATGCCTGAAGAAGTATTTTTAACTTGATATCTATCTTGAATATTTTTTGAAGCGGCACCTGTATAATTATGTTCCCGTCCTGTCTAGCCATGATCTATTGAACTTAATGAGTTTTAAACTATATTCTGAAATCAGTTTTATCAGTCAGATGTTAAGTACAATATCAGGCCAGTGTTGCCTGTCATGCTGGCTTTTGTATGCTTAACACTGGCATTGACCTGAGATGCTTGAACAAACAGTGCTGGTTATTGCAGCTTTGAAACATCCACCCCCTCGGCCTATTCTCAACACAGTCTGTTCTTTTGAAGTGCCATTAGAGGGATTTTTCCTCTGGCTCTTTGGCTGGGCTTTACCCTATCCCTGTAAAAGACTGTGGTTTCCCTGCACGCTGCTGCTGGGGCCTACGGGTCGTTGGCTTATTGGGTGACACTCCCCAGAGCAGTGTGAGGCCTTTCATATGGCACATAGGCCGACTCTGCTGCAGTCAGCCATATATCAATCAGTGAAATGAGAGAGAAAATTGGGATGGAATGGATGATTTTTTTTTCTTTTACACTGGGAACTTCCTGACCACTTTGTGAAAGGCTTATATTGTGTCACTCAGTGCTGAGCTAGTGTTGGAGTGAAATACTGTATATACAATCCATGGCCTAAGGCCTTGTAATTCCTCAGGTTTTGCCACTTGGGACACACCTTCACGTTCCCAGCTTCTGGATATATTTCTCCAGTTGGACATGATTTGAGCTCATAATGGAAGCTTCTTTTTACTTATTTTATTCTTTACAGCTATTAGGATCCTGCCCTTATATGTGCTGGTAATATGTAGACTTTTTAACCTCCCCATGCAGAAGAGAATTTATAACTGTATTTAAGAAACTAATCACAGCCGCTCTTTGTTTTACTGCCTTCCATGATCTGTATCAAGACAGATTAAATGTGTATATATGTAATTAATGTAATTGAGACAATCCCTCAGTAGCAGGATTGGGTAAAAATGTTTCTTTAAATAATTGTGTAGATTACAGATTGTAGATTACATGTAATCAGTGACAAGAAGACAAGACTGTGTTGTCAAATGCTGCATAATGAGGCTCTGTTAAAATTTCTAAAAGGCTTCTGACAATGATACTCTTTTTCCTAGGAGGACTTTTAAAAATGTATCCTGTCTGTCTCTTCTGGCTGCCCCATCGTCAGTGAAAAACTTTCTAATTTGTTGTGTCTCTCCCTCAGTAGAGCTGTATGGTTTTGATGTGCTCATTGACTCCAACCTCAAACCCTGGTTGTTAGAGGGAAACCTTTCTCCCTCCCCGTCTTGGTGAGTGATGCAATCATTTGATTATTTTATTTGCTGTTTCAGGAGAATCATACTGAGGACATTCCAGTCACCCTGCCATCTCAATAAAGACATGAAAATTCACCCCCCCAAAAAAGTAAATATCCCTTGGTTTATAAAAAGTTAACTGTGGAAAATCTTAACTTCTGTAGGAGTGTTTATTCGTTTAAGCCTCTTTTTGTCTCAGATGACACATTCTGCCTTACTATCTGCATTTATCTGTATGAATGATGATGATTACTTTGTTTTTGACTTTGTTTGATAAAGACAGAAAAATACTTGCTTAAAGTGATGTGCCCTTGAATTATAAGATAAAGGCCAACGATAGCAGGCATGTTTTTACTTGTGTAGACGTGCATATTGAAACAATGATTGAATACAACTTTTGTTTCATTCCTCAATTTTCCTCAATTGTTTGAACATTCAGAGTTTTAAAATGAATCCACTCCGACCATGAAGAGTTTTAGATACTTTGACTTTCAAAAGCAAATAAATTGAGGCACAGATCTGAGATCCTTCATTTCAACTTGACAAAATTAAAAAAAAAATTATGTTGAATTTGGAGAAAAAAA
>JBBBVU010000021.1:10025443-10060802 GCA_037177055.1 Atherinosoma microstoma | reverse complement strand
GGATGGATGGATGGATGGATGGATGGATGGATGGATAGATGGATGGATGGATGGATGGATGGATGGATGGATGGATGAATGGATGGATGGGATTCCTTAGAGCTGATGTAACAAAGTGATACCTGTTTAATAAAACTTCTTACTTTAAATTTTTGAACTGTTGTTTATGTATTTTTTTTTTAAAATCACATGTGTTGAACTGATTAGCAAATCATTTCAGTAAGAAGAGGATGTAAGCAAAACTACCTTTGGAATAATTTTCTGTTTGATTATGTATTCTGTATGTATCAATGACTCAAAGTCTGATTACAGCTAAGGGATCAAAAAGCATAAAAGTGAGGACATCCTGTATTTGTTCATAATGAGATCCAGTAATGGGAACAGTTTGGGCATTCCCATCTGTTGACCATTCCTGTGCATCTGCAATTACTGTCCAGCTGCCAAATGCTGCGCTGAAGAAATCATACCTCTCACAAGACAGATGCAACTTTGTGGGTTCAAACACTCATATGTGCCCTGTCATCCTATTTCCACAGCTTTTTCCATCCTGAGAAAAGTGTTGAGCTTTTTGCATTAACTAATATTAAGCAGTTTGCATTTATGCACACATCTGCTTGTCAGATTGCAGACTCTTTCCTGGAACTTGCTATATATAAGCATTATGTATTTCATGTATGACTCCTCACATCATGTCACTGTCTTAATTGAGCTGATACTGAGATCAACATATTGGAAAAATACAGTAGTTGTGCATAAACCCCCTCAAAAAAACTGTGCCTCTGTGGTAAGAACGTTTCTTTTTGTTCTCCCTCTTCCCTCTGCCTGCTTAGTTTGAAACCTGGCTTAGGTTAACAAACATCTTATAAACTCATCAATTACTGTAACTGGATCCTTTGGGAGCAGCTTCTGAATTTCATGAATGCATTTTTTCCATCGTTCAGGGTGGACAGGGTGGGGGGGACATACCTCACTCTCAACTAAAACAAAAAAAAAAGCCAGGATATAGAATATCCAAATAAATAAATAAAATATATAGATAAATGATATATACAGTAAATATAAACAGGGTTAACCAGGCATTTAGTGAAACTGAGTTTCAATGTGGTGATTTGGAGGAGAAGGGTGTTATTAGAAGGGACATTGCTTTTGTGAAACACAGAAGTGCATCAGGTTTTTCTGCCTGCTCAGTGTACCTTTGTAGCGAGATGACTGAGCTCCCCTGATTGACTCTGACAGGCAGTTAGAGCGAGTCCAAATGGAGAACATTCTCTATGATCAGCTGTCACCCATCATTAATCACATGCTCCCTTTATCTCCCTCCTGTGCGCTCTCTTAATCTCTTCCTCTCATTATTCATATAGCTCTCCCTCTATCCTCTGAAAACTTCTCCTCCCCCTCTCACCCCAACCCCCCGTTGTCTTTTCCTGCTTCTTCTGCGTTGATTTTTTGACATGACACGAGGGCAGGGCTCTAATGAGGATCTACCAAAGCTTACAAAACTAGATTATATCCTCCATATGTGTTTTACAGTGCTTCCCTTGAGGTTTCCTTGAAGTTCTCACGGCTCCACAGTTGGTGACTGTGTGGAGATTTATTGCTCGTGTGTGAGAGGGAAATGAATGCAGCACTTGTGCCACTTTAATGGGAGTATGATCATGTCAGGACGAATCGCTCAGGCCCCTCTCTATCAAAATAAGAATGTGAAGAGCATTGTTGGAAAAGGAGGGTAGTTCCTGGCTTACATCCCCTTTTCAAATGTATTATGCAACTTACTGGATATTTGATTTAAACCCAAAACACCCTCCTTAAACAATTCACTTGAATAGGTCATTATTAGTGTATTGCAACCTGTTGATTAGTTATTGATAAAGTATATGTCTATGACCTTTAGTATTACTTTTCTTTCATGGTCATAGGTTTTTATCAACTTTATTGTGGTGTCATTTGGAGTGTCCTTTTATCTTTGCTGAGCTGGAGGAAGCCACTTCTGTCATGTCATCGGATTGGAAGTTGGGACATGTTTTTGTTTTCCAGCTCAGTCAGGCCCCAGAGTGCAAGAGAGCAGCAGAACAAACACTTTGCAGAGAAGGAATGAAAGGGAATACTGTTGGGGATCACAAACACGGCAGCTCTAATTGTACTTGGAATGCCTTTTCTGCCGGATACATGGCTGCATGCCAGGCGATAAGATGAGGGGATCTAGGGCTGCAAGCGAGGAAGCAGTCAGACAAAAGACCAAGCAGTGAGTTTACTGAGCAGATCAGCTGGTAGCTACCTCAACCATGAATAATAGAATAGATCAACAGAGCATTTGCTGCCAGGGTTTCAGAGAGAAAAAACTTCCAGATTTGACAGATATTTCTCTTATACAGGGAAGGGACCTTTAGTGGGGTTTTTTTTAACCTTTATTTCAAAACTTTCTTTCTTCCACTGTTTACCGGGGCTTATTTTATATCTTTTAGATCTAAGGTCAGGTAGCCTCTCACAGATGACATGAAGGGTATCTGGGGCACATCCTGGCATTCTGCAGGCCTGGCAGGTGTCTGCATGTAACTACATCTGACAGTGTTCCACTCTGCGAAAGACAACAGATTAAACATTGAGCAAGCATTGAGCTGGGTACTATTAATTTCTTTACGATGTAGCCACAGACGTGTGAGATGATAGTCTGCCAGGCCAAGAATGCCCAGCTTTGACGCAGGTTGGGATTTAGTTGCATGGCTCCAACCCCCACCAAACCCACCTCTCTTCAATCAGTCTACATCCCAACAGCTGCCTGCCCTCATTCCCTCCATGCTGCTGATGCCACAAGAAGATTTCACTGACGGATAACCTTCAGCAGATGGTTCTTCAAGCCCCTGTTGGTATTTAACTGCAGGATTCAGTGTTTGAATCTTTGCTTAGGCACTGGCATGCAGAACCCTGGCCACCTAGCTGTTCCTACATGGCCAGGGCTGTGCATGGTGAGATAAAGGTAATGAAAGACTTCTTTTACGTTTTTGACAAATATCGTTCGCAGCTTCTCATCTTACAGTGGCACATTGTGATCATGCAGAGGAGATCTTTCCATGTGTGGCTTCCACCATCAGACAGTCCAGGTGCCATGTTGAAAGCCAGATGTTTACCAAATCTCTGCCCATGACCTAAGAGTTTATTAAAACTTAGCATCCTTTTCTTCTTGGCCTGAAGATTCTGAGAGGTAAAGTTTGAACATGATTGTTTTTAAGGAGGAAGCTCATGGATTATCTCAACAATATTCCCAGGATTTTTTCACTTTAAACTTTTGAGATGTTGATATTCTTTCTCTTGGATAGAACAAATTCAATATTATTGTTGTAAAAAGGAAGTAATTATTGCAATAATTACAATTTATTTATTATATAGTGTCCAACATAAGTTCTTTCTGACGTATTCTGTAGTTCAAAGCATAACATAAAGAGGAATTATAGTTATGTAGAGATGTAATAAAGGTTCATCCGACACCACAGGACAGTAACATTAGATATTTTGTCACTTGGGACCACATAGTGAGTTCAGTCAAGGCTTGTTTATTGAATAAAACTTGGATACAGACCTCATTAGCTTCTGTGTGGAGAACTGTACACCTGCAAAGTCTGTATAGAACCTCTCCAACAACAAATAACACATTTGCCTCGACTCAGTCACTCCCCTCCACTGCTTCTCTTGTCCTAGGCCCCGTTTCCCCACCCACACCCTATAGCACACATTCACCCACCTGTCTCTCTTAACTCTCTCAGGGAGGAACGAGCTCATCAAGGCATGAAAAGCAGGTCCATATGGCATCAGCTCTAGGCTCTTTGTTGAGAACATATTCAACATGAGCTTGAAGTTGTGGAGGGTACTATAACTGTGGGACCAGTGTCAGTCACTCCACACCTGAAGTACATCAGCAGCTACAGGCTGGTGGCAGTGACATCACACCTGGTAAAGAAGGCTGATCCTCACCCAACTCCATCATCTGCTAAACTCGTTGATGTAACCACTTCAACATGCCTACCAGCTTGCTATGAGTGGTCTGAGTAGAATACACCTGGAGATGCCGAGAGCACTGTAAGGATCTTTTTTCTTTTTTTTCCCCCAATGATTTTAACACCAAACAGTTATGAGTTATCAGAGGTATGAGGGTGCCTCAAGGGACCAATCTATTTTATTCTATTCTATCAGTAGAGTTATAACTTTGTCTGAAATACTTGCACATTATTTTGATCAACTGGTGATTATCATCTGACTTTGTGCAAGTTGTAGTTTTCAAAGCAGCACGACAAAATATCTTTAAGTCTTGTAACATACGATACATGTCATGTTGTGGGTTTATTACCATTCAATCTAGTGCATGCTGTTTCCCAAGACTCAACCAAATATTATAGTTTGATTTTGCTCATGATTGTTTACATAATGCATGCAAGCAAATGCAATATTTTTTGGACCATAAGCAGTTTGTGGCGAACAAGATTGAAATGAACATGTGTCTGTAAATGCCCAACAATAATGGAAATTCAACAAAACTATCCAAATGTCCATTTTTTTTAATAAAAAAAAAGTGTTTCCAAGAGTAATAAAAACATTTACAGTTTGTGATCTAGTTGAGTTCACTTAGTGACATACATCATCTCATACAACAGAAAGGCTTCACTTTAAAATGAAACAATCCCTGGAATCACCATCCTGTTGCATTACAGAGGTAAACATAACCATGGAAATACTAAGAGGAAATAACTGTTGTTTTCCAGCATGTTTTCTTCTTCCTATGGTCATTTTAATTCAACAGCATTAAATCCTAAACAAACAGTGTAGGGATCTGTGGCATGCACAACATCAGCTTCCAGCTCGGACAATCAGATGTGTCCTGTGTGTTGGGGCAGAATATGTGTTCGCTCTCAGCAAACAATTCATTTGATCCTTGGATACATGCTGAGTTTAATCTGCATTCTCATTCTCATCGTTGCAATCATTTTATGTCCTTGAGAAAGCGTTGGTCATAGAAATACAATTTTTGTTCCGTTCCTCTTTCAGTGAAAACCAGGCTTTGATTACCAGTAGTCATGTCGGTAATCAAAATGCTTGAATATTTAGAAGAAAGAAACGAACATGAGAAGTACGGATGTGAAAAGGGCAATGCTTAGGGTCAATGAGAGGTCTGATGGGTTTGAGAAAACTGGTAAAATGGTGTCTGATTACTCTTGATGAATGCTGCCAATGATTTCTCATGGAGGAGAAATTGTACCCTGCCCACTTTAATTCCACCTGCCTCCAAGAAGTGCTGTGAGCCGCCTCATCCCATGTATCTCATCGGGGCCTGAAGCCCAAAAGTTTAGCTGCACTTGCAAGACTTGACGACCATGTTCGAAAGCTGCTCGACCTTTGGGGAGCGACCCACGTAGTAGAGGATGGTGAGGGGCTCCAAGTCCTGAGGAACGCAGCAGGGTGAGGCAGATGCTTCAGGATTCAATGTGTTGTAAAGGCTCAGCATCTATGGAGGAAAGAAGAAAGAAAGAGTCATGAGTATCGGCAACTCCATTTTTAAGCATGTTTAGAATTCAAAGGTTTTGAGGCGCTTTGTCTCACCGAGCTGTGGGTGGTGTCTGCGCTGCGAAGGTAAGGGCAGGGGCCAGAGCAGAAGTTAGCGTAGTACCCTTCAGGTTGATGGATCCACCTCCAGCCCAAATCCCTCCGGAAATTAATATATAGTTGTCTCACACAGCAGTTCTCCTCATAATTCCTGCAGAAAAGAGGAGAGGAGGGATTACACTTGATTTTCAGATAACACAGATTTTTAAGAGTTATACATATGTCCTTCCTATGGCCTCAGTCAAAGATGAGAGAGAAGTTCAGAAATTCCACTCTTAGGTGTGCCCTTATTTTCCCTCTTGGAGTCAGCCCAGGTGTCTTTGGTACTGCCTGTCAGGCTGATGAAGGAAATTGAGAGCTGAGGAGACAGTATGTAAGAGGTAGTGCTTGCTGGTAGTGGGGCAGATCCTGACTTGTATCAGCTAATACTTCTGTCATGCTTGTCTGGGTGATTAACAAGCTTATTCTATGTATTCTATGTCCATGTGTGCTTCTTCCCTGTCATATTTTCTAGATGTGGCAGCTAATATTTCCATGTCTTTTTGCCTTTTTTTCCCAATCAACTCTTTGACATAACAGCCCCTTATCTGTAATATTGGACACAAGAGAACATTGGAGCTGGTTCAATCCTCACATTTCTAAAACTGGACTACAGTCACATTATTTCATAAAGTTTAAGACAATGAACAATAGTCGAAGCAGTGCATTACATATGACATAGTGAGGAAACGGGCCTTACTTAAAGCAATAATTGGTGTCAAGTGCCCGCTTGCGCCGACGGGAGAAGGAGTTGGCATCCAGCCTGTGGGAAGGGAGCATCATGAGGATCAGGTGAGGATTCTGCTGCTCCTTTTGTTTTTTCACATCAGTGTCTCCGTCAATACCTGCAGGACAAGGTCGGAAGATTTTTAAAAATAGCTTTGCTTCAAAACCTGACTATCATAGCTTTTACATAAGAATAATCTGCAGGCACAGTTTCACTTATTTCTGGCTCACTCTTCATTGTTACCCCCCCCCCCCCCTCCCAGGCCTGTGTCTGCTCATCCAATCTATCCCTGATAGCTAAACCAGTTGATATCTCAGGAGAGATGCTGGTGGATGTGTACGGCCCTCTTTAATTTGGGGCCAAATGTCTGAGCGCCGTCGCAGCACATTCCTTGTGGCCAGGCCAGTCAGGACTGTTCCCAGGACCGGGGGCCTGGGGGCCCCAGTGCTAAGTGAGATACCAGATCAATTGTATTCCCATGCTCTGCGTCTCTCTCTTCCTCTAAGAAAAAGGAACCCATCATCTTCACAAAAACACCTTAATGATTATTGCTGCTTGAACAACTTGCGGTTGACTGACTGAAGGTTAACTTTTCTCAACCAGGTGAATGCATGGTATCATTAGAGAGCTCTCACTCACCTTGAGAAACACTGTCATAAAACAAATCTCACACAGTGTCTCACAATCAGGACCTCAAAATTGTCTGATTAAGAAAATAATCCATAAAACTAAAAAAAAACTAAAAACATCTCAAATGTTTATGACGAATGAAAAAAAAATCATAATGTCATTTTGGAAACTTCTCAAATATGTAGTGTAAACCTAAAATGGCCTCTTGAATAACCACCATTCTTGAAGCTAATACAAATCAGATAAAAAATTAGAACAACCTCAATAGAACTACTTGGAATAAACCAAATTTTTCAACATAGCTGAGATGCTTATCTTCATTATTAGACATATCAAACACAAGTCAAACAAACTGAAACATTTGGCTCTTGATTGTGAAAAGAAAATGGCAGGGTGTCCTTTTGCTCTGAGACTAAGAGATCAAAAGCAGAGACAAATCCTGAAAGCACAGACTCGGCGACTACAGTCTGGCCGTGACGACACGGCTACACAAAGGCCTGAACTAGACTGAGACTCAGATGCTTCTGTTGAAGGAGGCATTTTTGAACTCTTTTTTGGTGTTTTGCTTTTTTCGGGGACATAAACTTTTTTTAGTCTATTTAAAAGGTCTGTAAAGTTAAGAAGCATAAAGTCCACACCAATGGCAGTTAAAGTTGCTTAGAGAAGAAGCATCTCCTGAACTGCCTCAACCAGTTAGGTTGTAGTCTGGCTATTTCTTCCCCCATTTATCTGCATCGCCACAAAACACATTTGGCATCTACTATTGTCTAATTTGTGGGGTTGTAGCTAAATATGTCTAACCATTACTGTTGTCTAGTAAAAATCATGTTAAAATGTTTCGTTTTTTTTAAATCTTTTATCAAACAAAACTGAAGAGCAAGGTCATAAAAAGTTCTTGGAAAATCTGATTTACGTTTGCATAAAAGAACAGTTGCATCTCTAAGTCATGAATGTAGTCTCACCTTTGAACTTGACATCCAGCACCTCCTTGGAATGCTCAATGATCTCACCATTAGGTTTGAAAGTGTGGCATGGACAGTGCACGCTGATCTCCAGGCCAAGATTGGTCTCTGAAGGGAGATCAAGCACATAAGGATGTAAGGAGATGACATTTTTCCCTAAAGCCATTATCCTTCATCTTTGAATGAGCCAGTCCGTTTTTTCTTTTTTCTTTCTTTTGGCAGGATCTGTAATAAGGTGTGAAGTAAGGAAAATTTGAGGTGTCCCACTCACCTCGATTCATCAGCCACTCCCTCACTGTCTCTGTCACATCAAAGGAAACCCACTCAGACGTCCCCTTGGTCAGGACGTTCTTCCCCCCAATGTAGCGCTGTTTGACTTTGGGGTCGTCTTTCTGGAGGATCTGGGAGGAAAGATGAAAATGTGACCCAGCTGCATAAACTTTATTTTTACACGCACACACGCACATGCATGCACACTTTTACACACAGAACCAAGGCTGTCTGTCTGAGCCAGACTCTCCAGGATGCCTTGGGCCAAATGTCTACTCTTCATGGAAAAAGTGACTCCCTGTGTTGATATCCCCATTTTGCAAGTTAATGCCTGCGTGTTACCCTCTTGCCAATGAGAAACTGGCCGTCTTTCACATCAGCCATTCCAACTTTGACTTTCGCCTCTCAGATTCAGTGTCACACCGTTTTTAGAAAAAAAAATCCTCTCAGGGCATTCATATAAGGATCCCAACTGTACAAAAGTGACAATGGAGGAAAATACCAGAGTGGGTTTCAGACATTCATATCTGCAGCAGCACCTCTCTGGACAAAGGTGTTTATCTGGAGTGAGAAAATGTGTGTTTGGGTGGTGGGTATGTGCCCCACAACAGTGCTATGGATAACCAGGTTCCTGAACATTGTCAGCATCTAATCTGCCTTCCTGTGGGAACAAGGGGCCACAGGGCTGCCAGCGTCAGCCGTCTGCCAATCAGCTCTAGCCTGAAAAGTGTGGGGGCGAGTGAACGGCTCCATTTACTCCCACCGGTGGGTGACCCTGCCTCTATCTCCTCCAAGGCCCCTGGAAACAATCTTTAGGGCCTGACAGTCTGTATTCAGCTCTGGCCAGAGCCTTGCCTCAGAGGCAGTATACAGTCCGGAGACGCTTGTCTCCCTGGCAGGAAATGTTGGAACCTGATCATTACTCCTAGTCTCTCACGGGAGATTAATGAGGAAGCAGGAAAAAAAAAAAAGAAGCCATTCTTACCACCCCACACACAGACATCGACCAGATGTATGCCTTAACACACTTCAAAAAATGATCATAAACACATAAAAGCTGAGGCAGATATAAAAAGTCTTTTGAGCTAACATGTATGGACAACTCCTTTGAGACTGACAGCTGAGTAAGAAGAAACTGCCGAATAGTAATGTGAGGTTTCTTAAAGATGGCTGCTCAAGCTCTTAAATTCATCCTGATGTAAAATCCATTGGATCATAAGCACATGGAATAATGATCAGCACATGAAAAGAGGAGAGAGACTTGGACACCCTAATATAAATGTTTTCATCTTTCTCACTGACCTACGCTGGCCTTTGGAGAGAAACAGAGCACATAAACCCCCTGCGCTCAGCTAACAGTGGAAATGATCGGTCAGTTCACACACCTGGTAGAGCTCAATCCTCTGCTCGTTTTTCTTGGCGTAGAGGTAGGGGATCCGCAGGGCTCGAAACTCAGCCCGGAACAAGTTGGTGGCGTTCTTCTCCACTGACGACACGTTGAAGCGGAATACCTTGGAGGTGGTACTCTTTGGGCAGATATTGAGTTCATCTGCAGGTAAAGCAGAAAAAAAAGACTCATCAGGGCTTTAAAATGTTTTTACCTGCTTTAGAGTTATCTACTTGAGCTGTTATCTCAATATTAACATGTTATCATAGCCTATTTTCCCAAGTTTAAACAGTCTTTGCAGAAAAATGAAAGTGATAAATTTTTTAACTGTTTTTACGCCATTCCTGGGAGTCATTAAAACAAACCATCTGTTTATGCTTTGAGTGGTACGAGTTAGCGACAAGTTGAAGCCATGAAATGAAAACCAAATGGCCCATGTGGTAGTAGACCAGGCTACAGCGGGACAGCAGCATGCTCCTCTTTTTCCCACCAGTGCTTGAGCTCAACAGGTGCTCCGAGGGCTTAGATAGAAGCCAAGTGTCCCAAGGAACTCAGTGGTTAAAGCCAGGAACATGTGGGCTCACGTGCTGGAGCAGACAATACCTGAGGAACCACTAAAGAGGGGAGAATCCATCATGACAGTAATACCACTGAAAGTCTGCTTGACAAGCAATAACTTGCTGCACACCTTAATATGATGCATGCGTATATGATAGCTAAATAAATGGCCACTGTGATTCTATCTGAATAGCTTCCTGCTAAATTGAAGCCTTTCCCTTTTATATCATCATAACACGAAGCAGTTTATTATTCTAACAGGCAAAGCACATGCAGCGTTGAGCAAAACAAGCACATAGCAAACTTTTTATGGGCCAAGTGGAAACAGTCATTTACAGCCAAGCCTTGGTTAATTTATTACCTCAAGCTTAAGCTTTATTGCTAAGCCTCAGGTGCTGGTGGTTGAAAGGCGCATTGCACCTTTAGCCGATTTGCACCTCGAGCAATTTCGGGACAAATGGAAACTCAGAAGTTGTTTCCGTGTCATACGAAAGGAACTCACACATCTCCAAGTATCTGTACTTCATTTGACCCATAATTCTATTTCAGTGTCCTCCCAGTCATTATCTGGTGTTTCCACACAGTTTTTTTTCAACTTTCCCTATTTATAGGTGACCTTTTCAGCGTTCATCCCCAGCCAGATATCTGTCCAGTGTTTCCACACAATCTATAAGGAGGAAACCTCAGTAGCCTTTTCCTCTCCTCGCTCACTGCTCTGTCTCCCCCATTCCTCCTCTTCTGCCTCCCCCACAGAAGGTGGAAAGCCCCACTTCGAGGGGAGATTTGAAATTCTAATCAAGTCTTTGGTTTCCTTTTGGATGACCTCATTTTTCCCATTGCAATGGTTTTAGGTGGATTTTACATTACGACTTATTTTTGCCAAGGGTCTCATAGGTAATTTGTTCCATGTTGGTGAGTCGAGGGGATTGCTTGTATAATTAAAAGGAGATACATTCACTAATTTTTTGACCCCATCCATTTTTAGATTATCGCTCCTCAGACTGGCCGTCCGGATGCTGACACAAGCTGAGGCTGGAAACTGTTTGAGGCTGCACAGATTTATATCAATAAGCTTCTTCTGGGTCTAATTTCTTCTGGTAAATCCACTCAGAAATGAAAGCCAGTGTGAGCACTCTATATTTTAAAGACTGTGTAAGTAAACAAGTTAAACCTACTGTTATCCCTCATTATTTACTCGAGTAACTGCTCTTGGATTGCATTCTAAGTAGCGAATTTGTTTATTTAGGTTTATATTAGATCAAATTCTTATAAACACCTTTGCAAAAGTGTGTACAAAGTCATAAATGATCATTTAAAAAAAGATGCCAAATTGATTTCTTTCTTGTATTATCACTCAGTCGACTTGAGTGATGAGGCATTTAGTTATAAATTAGGCTTGTAGTTGTAAATCTGCACAGACAAGTTGATTGGGATCAGATATTTGAATAATTCTTCTGCAAAGCTTCACACCGAGGGCCTCGCCCAGACGCTATGGGCCACACCTCACACCCTGACACACGCTCAGCCGCATCCGCTCATGATACAGAAGCTGCTCGATAAACGCTCCCAGGAATCACCTCTCTTTGACCTTTTGCCCGGAAGACACTTGGGGTGATGTCAGTCTCTCCAGAGCTTTCGGGAGGTAAACAAAGGAAATAGGAAGCATAAGTCAGCAGGTGCTAGCCAGCTGCTGTGGTGTCTAGATCTCATAAAGCATAGCAGCAATTTCTTTGGAAATGTATTAGAGTTCTAGCGCAAGCTCTTTCATCCACTTAAATTTCAGCATCTGGAATTTGGATTTGTTTGTATAATGCTCCAGTGGTGAGGTTTGATTTCCACTCACAAAGAAATCCAGGTTTTAATGTACAGAAATCCAGCTTTGTACCATAAAAAAAGGATATTTTATTTTCTTCATTCTGACTGTGGAAACTGAGGGCTGCATATGAGATAATGTGGCAGACCTGCTTTATGAGGAAAAACAACTTTTTCCCACTTGATTAAACATGAGGAAGCAAAAATGGTGAGTGTGTGGGAGCTAGCTGGAGAGATGCTGTTACTCTGGGAGGAGGCCAAAGACCTCTGTCTCTGTTTGTTCAGATGACATCATCTTTCTACTATCCCATATATCAGATACCCTGCTGTCCTCAGCGTGGTCCTCATTTTTTACTGACCCAACAGTGAGTCAATGATTGGCTTGAAATTTCACTGAAACTGCATGATTCAATTTGCAAGGCAGGGTCAAATCAGTATCCTGCCACAGGTCATCTCTCAGCTGAAAGATGGCTGTCTCCTTTCACACACCGGTCTTCTGACAGCAGCTCTAAACTCCTGCCATCTCCAAATTCTGCTTCACCGACTCATAAATGGCAAATGCATTGATTTCTATTTGTAGTCGTGTTGAGCGAGGTAGTCTGGAGCAAGTGGTGCGTTAAAGTATGAGAGAAAAGTTTCTGTTTAACTTCTTAACTGTGCTTGAAAAAATAAAAGAAGCAAAACTTGACCACATTCCCAAACACTCCCACCTTCCAAAAGCAGTGCATGTAAAACTCATTATATCCAGCAGGAATGAAAATGAACTACACTGCAAAATTATCAAGGTGACAGACATTATGTTCCTACATAGTACTGCAACATCCCCACCTCTCCTTGGAATTACATAATGGAAAGGGAAAGAATGATTTTAATTAATGTATTTTTGGCACCCTTTTAATCTGAGTAATATGTTCCTCAGATTATAAACCACTGGATGGCCAGTGTTGCCAGTAGTAAGTCAGATTCATGCCTTCTATTATCACCTACAGTATGGCCTACAGTATGAAGTGTCCTGGGCACCTGGCCATCGCTGATCCCACTCCTTAGACCTTGTTTGTTTTGGGAGCTCTTGCTACCTCTGACCAGCGGATAAACCCCGAGCTGTGTATTTTTGAATGTCAGAAGCACTTTGTGGGACCCGTGAAATGGATTTGATTCAGGGCTTATAATGAAGCTCTGCTCTGTGTCACAGCACAGCATAAACACCTGTTGATTTCTAAATGGTAAGGCCATATACCCGCCGACCTCTTACCGCGAACGGGCAAAAATCCAACTGCCCCACTTTAAAACGGCCTCTCTCTGGAGAATCTGCCGCAGTGAGCTTCTGCTCCTGATTTATGGAACAATCAATGGGCCATAGTTTATACAGGAAATACCAATATGGATGAACAAGGGAGTTAGATCATAACAGCTACTCGAAGGAGTGGGGGAAATAGAGGTGAACAACAGTGGATGAAAAATACTGGGGAACACGCGGCCAGAAAATAGAAATGAGGTATTAGAGTTGGCAATAAATACTAAACTCAACAGCCTGAGAATTTTCCTCGCTTAGGAATGTGTCAGACTTAGACTGGAGTTCCCATGGCTTTACTGTGAGGTATGTATGTGGAATGGTGCTCATTCCAATTAGACTGTTTACTTTGCCCTCTCCTTTGCTCGACGCTCTGGTGCTCGCTGGCGCGTCTGTGCGTAAAAGCCGCATAGTCAGTGAACTTGGTTTCTTCTTTTATGTTGCCACAATAATGATCATATGTGCTGCTGTTTTCTTTGCATATACATTTGAAAGACGGATTCAAAAAAGAATCAGAGATTTGGGGTTATGTTTGGCCTCTTTGCTGAATGGCACACGCAGATTAAATATTCCATTATGCCAACACTGCTTTTAATTACATCAACAAGAATATGGTGGTTTTGAAAATAAACGTAAAAATTAGCACAATTAACAAAATACTCACTGTTTTCATATAGACCAGTGATCATGTCGATCTTGTGAATCTCTTTGGCGTAGTACTCAGTCTCTGTGTTATCCTGTCCGCAACTTTGCTGCCGGTCTCTTCCCAACTCCTCAATGAGGTCCTTGGTACTGTTATAAAAGGCTAATATATCAGATGGTACGTGAATTGGATCTGTTGTCTGAGGTGGACTAGTCATTCGGAGTTTACTAAGAATCTGTCCCCGAACCGCCTCCATTCGCTTTTTCCTTATGTGTTCGATGTCCACAGTGGTGCAAGTGGATAGAGAGAAAGTCACTGTCACACAGTTTGAGAGAAGAAAAAACAGAAGTGCTTTGCCCAGATTCATGTTTCACTCTGCGATCACTCACAACCGATGCTTGTCAAGTAAAAGTATAAGAAAATCTAATTCCGATTTTAATCAAATCCCTTTTATCTTTTCATTCAGGTCGTGAGTAAGTTCTGTTCCTGGAGGAATCCCATTTTCTCAAGTGCTATGTCATCTTTGCAAAATGCGCATTTGCATAGGCGCAAATCCGTGTCATTTTGGAAAATAATCTCAACTCTTCATCAAAACTCTTAATTACACTCTTCATTAGCCCTTATCTCATTCATGCATTTCTCCCTTTTTGCTTTTCAGATGGGGCCGATCTCTGCGCCGCGGTTCATTTTCTCCATTCCAGTGGGCTCTTTCCATCCACTTGTGCTTTGTGGAGTCTGTGCGCCTGTTCCCCCCTTGTCGTCCAGCCTCAAACACACTCAGGAGATCTCCACTCACTCTTACTTTATACTCACAAGCTGTGACGTTTCTGAAGGAGGGGCGACAACTTATTTCCCGAGCCGGGACAGTTGCGCTCTGTCCTTTCGTGAATTGTGCTGATAAAGACAATGGGCTGATGTCAAATCTCTTTTTCGGTTAAATGGGCATAATACTAGCAAAGCAGTTTCACAACAGAGAAAAGAGGACAACTCTACCTGCAGCACATGGCTAATGTACAGTTTTTGAACAATATTCACAACATACTAAATAAGTTTAAGATTGGAAACATGGGAAGCAGACACAGGACTACAGTTAACAAACGGGGTTTTGACGGTCAACTGGGGAGCTCAGCCGGTTGCTTTGATCCTCCGCACACTGCTACTGTTTAATGCTTTCACTGTGTTCATGAAAACACGAGCGACACTGACATCTAGCGGTAAAAGAGTGGACTTGTCTAATTTAAGACGACGGAGCTCTGTTCTGACTGGGACAGGCCCTCTCGTCCTGATTGGTGTTACCATGGAGAGCGTTGCTGTGTAACGCTTGTGATTCCGGAAGAAGCAGACAGAGGTGTAGCAATGAGGAGAGAAATGGACGAAAACTTTCAGCTTGAGGATGGTGGAACGACAAAAAATGCAAGTTACTTGTTAAAACTGTGCATGAGGCAGTAAGAAAACAGAAGTAGAAATAATATTAGTTTTCAGCGCTATGCAATGAGTTGAGCTTGCACTGTAATGGTCCAGCAAAGCTAGTGGTTGTTATTTAGCCGTCAAATTAACGTCAAACTTAGATTTAGCCAGCCAGTTTTTGACATAGCTATGCAGCACACCAATTACCAGCAAATGTACATTGTTGTTTGTCATGTTTGAGTAACGACAGCAGACAAGTTTGTCTCTGACTGTCCAGTTGATTAGCTTAGCTGTTAGCAATGCTAGGCTAATTTCCTAACATTTATCTTGTGGTTTGTTGATGTTTGTCCGAGTTTTTTTTTTTTAATTTAAAAAAACAAAACTCCGTGTTGAATCAACCCATTATACACTCATGTTGAGCCAAATGCTTTATATAGAAATATATGTTTATAGCCTGGCTCTGTTAAATTTAGGTTATGGTATTTACAGTGGTTCCCAAACTGGGGTCTCTGAACCCCCAAGGGGGTCTCCAGAGAGCCCAGGGAGTCTGTGGGAGTCTGTGAGGTTTTGACTGTAGTTGGGTTGTACCTATATGCTTAAGCTTTTTATTTCTATTTGGACGTTTTGTTCACATGCTGGCATTTTGGGAGCATGGAAATGCTAACTTTTTAAATCAGGTTCCAAAGTGAATAAATTGCTATAAATCTGCTTTAAAACCATATTTTAAAACATATATCCTTAGTCAAAAATAAAAAAGTTACTTTGAGGCCACACCTTGTCCCTCCAATCAATTTTCATCCATGGCTGTCCTCAAGGAAAATAGCATTAGAACCACTACCTTATTCGATGCATCATTCTACATTAACCCTTGTTTTAGAAGAGAGATAAATTAATTTATCTGTGCTTGCAGTGTTAATTCTTTGAAGGGAATGTTAATTAGATATTTAAAAGAAAAAATACTTAGGAAATATTTGACATATGTCTAACTTTTCTTCATCGGTGGAAACATCATTCTGCAGTGCTTTACATTGTAAGGGTTTCCTAACAATTAGGACTGCAACAACATTGCCTAGAGAATACAGAGAATATGCAGAAAACGGCACAAAATGACTTCACAAGACTGGAAGTACTTTAAACCAACATTATTGCAAGGGAATTTCCCCCCAAGAGTTGGGATACTTGTCAAAGACTAAATAAAAACTGAATGCATTTTTTGTCATTCAAGTGTTTCAAGAAGACATTTCTGTTTTTGGATGTGGTTTAGATAAGCTATTGGATTTATGAATGCAAAACAAATTTCTTTTGCAGAATTGTGTCTGTTAATTCTGTGAATTCATTTTTTTCTGACTTGTTCCTTGTGAACAGAGATTAATAAATATCCGGACTGTTTAATGAAATTATCTGCTTGGTTAAATACACTAATTCTTCTTAATTTTCTTATGGAGTAGTTATTTTTAAATGTGCTTTTTTTTAGAATGGTTAATGCTCCCAGACCTTTACTTCTTATAGACACAGCCTTTTTCTTTCTTGTGCCTTTACCTTTTGTTTCAATTCTTTTAACCGCACACAACTTTCCAGTCTTGTCAAATTTGAGTGAATTGTCCTGTTGGTATCAAACTCTAAATGAGTATATATAATGTATTTCAAATGTGTTTTGCTCTGTGTCAGTGGATCTACTTTATTTTGAGTGCAAATGACTGTCTCATTAGAAGCATGTAAAACAAAGCCACAAATAATTTAGTAACTTCATTTAAAAAGATATACCAATAGATTCTCTAAAATTGCATTTTTCAGATTGCCAAGTCTGGACGAAGAGCCCGTCTTCCAGCAGACCAATCATCGTTTGAAGATTCTCGACACGCAAGGAAGACCTCCACCTCTGCTTCATTGGGTGAAGTATGTAAACTTGAGATAACAGATAGTCTGATGCACGTTAAAATTACACTTAGCAATAGGTGTCATAAATATGCATTTTGGTTTTTGTCTCATTCATGAATTACAGGATGATGAGGTGGGTCGCATGACTTTGCATGACCTTTGCTGCTAACGCTTCAACAACATTATACTGTTGTTGTAGATATTTTGTATCCTAAGTTATCAAACTAGTTTGCTTCATTTTAGCTGGTTAGTTTTTTTATGTCCAGCACACACAGTTGATACACTTGAAAACATGGAGTGCTTATTTAACTTGCCATTTTTCTACGTCATTGGATTATGAAGCACATAGTTAGTGTTCTTAATAATTTATAATAGCTGCTTTTTTCATTATTCGCTTATATATGTGTGTGTGTGTTGGGTTTTATGTGCTTCCTTTAAGTATTTGAAGCATCGCTTTATGCAAACCCTACAGCTATTTTCAAGTTTAGATTGCAAAACCCCTTAGTTGTATACTTGTAAACTGTCTAATTTTATTCCCCATGACTCCACCATCAATTTTTATTAAAGTCTCTCTAATACTGCCTATTTTTATATAAATTAGGCAGTCAATATATCAGTCAATTGAAAAGCAGCAGTTGAGCATCACTTTGCTATCATTGGCATTTATGGAATTGGTCACATCTGCTGTTTTGCCAAACTGTGAACCAGCCAACATCCTCAAAGTCAAATATTCCAGCAATGCTCTTGCTTTGGGGTAATCTTCCCAAATTAGGCCAACTTCCCTAATGTATAAAGCGGTATTCTCGCGCCCTCTCTGACCTGCTGTGCACATGCAATACATTTTTCCATCATGTCGTGATTGGGCTTTTTTCTTTCTTTTTTTTGTAGTCTTTGTTTATAAACCCTTTCCTCCTCTTCTTTAAATACCCTACTGATTGGTCAAATTCTTGACATTTTGACTTAGAAGCTTTTATGGACTCATAAGTTTCGGCCACCACAAGTGCTTTGCCCTAGAGACCATCAGAGAATCCTAAATTAGAAACTATGAAGGCTAAGCTAATTGCGTTAACAGCCCTAACTATTTTACTACATCTGTGAGCTTCATATTTGGTCATGAAGAATTGAAGGCAGAGACTTGTTTTGTTTCTCAGGACACTTATAGTCCTCTCCATTTTTGTTGAGTGAAATAAATGCCAGAGGATTAATTTATTTCATTGCAAGGATACTTGACCTTCTTATCCTGTCTCTAATGAAAATTATTCATTGTCAGAAACACCGAATATTTAAAAACAACAGACGGATTCAACATTACTTGAAGAAATTCTGTAATCTTGCTTAAAAAACCTCGAGTGTCGTTGTAACTACTGTTCTTATTAAAGAGACAGTTGGTAATTACATAAAGTTGAAGGAACTCGTTCAGGCTCAGCTTTCTCGATTAATGGTGATATACAATAGAGCAGAGTGGGGTCCCCCCCTCCCTTCGCCCTGCTTAATGGTGACATTCAAATTTATAAATGGCATCTATAAAGGAACCAGCCATGAAAGATTATTTCTTCTTTCATCATAAATGAAAGAAATTTGTCATGAACACTCTGTCCTCTGCAGACCCAATTTAGTAATGAGAAATGTTGTGCCTCTTTTTTCCAATTCATTTGTCTTGTCTCCACCCTTAAGCATGCTGAGGAATTCATTCATTCAAGTGCTGGTCTCAGGGTCCTAGTCTCGGGATCAAAATACGCATTCACTTTGCTATTTTCAGAATCAAAGAAATAGAAGCAGTGGGTGTTTTCTTTTCCCCCCTCTGAATCTATTTTAGGGTCAGACTTTGTTCCCACACTCTGCTCCATATGGTATACTGCCACAGATAGATGATACTTTAATCTAGAGATGTATGTATGCTGCACATACTTGGCATGTTGTTTACTATACGAGAGCTTTTTAGAAGCTTGCAACTTGAATCAGAGAGCAAATATGGAAGTTAACTTTGGTTCAGATGGTCAATGTACCTTTTCGCAAGTCAGTTAAACTTCTTTTTCGGCCTTCCTCTTTTTCTTTTGGGGTCTTGTTTTTTGTTCTGTGGACAAGTGTCCTCTAATGAAACAGCACTTTAGAGACTCGCTAAGACTGCTCTTGTGTGTCTTTTGTGTCATTTTTGCTGATATAAAGCACAAAATACAGTATGTCTGTTCACCACTAATTCAAGCATGAATTGATACGACACAAAACCCCAATAATGATGATGACATTTACAGCTTAATCATGCTATTTTTGTGCTTTATTTACTAAGATTTTAGCCTAGTATCTGTGTAAAATGCTTTCCAAATAGTTTTTTTCCTATCATCTGTCTTAGTGAGTGGATAAGTTTTCTATTAAAATTCTTTTTTTTCTCCAGGACCCTCCTCCTAAACCGGCCAGGCGGCAGGGTGGCTGGGCTGAGGAAAGCTCCGGGTCTGGTTCTGCCAAGTACGTATCGTCACCTTTTCCCCCCATTGCCTGTGGCAACATTGAAAGCGGGTACTGCAGGCTTGTGTTATGTGTTATTAATGAACTCTCATGCTGTTGAATGAGCTTATTTATCAGTGCATATTTGGCACTCGGGCTGTGAATCAACAAGGTTAGAGGGAGCCTGTCTGAGCAGGCAACTCTCCATTCGTCTTCATCTGTGAGCAAGGCGGTAATTGACATGGTTAATGCATCAGCCACAGGAGGGCACTGTTAGTCAGCTAGCCACTTCATCACAGGGGTTCAAGCCACTCAATCACCCCTTACTACTGCAGGCTGCTCTTTACACAGGGAGCATAACATGGAGAATTCATGAAATATTTGGAACAGATGGAAGGTGTTTGCCAGAAGCTTTGATGTACAACTAACAAATGTAAATCTTAATACTGTACATGAGTGAACATGAGACATTTTAATATACTGGAGAGCAGTTTCTTCTTCCTCCTGCCACTGTTCTCTTTTTCCAAAGTCTCACAGGAGATGAGAGCACAGAGGATGCATTGAAGTGAATAGGCGGAGTAAAGTTGTGCTTATTTATGTGGTTTACTGCACCGTTAGTGCGAGCAGGGAAAATGACAAACTCAGTAGATCTTTCCTTTCACACAGAAGGTCAGCATGTTGCATCTCTGCTTTTGCGTAACCCCGCTTGATTCCTAGTCTTAAAGTGATTGAAATACAGGAGGTGTAAAAGCGGTTTGCACGTGCATTGATCCTTTCTGAAACAAAGTAAGTAATGGTCCCCCCTGGAACCGGCAAGGACTTTTCCTTTCAATGTCACCCCTCATGCTCAATCACCACCGCCCTCCTCCCACTAATCCCAGCGCAGAAATCCCGGGATTTGTCGATCTATCACTTCTAATTGACACTAAATGATCTGTCAGTTTATTGATGAACCTTTGAAACCAGGTTGTCACAATATATTTTATCCCTAACAACTTTTTCCAGACAGTTTTACCATGTCTATGGCTTTGCCTTACATGAGTCTTAATCAAGGGGCCTGTAATGTGTCTTAAGTGTCGCCACCCCCGCCCCCAAGACAGGACACAGTCCAAGGGCAGGCAGGTAGGCTCCTTCGGCTTATCTGTGGCCTGCCTGGTTGTACTCGGGTCCATTCGTGGATGCTGTTCTGAACAACTTGTCAAACAATATGCAAAGGACACTCAAACAGGGATACATGTATTTTTATAAGAACTGGATCATCATATTAAATATCATTCTGTCATTTTCTTTTGAGCTTGCCTTGATTAGTTGTTTGCCTGAATTTAAAAGTTGTTTATAGTGTTCAAAGAGAACATGATATCTACTTTAAAAAATGTTTCATTGAGGGAAAAATATCCCTTTAAATCCCCTTTGGAATGAAGTAAAATCATTTTTATGGTATAAAAGTATGGACCAGAGTTATGGTACAAGTGCCTAGATTTATTATTATTTCCAGGTTTGTAGCCAGCATCATTCCAACATTACAGCATTGTGTTAAGCACTTTGTTTTAGTTAAATGTATATTCTATATTAGGCTTTATGTGAGCCTGTTTATGCTGTCTGCTTGGGCTCTTTAGTTGACATAGTGTCAAATACTCGAAATAGTACCATGGCAAATGACTTGCAACTCTGATTAAGTCACCAGGAGGGGGCACTACTCAACCAGGAGAGCTAGCAGAATTCTTTTGCTTATTCTAAAAAGATTTCCTCTTGTTAAACTAAGAAAAATGTCTAATTTACTAATTAAAGATATAAAAAGGAGCTATTTAGTTGCTTTTACCTGCCTGAAAAAGTATATATATTTGGGTCTGGCATTTTCTTCTCAAGCTGAGTGGAGTGTTAGCAGAGATGTCTGAAAATAGTTGAATAAACCAGCTGGACACAAGGCTGAAAAATGGACCATAGACAAGAAGACAAAACTATCATAAACTCCACAAACCCCAATTTTCTGAATTCTTATAATTATATATAGTTGATGATGTTTCTGTGAAGGAGTTTTAAGATTACAGTTGTGAAAAAGAAAAAAGAAGCAAACTATTCTTTTATAGGTGTGTTCAACTTTTGTAAAAGTTGTTCTTTCAACTGATTTTTAGATCCTCAAGAAGACCTGCAGCTGAGGACCTTGAAGAGTAAGCTAACTCAGAGACATACTCTTTTATTGTATTTGATGTATTTCTGTGGGTGTGAATTAAAACAAATGCTACTGATTTTTTTTTCTGTTCTCAATGTTCTGGACATGGTGCTGTGCTTTCAGATTTTCCCACCAAACCCTTGTTTTCCAAGAACAGTCACTTAACATGATTGAAAAACCAGTGCAACTGAGTTCCTGTAACTTTTGTTGCTGTCTTCCTGTAATTCTAGTTTCTCATCCTCCCACACACCAATCTGTGCCTAGAATAGACATTACCGTGAGGACAGGCAGGTAGAGTCGGTAGTCATGCATGTTTTGCTCATCATCACAGCTGGAGCTTGGTGCCTGAATGGCTGTAGTGAGACAGAGAGCAGAAAAATCCCTTATGTTCTATTTGTATCACAGTTGTCTCAGTGATACTAATTCGGAGTATGGCTCCAGCTGGGTTTGTTTTTGAAGCATTTGTAGAGGTGATCTTGTCTAAGGCTGACAGAAAGCTCACTCTTACAGCACAACAGCTTCTAGCAGTGGCTATGAGGCTGCTGTTGGAAAGTTTGACTCACTGGAGAAAAATTATTTAAAAAAAATGATCCCCAACAAAAACAAGCCTATCATCAAAGAAATATCTTGGAGTCAATTCTCTGGCTCCCTACGATGAACTCACTGTCAGGACGAGTTTTGAAATTCATACTCTCCCACTTCCTGTTTCTACAGCCGTCGCCTACGACCACAAACTCCCCAGGGATTGGATGATGAAGGAGGTAAGAGCACCCTTGCAGTCCTCTACTCTTTGTTTCTCCTGACGGGCAAAGAGGAGCCCTCCAGTGCCTCCCCCTGCACATTTATCCTCTGAAAGTAGAGCAGATAAGCAGGCAGTCAGATCATTGCTTTTCACTGATGCTCAAACCATATTTCTCTCTTGGTTCTGCATGGATTCGTGTTTTAGAAGACCATCTTTGACCACTGAGTGGGTGGGTACAAGTGAAAATGTGCATTTAATGAGGTGCTGGTCAGAATTATTAGCAGGTTATTTTGAACATTTTTTAGAAACAGTTGTAAATTAAGGGATTACGTAAAGGTTGGTATGAAGGTTGGTGCTGATAACGAAAAAAATGGCATACGAGACATCTAAAGAGCTCCTGTTTAAGCACTGTTCACTGAAGGCTCACCAAGAAAAAAACTTTCAAAGATAAACCACAGTGCTTCAGGGACAATGTTCTATGAGCAGAAGAAAGGAGTGCCCCCCTTTGGAAAAGCAGCAATTCAGTGAAACAAGGCCCGAAAGGAAAGGCCACCTCACAAACAATGAAGCCAGGTAGAGGGTTTGTTATGCAGTGGACCATTAGTATAACCATAAAAAGAAGGATTGAATACTGTGGGAGACTCGTCAAGGGTAAAGAATGTAAGCTCACCACACAAATGTATTCATACTTGGTTCATTTATTTAATACAGGGGAATACACGTCCCCATGGCTGCAGCAGATAAAGGATATTTTGGATAGCTGTGGCTTGTCGTACATATGGACAACTCAGCACTTCAATAATGCTAGTTGGCTTAAGCAAACAGTGACACGGGTCGTGAAAGATCAGTATGTACAAAAATGGCAAAGGAAAATCAGGGACATGACCTCATCCAATCTCTATGGTGAAATTAAGTCAGAATTTAAAATTGAAAAATACCTGTTATGTGAAAACCTTAGCTATAGGCAGGCTATTTGTAACTTTAGAATAAATAACACAAGAATCCCTAAGGTAATTGGTCGATATAAAGGCCTAGAAAGAAATATGAGAATCTGCCATTTGTGCAGTAATGGTTCTGTTGGAGATGAATTTCATGTTTTGTTTGAATGTATTAATGCACAGGTTGTTAAACGAAGCGCCCATCAATGTGTAATGCTTCTTCAGTCTGAACATCCAGAAATGATATATAAGTTGGGTGCTTTCTTGAAACAGGTCTTACCTCTTTTTCAAGGAGTTTGGCTACTTTGGAATATGTATTGTTATTTCTTATGTTATGATAAGATGTTTGTGCTTCATACCATGTTGATGGTGATAAGTAAAATAAAAATGAATGATTGAATGAATGGAAACGCTTTAATCGAAGTAATTTTTATCTAAGAAATGGTGGAATCACAAATCTTAACAAAGCATTTTAGAGAAAAATAAGTTGAAAATAGTATCGTAAAACTAAGATTTGAGTCAAATGTCTTGAGTAATACAGCAGAACATCATCCTGTAGTAAGCATCTAACATAGATATAGAATTCTATTGCTTGGAAAAGAGAAAACAGACTGTTTGACTTGCCATGCAGTAAGTTTTAACCTAAAAACCCATTGAAAGCAGACATCTTCCATTATGAAAATATTCCTTCAAACTTTAAAAAATTTACAATGAAAGAATGATGGATGTTACCAGCAGCCATTTTCATTTTTCTAAAAATCCTGCGACTAAATATTTGATACTAAAAACAATGATGGGGAAATTTCACCAAGATGTAGTTGAATATAATTGTTCTGTTTTCTAGTCCAAAGCAGCCTGATGCATCAGGCCATATAACCAAGATAAAGACCTGTAAGTGTTCACTGTTTAGTTCTTATTGATTCTTCAGTAAGTACCAGTGTCATGCCACTACTGAACAAAATAACAAATTGCATAGTTGTTCCCAAACTTTCTCAAATCCTACATATTGAAAGTGTATGAGGTCCTCTAATTATTTCTATCAACTGAAGATTTCAATGTAAAATTATAAATAAATTCCAAAACAAATATGCCATGAGAATGTACTAATAAGCAGGACTGACTTTACAAACATAAACTGCAGGATTAATGGTTCAGTAAATGTTTTCTAACACTGTGTCTGTTTTATTTTATATATCCACTTACACACATATTGTCAACACGTTGGCTGAAAATGGCCAGTTGAATGAAGAGAACAGAGGTTTGGTTCTTTTGCAGTTAATGCCTCTGGAAAGAGTATTACTCTGTGAAGGGATACCTCTTAATACAGAGCTGGAGGCAGAGGCATTGGAAATTACAGTGCTGAGGGTTAGTGAGATAGCCTCTGCAATCTTGATTATGTCCCCTACCCTTATCCCTTATGTCCACTGGCTAAAAGCACAGAGAGAAGGCTTGCCCAGTCCCCTGCTCCCAGCTCCCTATCGGCTGCCCCCTCAGCTTCCTGCTGGTCACCTAAAATAGCACCAGTATCACAAACACACTCATCTTTTTCATACCTTGCTCTTATACTGTGATGTGTTGAATATTGTCCTATGAGCCTTTCAAAGGGATCTGTGCCTGGGTAATCGTTTGACTGGACCCCTGCGATGTGGGGGAGACGTCATGTTCTTCAAAGTCACTGACTGGCATGCACCCGCCGGGAGTATGTCTACATTCACAGCAAATTATCCCCTTTTGATATTTACATGCTTCAGCGAGGAAGCTGGACGCGACTGTGTAATAAGGATACGCGTGGCCTACTCGCTGCCAGACAAAAGCCACCTTGATACATGTCCAGCTGAGCGCAGGAAGTCGGTGCGGGTAATGTGTGCCTCACTGAGGAGACACAGCTTCTCCTGATGGAGTTGCCCTTTGCGTTGGGAGAGAACACTAGCTTGTTTTCAGCTGCTTTTATGGCCTGCTTGACCTCCTGTAATAGGTTGAATTTGAAACCCATTTAAAACTGTTGTTCCTCTTTTCACTTAATAATAGACTTTGCATATAGACAGCATATGCCTCTGTGCTTCACACTGAACTCTCATACAGTGCGTTAATAGTGTATTAACGGTTGAAGTGAAAAAGGGAGTGTGTGGACAGATAGACAACCCAGGAAGCTGTTTGCAGAGCTGGATGGCAAAGCTTTTTGATGTCATTGCACTAAGACCATTAAATTTGATTGGGAGTCCAGGGGGGACGGATTCTGCTGAACGCTGTGCTTTGTAAATGAGAGGACAAAGTGTCACCAGGGCCTCATGAATATGAAATACCCGTGCCCGCATTTATTTGGATATCAGAAACACAGATGAATCTTGTCAGCAGCAAAACGAGCGTAGCATTTTTAATTTGGTTTAATTAAAAAAGAGAAAGAAATAAGTTATCAGCAGAAGGTGGGGCTTTGATTTTTAAGCTGAACTTGACAGGATTTGTTTTGACCTAGTTGTTGTTAAAATTCTTCTTGCATCTGAGAATTATGTCTTAAATAAAAAAAATAAAAAAACTCCCCGTTCCACCCAAGATCGATGCTTTTTCAAACTGACTTTATTTTCAGGGGTTATTTTGATGGAATGGTGACATAGATGCTAAGATATTTCCTCACATCAGATTCAGACTTCCATCTCCTCACCTCTATTTAGCTCCTCTATTGACTTTCCCCTCAGGGTGCAGTACTGTGGTTAGAGATTACTGACAACCCTCTTCATGCAGTCCAGTTCTCTCTTTTTCTCTCTCTATCTGTTGGTTCTTCTCTCACTTGCATCCACTCTTCCTTCTCTGTCTCTGTCACTGTCAACACTCTGCTGTAGAGCTAATAAGGGTGTGTAACTTGCTTTTCTACCAGAAAATATTCCTCAGGAGAGACACTTAGACCTGAAGCAAGGACACCTCAAAAGCCTGTACCTTTTAAAGTTTTTTTCTTACTGAAATATCACTCGGGTTTTTCTTTTTTCTTCTTCTTTATTTTTTAAAATCTCTACAATAACATTTTTGACAATGAGCAAGCAGTTTTATGAAAACTCAGTCAGGTCTTATGTGTCAGTCTGTCTATTCTACTGTATTTATGATCCTCTCTACAGCTTATTTCCAACCAGTCCCGAGCATCCTTTATTACCCCTCTCTCATTTCAGTGCCTTCACATGTCAATCTGAAAAATGCTGTGAAAGTTTGCCCTGTCCTTCTTGGGAGTGGAGCCATCCTCTGTCCTGTTGCGTTTTGCCAATTAAAGTGGGTTCCCACTGTTTGAGCAGCGGGCTGGCGGCTCCTGGCACCGCAGCCCCTGCCAGGCCGCACTGTGACTTCCGACCCCACACAGATGGGCTCGCAAGCAAATACTCTTGCACATGGCTGGATGCCGCCCCAGTCGGAGTGGCAGAGTGGACATGGAGGTCGGCCTACCGGCCACTGCAGGTCCTGGGGGTGGGCGGCACTGACAGGGCCCAAATGCTAAGGTAGCAGGGGGTGCTTTCTGGGGAGCCCCTGGCCAGCACCTCCCTCACAGCAGGATGAGCTGCCGCTTTTCCTCTTGAATATTCATGGCCGCATGGCTATTGTGACAGGGCAGCTCTTCCGAGGATGTAGACTGCAAGAGGGAAGGAAGGAAGTGCCACATAGATATGATCACACAGTCTCACAAATACTTCCATCTCTGTCAGCCATGCACAGGGAAAATACTGTGTTTTAGTCAGTATTCTTGTGTTGAGGGAGAAAGTAACACATTTATATTTTTGTTCTACTAATACTTTACACCTCTTCAGATGTTAGAAGTTCTCTGTTTTGTTTGTTTTTAGATATTCCAGTGATTCCAGACCTCGAAGAAGTACAGGAGGAGGATCTCACAATGCAAGTTGCTGTTCCTCCAAGGTAGCGAGTTCCTTAAAGTCATAATAGCATGGTCTTATAACCCTAGATCCAAACACACATGAAGTGTGTTCCTCAGACAGATGAGGGACAGATAACCTTTGACCATGCACAGGACTCTGGTTGAGCAGTCTGCTCTGCTGATTGTGATGGTGCTTGTCTCTGCCCCTACATAGTACCTTTCTTTATGTGGCTGAAATGGAGAAATAACAGTTTGGTGTGATTTATGCAACTGTGTTACCAGGGTCCTTACTAACCAGGCCCTTTGATTTACAGGGCAGTGAGAGACACGCCGACATGTGTCGACTATGTAGCGCGGCTATGACAGTGGTGGAGGTTATTAGGCTGGGGCTTGCTCTCTGTGCGAGATAATATCCACATTGAACTCATTGCAGGGGCAATGTAGCGTGTAATGTGCAGTAAGTAGGACTGGCATGCACTGCTAGGCCCCGGCCACTTTGAGAGCCCCCCCACTTAATTCCAACCCACAGATAAGCAGCTGGGTTTCAATTTGAAGCGTTTAACACTTGGCAACCATCTCCTGCTCTCTGTGGTCTTTGCTTGAAGTCTTCTAGCTTGATTGTGCACAAACTTCAAACTTATCCAAAGCCACTTCCCAGATTTGCTTTGCATGTGATATGAAAGCACGATTCCTTTCTGTGACACGTTCTTTTGACTGAAACCCAATTTTTATTTGTCAAAAGCCTATTTTTCTCAACTGTTCTGACTTCTTGTCACTCTCTTAGCATCCAGGTGAACCGAGTAATGACCTACGGAGATCTGGACAATGATCTGAAGCATTATTCTGCATTCCAAACTCTTGTAAGTCAAGGGTATTTATTTTTAATTCATCTATATCACTTTTCTTCAAGGTGGTCCTTTTAGTTTTGTGACAACCTCACCTCCGTTTGTGCAGGCTAAGAGAATTTAACTGCATTCTTTCCTCAGGACGGAGAGATTGACCTGAAGCTCCTCACCAAGGTTTTAGCACCAGAGCAGGAGGTGAAGGAGGTGAGTGAGTTTTTTAGTAAATATAGCTTGTGAGTTCCCAATAAAGACCTATCCAGCTGTTCGTAGAGCACCAGGGGGAGGATGCCACTCTTGCCTCCCAGGTAATCAAGATTTATGATGTGTACATTAACACCCTCTGCTCCCCTTCCCCCGTTCTCTTTGCTCCCTCTGTTCCTGGTGCTCTCCTCCTTGGTATGTCTCTGTTTGCTTCTCTATTTCTTCCTTTCTCCCTCTGATCATCCCTTTTTTGCTCTGCAGGATGATGTGACCTGGGACTGGGATCATCTGTTTACAGAGGTGTCCTCAGAGCTGCTGATGGAATGGGATCAAGGAGAAAACGAGGAGCTGGGACAGAAGGGACAGTGACTTGTTTTTCTTAACTGTAATTACAATTTGTTACTAAGATTTTATTTTTATAAATGCATGCAGATCATTTCTAGAAATTTCTAAACAATGTTCTCTGTGCAGGAAACAGTGCAGTGTTGTCTCACCATGTCTTTGTCTTTGTTTACTTGTTTGAATTTCTTGTGTTTCGGTTTGTTGGTTTTTAACTTAAACAGCCAAAAGGCATTTATCTGAAAAGCCCCTCTGAAAATAACAGTTTTAGATAAAAATGTCCTCTCTGTACTGGCAACATTATCAAAACCGACATACAAGTCCAAGGTTGATAATCAGCTAAGCTGAAATCCAGTTGATTGTGTTCAAATTAACATTCTTCATTAAAGCCTACAACCTTATTGTTATTGACTGTGCCATTGACTTTATCTTGCAGCTCTTCGATAGGAGCAACCCCTTCTTCACTATTATCTCAAATGCATTGAACAGAGTTCCTATTGACACCTGGGGGATTAGCATACATTATACCTTTTACTGAATTAAGAGGAACAGATGTAAGTCAGGAAGAAGACAGTTTTGCTCCTTAAAGTGATGAACAAATGCTTCACAACTTGAAAATACAGAATGAAGACCTAGCAAAAAATAAAACATACATTTCTTTCTTCTAAAATCACATTTGTTTATACACTGCAGTCATATTTGGTATAATATATAGATTATGTTGTCAAGGGTCCATGTGTGCTGAACTCATGTATCAGCATGCAGTTTTGTCTTTGGTTCATGTGTGTGAATATAAATGCAGGCCTCCAAAGTCTGGCCAGCTCTATTAGAGAAACAGCTGTAACATTTACAGATTGTGATTAGGTTTATTTCTGAGGCAAAGATCAGTCTCATGGCATTTGGAGATGCTCAGCAAAGTCCTCAAGGACACAAAATCTACGCATCTAACAGCTCAATCACTGCCCATCATAAATAGATCTAGATTTTTTCATTCAGTTTGCCATGAATCAACTTCATCAAGTGTAATACCTCAGGATGAAGCCATCACAAAGGTATTTGTGTTCAGAATTTGTGTGTGTGTGTGTGACACACAAATTCTCTTTTGAGAATTTGAGTCCAACACTCAAATTCAGTGAGTGTACTCACATCCTCCATCAGACATACAAATGCACAGTTTTTTTTTCTTCCCTTTTTGCCGCCTCCACAATTGGCTTGTTTAGCCAGACTTAATGAATTCTGCCCATATGCCCTGAGCAGCTGCTATGTTGCCCCTTCCTCCTGCCCCCGCCGAGCTGCGAAGTGCCCATCCATGTAGAGACAACCTCTAGCTGTCTCTCTAGAGAAAGCTAAGCCTGCCACTCCTCTGCTGGCAGCCAGCCGGTGCTGTCTGAGGTGGACTGTGGATGGGCCGAGGGCTCAGATTTGGGCCCAGTGATCATGGGTTGCGGCGGGCCTCAAATGATTGGCCCGTTCGTTGGTAGATCAGAGAGGGGATTAGAGTGAGGTAGAGATCCAGAGACGCTGTTTGCCATGTGCTTGCATCCAGATTCTCAAAGTGACCTCTCTTCTGCCTCATCCTGCTGCTCTCCTCTCCTCCTTTATTCTCTCCATGTCTCTCAACGTCTACAGTACATCCCGATGCTGCAGCGAGGCAAACAATGACCTCTCACTGTCTGGGTGCAGTGAATTCAATCACATCAAAACAGCTACAACATAAACATCACTTCTTGTGAGGGAGATGATTGTGTACTGAAAGAGCTCTGGGGTTGTGGCGGTAGCTCTCAGACGAACATGGTGTCACTGGGAGGTGAGCTGAGTTTAAGGCCACGTCAACTCTCTGGATATCAGATCTGATTATACAGGCCTCACTTTGATTTAAGGTGTAATTAATTTTTCTTTGGCTTTTGTTTGATTAAAATAACAAGGCTGTTTTAACTTGCATAAACAGTATGTGAAAGTGACATTTTTACTGGTTGTTAAGTAGAACTCTGTAAAGACTTAATATAAAACACTAATACCATTAAGGACCAACTGAGACAGTGATCTCTATAGCAGCAAACAAGTCCTTTTGGTGGACTTGACATCATAATTTTAAGAAAAACAAACAGAGAAGTAATGCTATTTCATAAAAATCTAACAAAGGCCTCATTTATGCAATGCTTTTTCCTGCTCCCCGTCGACAGGCTTGTCTTAATGTATTTTGATATCGGATGCTAATTGGAAGCATAGACTAGAGAAAATATGCTACCAGCTCTACCTAATATGCTGTGGTGTTGACAGAAGTTTATACATCTTATCTGTTCTCAATATCTCCCTTCCATATGGCCCTAAAGCAATATGCTGAGGTGTAATTAAAGAAAATGGGGAGATGTAGAGATAGCTGAGGCTTGATGCCCGGGCCCCTCAGATACAGAGTGAGGGGTGAGGACAGACATGTTAAAGCTCAAGGAATATTAGGCCTAGTTCATTTTCATTTCACCAGAGGCCACGTGCCTGTCACAGGTTCCCTGTCAGTGTCCTGGCCAGCACTACATCAGAGGGTTGCCCTGAATCAGCCATAAGAGAATGATAAGCAGTTTAAAAAGGCATATACACGCAGACATATCCTCTTTTAAAGCAGGATAAATGAATTTTTTTACTTATTAAGTTATACCATAAATATTTGCAAGGTCAATTTGAATTCTAATGCTTACATGAAAATGCAGCCATATTCAAATGGAACTCTTTGAAACCTACCTCAAAAAGAAGCCCCAGTATTGATTTGCAACAAAGACTCCGTGATATTTCAAGTTTAAAGGAGAAATTCTCGACACACCACTAAGCCAGTCAGATCAATATCATTTTTTGATCAAAAGGGGATTTGCCTTTGAAATAGCTAGATTAAACAGATGTTTTATTTTTCATTAGTTATACTGCACCTTTAAAAGCCCGCAGGGGGTTGTGGGATAGGAGGGGGTATTAACTCCACAAAAGAGACAATAAAAGTGGGGTTTTTTTAAGGCCTAAAGTTTGACGGGCTAAAAAGTAATTTAGGTTATTTTTTCCCCCTCTCTTCTTTAGTTAATATTCTATCGCTCCAAGTCCTTTTTTTTGTTTACCCCAGGTGGGCCTGGACATGAAATGGCCGGGATGGTGGCAGCTTGGAATGCCCCTGGGCATCTTACGGCTGTCATGTTGTCAAAGACCTGGGAAGTGAACTGAGAGTAGAAACTGCGAGATATGAAAAAAAAAAAAAAAAAAGCTTCAGTCCTTTTAGTAATGGTGAGATCAGCTGCATCCATTAGTATTACTTCCTGCTTTTCCCTTGGCTGTTTTTAGTGCCGCTGTGTGTTGGGAAGTGAGAAGGGTTTGAACATGAAATACAGCCAGGCTCCACATTTGTCATGTATTTTATTATTTCCCTTCTTCACCTCTCCGTCTTGTAGGCAAGGTCCTTCATTTTTCACATGACTGGTTTTCTTATCATTGTAGGCCCTCTCTGCTGGCCTGTGAGTGACTTAAAGGCAATAAAACACAAAACATTCTGTAAAACACGGATGCCTCCCTGGTCCGGAGGCCCTGCAATGCCTCTCCGTGAAATTATGATAATAACTCAGTGGCGGTTGGAGTGGCCAGGTCGCTTTGGGGGGCTGGGGGCAACAGGAAAAGCTTCACCAAGGTCCTCTGAGCAGGGACAGGTCAAGGTGGCCTGTTGGTCCTTAACACCCCCCCCCCCGCCCTCCTCCAAGTCATAAACTCTTTCCATCATGCAAGATGCAGCCAGGTACACAGCAGAACTTCTTTGTCTTGTAGCTGCTGGCGATAAAACAAGGGCTGATGGGAGAGTGGTTGTGTTGGCCTCATTGCTGTCGTGAGGTCAGCTGAGGACCTTATCATGGCCAGCAGAGGAAAATGCCTGAGTCAACACTACTCTGTAGTTTGCCTTTTCTGGGTCAACTCTGCCATGAACTTTATACTTTGTAATTTTGTTCTTTTGGAAGGGAAGATAGAAGGCGGGAGGAGCAACATTTATCTGTCCTCTTATTGTTGAACTGTGTCCTGGTGTAATTTTTGGTGTCTGGATTTGTTGCTGGCTGGAGGGAGGGGCTGGATGAAGTCCCACAACACCTCTTGAGTGTGTGAATGAGAAGGAGCGAGGACAGGAAGAGAGTGCGGGCTCCACCACTGAGGTGCTGACAGAGGGGATAGAGGGGCTGAGATTGCACCTGTTCCGGCCCAGCACCCTCCCAGCAGGGCCTCGTCAGGGTTTCAGCCTTCTCCTGGCATCTGTGATGGGAGCCAGGGCCAGTCCCACCTCCAGCGTTTGCTCCACCTCTTCTTAGCTCGCGGAAAAAGACGAGAGGCGCTGGAGGCTCCATCTGCCGAGGGCTCACCACGGTCTCTGCGGCCTGCCTGGGGAAGGGGGTTGCTGGGCCTCTACGACTCTGCCACAGGGGTCTCACAGTGGTAGACCACAGCGCTGCACATCACACGTCACTTGCCAGCTGGCCAGGATTTTCCCCCTGTAAACAGAGACTAATGACCACTCAACACACACACCAAACACATCCCTAGGTAGATTAGGAGAGGGGGGGAGACAGTGTAGGTGAAAAAGCTTGGCTGGTTTGGATAAATGAAAGCAGCCTGCTGAGGTTCCTTATGGGATCTGGGGTTATTTGAGCTTTGGGGAGGGTGTTCACATCACAGTGGGACACTGCTAAACCTTCTCTCAGATTCTGACTCGAGTCCACTAAATCACAGTCCACTGGTTTCCTGCTTGTGTACAACATCACAGGCCTCCTACTGTCCCTCAAGCTTCTGGGATCCAGCTGAGCCTGTAAAGCTCTCATGTTGTGTCCTGTGGAAGTGACTGCAGCAAATAAAATTCTTCAAGTACTTCACGTTCACGTTTTAATACAAGCCTATTTCTTTTTGAGAAAATTTTCCATCTCTGTGTCCCATACAGTAATTTTACTCAATTAATAGCAGAGTTTCCCATAAAGAGATCAAAATGCAACATGACAGTAAACACCTCATTAGTTTACCTTAACTTTAGCCATATGATAGATGTGGTGTTCATCAGAGCGGCCTTGAGTTTACTGGCTCCAGACTGAAGGACATTTGTGTCTCTGTGTTTCCTGTCCCATCTCATCAGAATCTCCTTCAGCATGTCTCCAAAGCTTAGTTTTCCCAAGAATTCCCCCTCATTCAATCAAATTATTATTTTTAGCATCCCCCCAACCAGATAATTTCATATATATCCTGCAATCTTATTTGCCCAGATGTCCCCAACACATGCTTTTATAGATATAATTATAAATAGGAATATAAATAAATATTTCAAACACAGAATAGGAGTAATGTGACATTGAGTGTTATTCCCCAGTTAGGCAGGGAGAAGTAGGGAGGTCACCCAACTACACTGAGCCACTGGCAGCCCAGGCCCCACTGGTCCACCGTAGTAACTTGGCTTCATCTACAAACTCGCAATAAATATCTGGCCATCATTTATTTTAATTCACTCCTTTCTTGCTCAGATGGAATGGATTCTTAACCTTGTAGGACAAGGACACCCGCATGCTGCCTGCCTTGCCTTAGCTGCTAAATTATTCTTCATTCTTCAGGGGGAATAAGAAAAAGGAGTCCGGCGTTGCTCAAACTGTCAGCTCCAATGAAAAGCACGCCTGAAAATGTTGTCACTGAACCCCTGGACAAGGGAAAGAAGGGGAGTGGGCAGTTAAAGAGTGAGAGAGGTGGGGGGAGAAATAAAGGGGTGGTGGTGGAGGTGGGGGAGTTAGCAGCCTCCAGAGTGATTTATTTGCCAAATCAGGACACAATGAGTCGATTATGAGTCCTCTAATAAGAGAGAGTGTTTGGGGACCCACTAATTGGGCATGATTGAGTTGCAGTCTGGGAGCCGGGTGAAAAGGGAACCTGGTCGGCGGCTGTCATGCAATCATCAGCTAATCAGAGCTTTGAAATTAAAACTGCGTGTTTAGGGTAGAGGACGGGATAATGGCAGGGACCTGCCTGAGCTCTGAGGCTGCTCGAGGAGGCTGCCACACACTGCGCGTGTGTGCGTGTTTGTTTGCATGTGCATGTGTTTTTAACTACAGTGTGTGTGAAAGCATGTGCACCGTGGATGGATGGCATGTACGTGTATGTGTGTTTTTGGGGTCTTTAATGTTCGACTGTGGACTTTGCTGGTCTTGATGAGGACGGTGAAGGAGCTGTAATCAGGCCTGCCCTTGTGTTAATACTTGTATGGTGTGTGTGTGTGTGTGTGTGTGTGTGTGTGTGTGTGTGTGTGTGTGTGTGTGTGTATCCAGCTTTTTACTGCTCAACAAAAAGACTATGTGCCATATGCATTTTAATTTCTATATGAAGAAAGAACAAGTTCTAAGCACCTATAGAACAGTTTGGAATGAGGTTGTATGACCAATTATATAGAACAAAAACTTTTGTCATGGAAACATCTTTATTGTTTTCTAACAATGTAAATAAAATTGAATATCAAATAAATAATCTGTAAAATAGAAATATTAATATTGTTCTTTAAACTACATGCCATTAAGTGCTTTGAATTCTTCTTCTTCTTCTTCTTCTTCTTCTTCTTCTTCTTCTTCTTCTTCTTCTTCTTCTTCTTCTTCTTCTTCTTCT
>JBBBVU010000021.1:9982400-10025343 GCA_037177055.1 Atherinosoma microstoma | reverse complement strand
TTCTTCTTATTATTATTATTATTATTATTATTATTATTATTATTATTATTATTATTATTATTATTATTATCCAAACATGCATGTACAGCTTAGTTTGAGCTGTTGTAATCTCGTGTTGTCACTAGGGGGCAGTGTTTATCTGCAATGCATCGCGAGAGCACACAGACGGCTAATTGGTGTCAGGTGTGTCTTCTGGTTGTGTCGTAACACAAACAGATAAAGCAGAAACAAGAGTGTAATACATGAGCCAGTCTTACAGGTAAGATAGAAATATGGCGTTGCTAAAAAACAAACAAACCCACATGTGGGGAAATTATTTGTGCAACATTTTCTTTTCAAATTGTATGCACCATTTTTAAATATCATCCCTTAAATTTGGCTAATTCACCAAAACTTGCCACAGTTTTTCTGAAAACTTCATCTGATATAGTTGTTGGTGCCATTCTCGACAGCTAGTTTGATTTTATTCAAGGTTAGCTTTATAGTTTTTTTTTTTTCAATTTAGAGATTCAATTATGATATTTTAAATCTGGAATTGTAATTTTGCATCAGTCCTGTGAAACATATTACAGAATTACTTCATAATAAGCACAATTTAAACCACCCATGTTTTTCCAGCTTTACAAAGAATACCAAGCAGGGGACTGTTTATCATTAGGACTGGGAATAATAAGTTGCCTATTTTTTAATTGATTAAATCTGAGCTTAAGTGTTTTGATAATAACTAAACATGTTTATATGTAAATTACCTGCTTTAGATGTATTCAGATCAAGTCTTTATTTCAGGTTCTCCACAGGCCATTTGTTAGAGGAGGTACGTCCATTTTTCATTTATGTAATAATTAATGCATTTACACATCTGTGTGCTGATCTCCAAGCTCCAATATTAAATGTAATGCATTATTTACTAGCTTAAATTGAAAATTGCTTCATAGTGTGTTTAATAAATCTGTACATATGTTTTTCTGATCTTTTTCTTATCCCATCTGTATTTACAAATTACCCACCAAACCAACAAACAAACACACTAATTTTTAAATCCTCCCAAGGCCTTGTCTAATTGTAAATGCGACTTACGTCTAAGGAGGGCCTCACTATAAAAATCTGAAGTGGGTTTAGGCATAAATGGGATTAATTCCTAAAGAATGTCCTTTGCTCTTCCTCCCATAATTTCATTTGCAGGGTCCACCGGATGAATAGCCAAGCAGGCAGTGATGTGGAACTGCAGGACAGGCCTTGCGGGGCCTGTGCTGCTACACCGCAACCTTCAGGTTATGTTACCTTGATAATGTCACAGCTGCAGGAACCACACCGCCCACCATACAGGACACAGGAAATCCAATTATCCGCCTTCTAATGTGTGGGAATTTTTACGCTCTCATTTCTTAGACTTTGGCTTCTCCTGCGCCTGAGGGCAAACCTACCTGAGAGAGATTCCAGGGATTGTTATTTATTTATTTACTAGGAAAAATATCCACCGGCTTTCTGACTAAAATCAATAAAACTGTCATATTATAGTCAAAGCTGAAATAAAAAAGCTTCCTTGACAACAAAAACAAAACAAAAAAAACACTTGGCTTAAGATAAATTTGTTGTTGTGTTTAAAGTGAAAAAAGACTTACTGCTATTAACATTGTTTATTTAGTTGCATTTTAAAATAATCACAGAGAGCAGAGCGACCTGAACTGGTCCTGGAGTCAGCCAGGTCTTGGTGACGGCTGTACATGGGAGCAGGTTCTCCACCTGCATGGACCCCTGACTGTTTTTTTATTTAATTAAAAGCAAGGGAGGGCATCAATTTCAGCTGTGTGGCGGGGAGATGACAGTACACAAATTGAAAGTAAGCATCTCAGTGGAGCAGGGAGGGGGCTGGTCCATCATTAACATGGGAGACAATTCTGTGTGCAATGTAACAAGATTAGAAATATTATCATCATCCAGACGCTGGACATAAAGCCTGCTGCAGGAGGGAAAAAAAGGAAGCAATCTTAAGAAGGCTCTTTTCTCAGGACAAGCTCATAAGTTTAAAAAAATGTAGAGCTGTTCTGCCGAGATATGTTGTTCATCACTTTGGGAAGTTTCATGTTTTTTCTGTGTCCCCACACGGCGGTGATTATGCATCTTAGAGATGATTTTTCTGTAAACGTGCACCCCTCCTCGCTGATCATCAGCCCTGTTTTAGTGATCAGGTTTGATTTTGAGCCGATCCAAAGGAATGTGAATGGACTCGTCAAGGAGCCTTATTAATGAACAGTAAAGACAGATGAGCCTCTCCCATGCCAAGCAGGTTGCCTCAATTGGATTAGTGAAGCTGAGATTGGGATGGATATCTGTCTATGTGCCAAGTGGCCATTAGCACGGCCAGTATACCGATACAAAAACAGGCCAGGATTCCCCTCAGTGATCTCTGGACTTATCAGCAGAGGATATCCAAAGCAATAAACTGTATTGAAATGCTAATAGGCAATAAACATTTATCAGCTGTGATAATATCAGGGTCAACTATTTGATTTAGCTCTTGCTTTTGTTGTTCTGAAAATACAAATATACATGAAAGTGATGTGTTAGTGGCTGTCTGTCAAGTTCCACTCTATCAATGGGATGCTGTCCATTCGCAGCATGTATCAGAGCAACTTGCTATGTTTCGAAGGCTGATGTCATTCTCTCTGTGAGACGATGATGGGCACTGTACATGTCAGTGGACACCAGGGGCCCTTCTCCAACCAACTATACAAATGGGCATGAGTGTGAAGAGCTGAAGTATTGTTATCAATCACCCAGCATCTCAGCAGAGGAACTGCTGGCGTCTGTGTAGACAGTCCCACTCACACTGATCCATATAAAAGGCTGTGTGATGTATTAGAGCGGATGAGTAGGGGCTGGCTCTTGACACATGACTGACAGCTCATTTGACAGCCCCAGGAAAGTGTGCAGGGAAGTTTCAATCTAATCTAATGCCGCTGAAGGAATGAAATTGTGGTGTGAGATTATGTTTTCATGTTATATCCCCTCTAGGACAACACAGACTCCATGGGATGAATATGATGTGGATGACCGCCTGTTACAAAGGTGCTTCGGAGCCAAACCCCATTGCCGACTCCTGATCAGTGACTCTTTCCTCAACGCATGTCAGTCCTGAGAATCGGGTTTCTGAAGTATAAACGAGAACCTGAAACCTTGCTCAAACCCATATCTGTGGGTAAACAAAAACATTTTTGTCATACATTATCAATCAGCTGTCTCATGGGGCTTTCCAAGCAGGTAATCTCTGTCATTCAATAGCTCCACCGCAGGAGCTGGGTTCTCCAGAAACAGGATAGCCACAAAACAGACATTAATATTAAGTGCAACGGAGATCAGCTTCGGCCTGCTGTACCTTCTCCTTTTTTCATAAGATCTTGGTACGCTGCATGCTTCTTGAAATCAATATAATTACTCTATAGTTTTACACTTATAATTTTAATGATAAACCTCCCCCTCACACAAACCCCGCCCCACCTTTGATTTCTTTTTTAACAATACTGACATTAAATGAACCAAAGCTGAATTATGGAAAAAAAAAACATTTCCACATACTATAGAGGTCACAGAACATTTCTTAATTACTCCAGAAATGTAAAATTATTTCACCAGAAAACTATTAAAGCCCAGGAGACTCAAACCTCCCAATGCATGCTCCCACAATGATCAATCATAGAGGGCTAATTAGCCATTTTACAGCTATTAAAAAAGACACTCAGCCCTTTTCATTATGCTCCATCTATTTTCTCAACATTATGGCCTCTTATTTTTTGTCCAACTTCTCAAAGTTACTCAAAACTTCTGCTGCACTGGGGAACAGAGAATCAATTTTCCACATTTGAAGCACCAGCCTTTCTTCCTCTCCGTCTACATTTTATTCATGAATGAGGTCAGCAGTTGGCCTGCAAGCATTGAGTGTCAGCTGCTGTTTTTCCATTGAATCAGTCTATACTCGGGTGTTTAGCCCTCTGACAGGCCTGACGTTGGCCTCCAAGAAGCCCAGTGACCGCAGAAACTGATCTCAAACAGTCAAGCAACTGTCTGCCCGGTCTAAACTGGGCCCTAGGCTGTCCCCAAACATGTCACACACTCTTCACCTCTCTTTGCGTGCCTCCTCCATCGTCTCCTTTCTTTCTCTCTGTTTCAAGGCTTCAGCATCCACATTTTCCTTTTAATTCTACGGTGGCTCTGCAAATGTTCGTATTGTCTAAGTGATCATTAAAATTTATGGCGAGCTGACTTCATCCAGCTTGCAAGGCCTCGCCGGCATAAGTCATAATTATGTGATGACACCGTAAGACGGAACGTCCACATTGGCCCCCTCGTCCAGGCCGGTTAAATGATGTAATTAGCCCACCTAAGAGGTGAACGCTGCAGATTGGATAAGTTATTAAATGTTTGGATGAACCTGAGCTCCATTTCCCTAACTATCGCTGTCTTCCTCTCACGCCGCCTTCCTCCATTAGCCCATTAGCAGTTATGTGATACTATATGCTGATGGGGCAGTGGACAGAGAAAGTGGGTAAATTAAGCCTGACCACTGCTTGTATAATGGCCCGCTCTTCTACTGAAGGACATTGCAAGACTAGAATGAACAGCACATCAGTGAGGGACATGCGACCACCACAGACTTGGTGCTTCAGTAATGTGAGCTCAGCTGAGTTGTAACCTTCGTTATGATCCCAGACTGCATGTTATGCTGATTCATTAAGATCTTATATACTGCATGTCCTGCGGTTTTGCTGTTTTTAGTCCACAGAGCTATGGAAAGTGTCAGTCCTGTGCAACAAACATGGGACAAACATGTCAAATTGAACCCATCAGATTGCTCAATTTGTCCCCAGTTAAGCTGTAATGGAAGGCAGTGCACTGAGGTTGACAGCGTGCCTACCGCTGGGCCCTTGAGCCTCGTGTGTGTGGGTGTGTGTGTTGTGCTCCACCAGAGGGTGTCACCAAGCGTGACTGCGTGTTATTCACACTGACGAGTTCCACTGTTCACTGTCACTCCTCATTGTGAGGGGAAATAAGCCTGTGGAGAGAGCTGTGGCCAGGGGAGGGTGGTCGACAGAGCAGAGCCCCCTTACAACTGCAGCACAAAGACTTTGTTTCTCTTTCAAGGAGAATCAAGCTGAATATCCTCATAGATCAACCCATATTTGACACAGTGAAGTTTATATTCAGATGCTGCAAACTGTACAGTCTGGTTGTGTTTCTAACACATTCTTCCAGACAGAGATGGAAGCCAAGCTGTTTGTGTGGCCATGTTTAGGGAGGGGTGGGTGTGATGGTGTTTGATTTGTTGTGAAAACTCAAGCAGTGGGACTCAGCAGAGTCCAGGTTGGCCCAGCAGGCCCGCCGAGAGTGACACTTCCTCTCTATGTCTCGTCCTGCAGAGAGTCCTGACAGTAGGGCCTGGTGCTGAGCCGCATCCCCGTTTATCATCACTAGAACCGACCAACCACCCACAGCGGGCAGGGAGGGAGGGGGACTGGGTTATCTGTGTCACCCCACTGTCCCTCCCCCCTCTGCCTCTGTCCCCCTCCTGTTTCGACTTTGGCCTGTCTCCAGAGAGACCAAAAAGCCAGTCTCTCTCAGCTCCCTGATTGTTTTTGTTCCTGTGAGCAGACAAATAGAGTTTGGCCTCTTACAAAAGAAAATGCCCGAGCTCATCTGATCTTACTGCCCTAAGGAGTGGCCTTGCCTGAAGGGCTAGTGATTGGAAAATTACAGTGCTGCTCCAGCCATATTGTCCGAGTCTTGGCCAGACTCTTTTCCGTTTGTGTGAAATCAGTGGACAATCGTGAGCTTTTAGACTGCATCCATCAATACTGTGGAGTGATTGACTTTCATTAAAGTGAACCATTCATGATTATCCTTATTTGGATTATTTGGATTACAACAACAAAGCAAATTTAGCTGGTTTTACACGACAGAAACATTTTCTTTGAACGAGTCATGCACATTTAATAGTATCTGAACCAGTCAGTAAATTCATGGTGAGACTTTAGGAAATTTGGTTTGGTTTTGAGACATTTGTCAGAGATTTGGTCTCTTTGTGAGAATACCTGTTGCAGCTCCAGAGAGAAGGTGAAGCCTCCAGTCTCTGCCTCATGAGTGGCTCTTTGATAAGTGATTAGAATTGAGGGAAAAGGGAGTGCTAAAACAAGGGTCTTGTCAGCACAGACCCTCCAGATCTGAGGTCAATTTCCCCCCCTGATTGCGTCTATATTTGTGATGTCTGTATGTGCTTGTGTGGGGGAGGGAAAGACACAGAAAGGCGGGTGAGTTTACTGTTGCCTCATTGAAGCCATCATCATCATCATCTGAAGAGCAGACACTGAAGCCTGACTTGCCTGTCTGTCACTTTCATCCGTTTGTTTCTTCACTTTCTTTTATGCTTCCCCCTCTGAATTTCTCCTTCCCCTCATCCCTCCTATCTCAGCTCCTCTTCCAGCCCATGGCCCTGGCCCTCATCCTGCTTTTTCGCTCACTCCCCCCCCCCCCCTCATGTTCGCAAATCACTTCTTCCCGTGTCAGCAGGTAAATTGTTTTGTCCTCCCATTCCCTGCTTTCATTACCTTGTGTAAATTAAGCGATATGTCGTCCACCGGTGCGCGCCAGAGCACTCACCGCGCCAACGCCAAAATCATGAGATTTGGCATAATAAATGAAGACAAACTGGCAGTAGCAGTGCTCCTCTCTGCACCGGCTCGCCTTCATTATTCGCTTAACTTGCCGGAGAAAATGACTTAACCCTGACCTGTGTATTACGTCCCATATTCACTCCAGATAAAAGCCTTTTTACAGCGCACAACAATTTATATTCTAGCAAAGAGGCTGCTTTTCTCTGTCAGTTTTCCAATCTCAGCTCCTGAACACACGTCATTAAACTTGTCTTGCCTTCCTGTATTTGTCCATCAGTCCTTCTTTTTACATAAAATCTGGCAGCATTATTCTGGGATTTGATGGCACCCACTCATTTTTTTCCCCTTGGAATGTTTGATTGGAAGAAATATAGCCGTGCTGGGGCTATCTCCTCTCTACTGTGGAATCATGCACTTGATGAAATAGTGTTCCCTCAGCAAGAATAATAAAAACAGACTTGTGCATTACAGGGGGCTCTCAATCTGCCAGCAGGGCTGAGCTGAGCGAAAAAGCCCACCCCTACCTCCTGACAGATTTTTATAGTTATCCCAGCAGATAAATGGAAACGGGTGACCAGGCTGGGGAAGGCCACTCTGCAGCAGAGAGAGGGTGCAAGGCTGGACAATAGCAAGGTGTGTGTTGTGAGCGGAAAAGGTTTGACTGCAGACAAGGACGGTGATACTCCTAATTTTTTTCTTTTTGCAGGGTTTAAAGAGAAAAATGTGAGAAAATAAACAAATGATCAAACACAGGTGTCACCCACATACCCACTATATTTGGTTTGTATTAGTAAACTGTCACGTCTGACTCTTACAATATTGAGTTAGCAGAAACTTAAAGTTCCATCTAACAATGTGGTCTGGCTCCATTGAGACTTTACTGTTGAAAATGAAAAGGGTGATTGCAACTGTCCTCAGGGTGATGGGTGTTCAACTTCCCAATTTGGAATAGTCAGCATTACTACAGTATCAAGCTCACTTGAACGTAAAAGGTCGCAGACACTTTGCATAAAGTCTTTCATTCACTGTTACTGAAGCAGAGCCTGCAGCTCTTCGTTATTTGAAGTTTTCAGCTTCTGCTGAAGCACAAGATGAATATTTGTACTCGTTTTACAGCTTCATACTGTTGTCGAAGGTTAATTGTAAAGAGTACCATTATGTGCAGCAAACATTTTTTTTCCTTATTTCATCTGCTTATCGAACTGGTAAAAGGATGGGATCAAATTTTCAACAATATTTTAGCTCAATAGAGCATTTCTTAAAACACTGATACCATTCAAAGTGCCTCACAAGCTGATATAAAGCATAATGAATGGAATATAACAAAATCATTGAAAGTCAAAGGATAAAAAGAAACAAAAAAGCAAACACCAGGGAGCCAATGTTTTTGCTTGTATTTATATTAACTTGTTAGAATTAATTTTTGTCCTGTATTAAAAAAATCTTTATTAACATTTTAATTTTTTACTTTGTATTATTCATTTTTCATGTAAAAAGGACAGAATCAAAGAAAAGTTTAAAAGCTTATGGCAAAGAAAATAATGAAAATCAAACATTCACATCTAACTGGAAGGCTTGTTTTGATTTTTCTAAGAAATACTAAAACAATTAAAACCCTTTCTCAACATCATGCGCTCTTAGAAACCAGACATGTTATCAGGATGAATAAAACTGAAATAAAGAAACAGGAATTCTTTAGGCTTAAAAGGAGGCGGAAAAGTTTCACTGTGAATTGCACTTTACGGTTTTGCGTTCCGAGAAGATAATCAGACATAAATGGTCCTCGTCTCCACCTAACGGGTCCTGATTAATCAGCCAAGCTGAGCGGGCTAATCAATCTACCTCTAGTGCTTTCTTCACTGGGCCGAAAAGCTACATGGAGTCTCCTCCTCCTCCTCTGCTGAAAAGCAGTGAACAGCTATACTGTTAAGGATCCACAGCTGCAATTTTGTAAAATGTTCTTTATGCACCCCTCGAAAAATACTCAGAAGTCTTGGTTGAAATGTTGATTTTTCTATAATGTAATTATTAAATACAGAAAAAAAAGGGTGCTGTTTTAGTTGAGTATGTCGTACTGTGGGCGACAAGGCTGAAAAAAAGACACTTTAAAGTTGGTTTGTGACCAAATATTGCATTTTAGATTGTTGATATTTTAGAATTTGTATTTGTGGATTTTCTTCATCTTTGCTGCTTATAGTTTGGACATAGTTTTGTGTTTTTCTTGTGATTATTAGGGTGGCTGTAGCTCAGGAGGAAGAGCAGTCGTCTTGCCTCCTGATGTGCCTATTGGGGTATGAATATGTAGGTAGGAGCACTCAGTATGTATAGATATAAGTACTGTGTGAATGGGTGAATGAACATGTAGTGTCAAAGCGCTTTGAGTGGTCATGTGACTAAAGAGCTATACAAGTACGGTCCATTAACTCATCTTCTTTCTTATTTTTGCAGACTTTAGATGGTTCAGAGTTCTATGAAGCAGAAAAGTGTGCAGGCTAGTCACAATTATAAAAGTTTAGTTGAAAATTAATCATCATACAAATCACTGCAATGTAACTATTATTTTTAATTCACTTTTAAAGTTTGAGCTCATAATAATTTACATGACGCTAATAAAGAAATAAAAGCGATTTTATTGATAATTAACACACAGACAAAATTAGAATGTATACACTCACCGGCCACTTTATTAAGTACACTTTGCTAGTGTTGGGTTGGACCCCCTTTGTCTTCAGAACTGCTTTATTTTTAATGTCATAGAGTCAATAAGGTGTTGAAAACATTTCTCAGATTTTGGTCCATATTAACATGGTAGCATCACACTGCTGCTCATCCATGATGAACATCTCCCATTTCACCACATCTCTAAGGTGCTCTATTGGATTGAGATCTGGTGACTGTGGAGGTCATTGGAGTACAGTGAACTCATTGGCATGTTCAAGAAACCAGTTGGAAATTATTTGAGTTTTGTGTCAAGTTTCATTACCCTGCTGAAAGTAGCCATCAGAAGATGGTACAGTGTGGTCATAAAACGATAGACACAGTCAGCAACAATACTCAGGTGTGAAGGGGCCCAAAGTGTGCCAAGCAAATATCCCCCACACCATTACACCAGCAGTAGCCTGAACCATTGGTACAAGGCAAAATGGATCCATGCTTTCATGTTGTTTCCACTAAATTCAGATATTACCATGTCGCAGCTGTACTGGAGACTCATCAGACCAGACTACATTTTTCCAATCTTCTATTGTCCAGTTTGGGTGAACCTGTGCATATTGTCGCCTCAGTTTCTTGTTCTTATCTGACAGAAGTGACACTTGGTGTGGTCTTCTGCAGCTGTAGCCCAACTGCTTCGAGACTGGGCGTGTTGTGGGTTCAGAAATGGCATTTTGCATACCTTGGTTGTAACCAGTGAATATTTCAGTTACCGTTGCCTTTTTTGTCATCTTCAACCAGCCTGCCCATTCCCCTCTGACATCATCAGGGCATTTTGGTCCAGATAATTGCTGCCCACTGGATGTTTTTTTGAGTATTCTCTGTAAACCCGAGAGATGGTTGCGTATGACAATCCCAGTAGATCAGCAGTTTCTGAAATACTCAGAACAGCTTGTCTAGTACTAACAAACATGCCATGTTTAAAGTCATCTACTGTAAATCAACTTTCTTCCCTATTCTGATGCTTGCTCTGAACTTCATCAAGTCATCGTAACCATGTCTACGTGGCTAAATGCATTGAGTTGCTGCCATGGGATTGGCTGAATAGTTATTTGTCTTAGCAAGGACACAAATTTCTACTCTTCTGAAGTTGTTCTTGAAGAATCCATTAGCCTCTTCTTTCAACCCCTCACATTAGATTGAACACCTGGCTGTTTTTATGCTTCTCTGCCAGTGACAGTCATTGCTGGAGACATTATGCTTTTGGGTTGGCTTTCCATCCATCTGTCCATAGGGGTTAACACTGCTGCCTCACAGCAAGAAGGTTCCTGGTTCTGTTTGGAGATGCTGGCTTTAGCACTTTTGCTGATGTCAGCCTGGATGGTCTTTCCCATCTTTGGCATGTACAATCCTCCTCCCAGTGCCTCACTTTTTTCTGTGTTTTCAGTTTTCTTCCCACAGTCAATAGGCATACATACTAGGTCAACCCAAATAGTATACCTAACTTTTGCATCAGTGCTAAATGGGTTAATTAGGTTGAGTGATTATAATTTGACCCTGGACATGACTGTCTATTTGTTTTACCCCCGTGTGAACGACCTGATCCCAGTGGTTGCTGCAGGTTCCAACCCATTGCAACCCCGAACAGAAAGGCTAAAGCAGCTATGGAAATTAAATGACAGCAATATCTCAGAAACCCTTCATGAATATGTCTTTAATTTGGCACAAATGTATCTACATGAATGCACCTACAGGTTGTCTCATTGGAGGCATGTGACCATAAGTCAGTAATCCTGCTTTTCACTGCTTTTTACATACACGGTATGACTTTTCTTATGAGATACTGAATTGATTAAGTAAGACTTTTGAATCTGAGGCAGATTTGTCTATAAGGCAAAGAGCTACAGTTTTGTAGACTGACAACTCTGCTGCTCAGTGCAGGGACCCCTCCTCTCTCAAAGGACATGGGAAAGAATGATACAAACAAAGACAAACTTATATCCAACTCATTTTTTACTGTATGAAAGTTTCACAAGGTCGTTTGGAGACTCATGTTAACACAATACCTGAATACAGATTTGTTTCCTTGTTCTACAAGTCACGGAGACCCAAGTCTTTAAGCGATCATTATTACCATACAAATAGACAGATCTATTTAACAACCCCCTTTTTTATCGCATAACACTTATTCTTTAGTGTTGCTCCCTGAAAGGCGCTGAAATGTGTCCCCCCCCCCTTCTTCTTCCTTCTATTTTTTTTTCTTTGCAGGGAAATCGTCTCTGGGTTGATAAAGGCTCAGAGCAATAGAAGAAGCAAGGCTGACATCTTCTTAAGAGATGATAGGAGAGCCAAATCAAATAGGATGGAGCAGTCACTCTTTTCACAGATAGGTAGCTCATTTCTGGTGGCTGAGAGTTTGCATCCCTAGTGGCGCTCTGCCTGGGAAAGATAGCTCGCTTGGACTCCATTCATTATTTCATTCCCTGCCTCCTCTTTTCACATCTTGGCTACTTCTTTTTTTGCTTTAATGAGTTGTCTATTTTTTTCTCAAGTGTTGATGGGAATCTTGAAATTTAGATCTGGAGACAAAATGTTTAATCACAAACGTTTTTCATTTGTGAGGAAGAGGCAAAAATCAATTATTTCTATTAGACAATGCTGATTGGAAATGAATGGAAGTGGTAAGATTTTGAAACAAAGGCTCCATGGAGGCAGTGATAAGTGTCAGTCTGTTCCCCCCAGAGGTATGATATGTGCTTCGGCTTAATAAACAGTCTGCAAACATTTACCATTAAATCCTCAAAGAGGATGCTGATACAAACACAAGAAAATAATTAACGATAACAGTGCTTTTAATTCAGTAATGTCGTATAGAAATAAGAAATTATCACAAAGAACCAGCGTTAAGCTGCAAACCTTTCAAACAATATTTTTTGTATTATGATGAATGTCTGTAAGGTATCATTTTATTGAAAATAATAAAACTTAAAAACTCAAATATCAAATAATGTTCAACTTTGTTACTCGTATTATTAAATATTTCTTTTTTGTGGAAAATTCACTTCCTCATAAATTGCAATAACTTCTCACATACACTATTTGTTGCTACACTTAATCAATTCAGCTTGGCTCTTTGTGAAGAGCGCTCTCCTATCATATCCTTCACATTCTGTGCAAATCCCTTTGAAAATTATTTATAAAAATTAACTTCTCTTGCAGAGGGCCCATTGAAAAGAAGAATTACATGACAGATAAAACACTTTATCGGCAGTGAAAGCCCAGACAATGTACGTCGAGAAATTGGGAAGATGGCAGAAACAATGAATATTAAGTGCCAAAGAATCTAAAGCTGCTGACTAAATTGAAACCGTATATCCTGAGGGGAAAAGGTTTCCAAATTGCTAATTACTGCCTCTGAAAAGGGGCTGTTTCTGATATGTTTGCTTGTGAAAGGCTTCCATTTAATGAAGCAGTGGCTCAAGTTTTTTTTTCTTTAATATTCCCATTCTCTGGTTTTCAAGACTCTCTCTGGACTTTCTTCCCAGACTAGAATAATGGTGGACCCAGGAGCCTAACTTCCCCACAGGCCCCAACCAGAACAGGCCGGGGGCTGGGTACTGAGGGAGCTGCTCGGCTTGCTGAAATATGGAGGCGGCAGATAAGGGGGCAGCGGCACAGAGAGGGCCTCTCCCTTGGGCCCAAGGGGAAAGTTGCAGTTATTAAGAGAAGATGAGTGCGATTAAATGGCTTTTGTACTCATTTTCACAGACTTTCCTTTTTTTTTATTGTTTGGGCTACCTTCATCTGATAGATGAAGGAAGTGGTAAATTACTTTTTTTGCTTCAGCACTAGCTTTGAGGAACAATTCTTTATTATTGAGAGCTGTCGAACATTATTAAACACATTACACCCCAATGTTTGGAAATTTACATAAATGTTCATTAGATATGTATAATCACTTTCCCGGAGTGGACAGAATTGCATAAATAGTGAAAAATTGGTGGTGGGTAACTATTGCCTCTCAGCAAACTGTAAAGGTTTACTGAAATTCTATCAGAAAAGATTTTTTGTCGGATGGTTATGTAATGTATTGTGAAGTACATTGTGTAATGGAAAACATTGTAGACACAATGCAGGTGATTTTACAGCCTACAAGAGTCTGTTTTTTCAAGCTTATGCATTGGAAGCAAAAATGACAAAAAAGGCAATGCCTCTTTGGAACGAATGCTGGCTCAAGTGGTCCAAGCCCACAGGGGAGCTACTGTTGCAGCACAGATTGCTGAAACCTAATGCTGGTTATGATGGAAAGCTGTCAGAGCAGACAGTACACAGACTGGTCAGATGCTTCCATGAAGCAATGGAAGAAGGTGATTTAAAGAAGCATGTTTTTTTTTTCTTACATCTTAGTTCATATGTTTTTATTTACCTGGTGAAGTGATGGCAGCAAAGTAATCTAGCAGTGTTGTTATGTTTTGAGAAAAGTTGTACTTGGAAACTGATACTTTGTACCACCTACCTAAGCAGTTTCATACCACATGTAACCCCTCCCACAATATTTCCTGTTACCACTACCTTCTTTTAGCCAATCTGTAGAAGTTGTCCAGGAATCAATTTTCAAAACATGACATAGAACAAGGTTTTCACTCGGCCCCTAAATTCCTCAGGTTGCGTCCTCATCAGGCATTTGGGGAAGTGCTGCTAAAACAAATCTGATCCATGGAGAACCCACCTTGATTAAAGTCCCACTCCAGTAGTTTTTAATTAAAAAACAACTCGTCTGTTTGACTAATAAATCGTAATATTTTAAGATTTGCCACAAAAAACTTAGGACATAATATCACATGAGTGTATGATGTCCAACTCTTCCTTACTCAATGAGTGTGGATCTATGAATATGCTAATGAGCTCCACTTACACTTAAGACTGTAAAAGTCACTATTGGTCATGTTGGAAAGAACCCTTATCAGTTGGGTTGTTTCCTTAAGAACATGGTTTTCAGTTTTAGTGGGCTTCACATTCAGTCTTTCTGAGGCTGGTGCTCTGTAGCTTCAAAGAAAACTTCAACTGATGGTTGATTTTGCTCAATAGTGCTGATGGCTATTTTTGCTTGTGATGTATGATCAGGTAACACATAAAACACAACATTTAGAAATGATAACAAGGTGAAAAAGTTGATTTTAGCAGAGGGGTCTTTAAAGGATTTGTTGTTGGCCTCTTGATTCCACAGAACTACCTCAATGGTCTTGTAGAGTCAACACTATAGTTGGTTCTGGTGTTGTAAAACCCATTTGCAGGCATGCACCTGAAACTTTTAGGTGAGTCCAAAGAAAAGCTCACATTTCAGTTGGAAACTGTAAAAGAAAACAGAATTTTATTGATTCTTCACAGTGAAAACAAACATCCAAGTGTATATTATGGTTTTAAATATTGTGGCCAAGCTACTGTAACATGCTTCATTTAATTATAGCTCACTCAGCTTACTCTATACAGAATAAACCACAAATATACCAAAAGATTAAAATGATCATTAATATCAGTACTGTCAGTTTTGTGAAGTAAATCTAACAGTGATAAGTGATAACGTATTATCTGTTTGGTGTCAGGCGGGGCTTTATCTGCAGCTGCAGGAGCTCTGCTGGTGTTGCAGTCTGTTTTGGGACGACGTCACAGCGAGGCGGAGTCATCTGATTGGCTGGACCGACACCGGAAGTGCGTCTCTTTTCCCAGCTGTGTGCTGAAAACAAAACAAGAGAAGCTGCGACTGGTGAGTGCTCAAACACTGTGGACTTTGATTCTTATCTTTAAAGATAGATACTGAGCACAATGTATCTGGGAGAGGTTCGCGGTGTTAAATGCTCACTAACGGCTCGTTTCGCTCGTTGTTAACGGGAAAGAGATGTGTGTCTGTCCTTGTGCTGCGCTCACGTGTGAGCTGTTATGTAACAAGACAGCACAGAGCATGCAGATACTACAGCCTGCCCCTGCTATTGTTTTGCTGCACTGATGCCGCAAAGCTTCCCAGCTGCTTTCTTGACTAATTTAGCAGATAATGCAAACCTCCTGCAGCTGCTGATGAAAAGCAAACGTTTTTAAAGGCAGTAATTTCAACACTGATGCAATCAAAGGGGGAGGTATGTTCCCCTAAATCAGCTTCATCAATTATGTGCTGCTGGACTTTGAGGAGAAATCAGCCTGCTGATATTTCATCACACAAAGACTAGCATAGATCTACATAGTGATTTTGTGTGATAGAGCTGGCTTTTCCACCTTTATCACATTTTGGGGTTGGTCCATGTTTTTCTCGGTGGGTTAAGATACGATTTAACCAGACAAAAGCTGAAAAATCTGGGGTTGTCATCCTTTCTTTTGGCCTTCACAGAGGAATTTGACATGCTTATTTTTTTAGTCCTGCTGATAGTAATTGTTTTCTAGAAATGTTGATGTGCAAAAAGATTGTACAAGGAAAGAAATGCTGATAAATATTTTAGCTCTGATGGCCCACCCACTGGCATCGACCCATGGACACTTCTGTCATATTCTAAATGCTCAGCTAATACAGTTAAATTGAATTAGTCTGGAAAGAAGCCATTATGTTATCTGTTTTTGGGGGTAAAAGTTTAGATTTCAGTCTAATTTTAAAGGCAAAGCAGTATTGCTATGAGACTGTCAAAGATTAAATGCTGCTCTCACTGAACTTAAATCAGAGGAAAAATGGGAGCTAAAACTCTAAAGGAAAGTCAACCTTAGTAATATGTTAAAATGTTTTGTTTAGAATATTTTTCATGCTACTTCCTCTTTGTGGTTAACTTGGATGGGTTTGCTTCCCTTCCTGGTTAAACCTAACTCAACTGATCAGCATCCAACATTTAGGCTACTTTAACTGCTAAGGGACACTATACTCCTAACTTTTTGGAGGGCATTGTGCAAGCCCTTCTTCGTAGCCTTTATATTGGTTAAAAACTCAGAATCCTTCTTGCTGTTGCTAAAATTCAAAAGGGTAACCATAACTCAAACATTACTTGTGGTGTGTTGTGGGTGTGACCGTGCTTGAGGCCACAGTCTGGTGAATACAGACTTTAAGCCAACTTACATGATGCAAACAAACTGTGGAGGTTGACAATAGATGGCCTATTTTGGAAGCTTGTCAACTAGTTTGCGAGATGAGAGCTACAGCTTCAAAGGAGACAGTGGAAGGGGAAACCTGCATTTTTCCACATATTCTTTAACAAATACAAAAAAAAAATGCTTGACAATTATATGGAGACACCATTAAACAAAGGCAACTGCACCAAAGCCAAAAAAAGCATTCCTAAGTAGATTTAAAGACCTGGCATGAACATTTCATCCCATTTAACTTTTATAGCCAGCATCATATTAGGTCCTGTTAATAAAACAGTCATCAGTAAGGTGCAGCAAACAAATCCAGACGTTTTCACGACTGTGTTGCTGACCAGGAAATACAAACTGCAACCACTGATCCAAGATCACTGGGTCTGCTGAAAGGGGTCCTCATAACTAAAACCATGTTTTCTTGGAAACCTCTTTGAAACAAACAAACAAAAAATTCCACTTTTCAAATGCTCACAGTAGATGCATGATCATGCTGGGGTGTACTGCCTGGGAGATCTGGGAACCATCGCGTGAAAGTGGACGGCTTGCTGAAGAAAGTCAAGCAAGTGAAAGTGAGACTACTGGATATACCTTCTGAGAAAAGAAAAACATGCATAGCTATAGCTCTTTTTTTTTTTTTTTTTTTTTAACTTTGTGTAGTATTTAAGTTGATAATACATTGTTTTAATACTGCACATAAGCCAGAAAACATGGGAAAAACATGCCATGTACATTCTTACCGGAGCTACACAACCATATTAATGTTTCTTCCTCATCCAGTGTAACAGTCTGAATGAACAGGATGGCACAGTGTGACCAAAATACCATTTTTCATTATGGTTTGAATTTAATTATATAGTATATTATTAGTGTTTTGAGTTAACAAATGGGGAAATGGATAAAGTAACCCCAATGGAGCGTCCCTTTCAGGTCAATGAATTAAATAAACAGTTTTAAGAAATCAAGATTATTAATCCTCCAGTAGCAGTCGTTAAAATGATCCAAGTATGTTATATATATATAGGGCAAAATAATTAGTTTTTGTTAGTGATATAGTCAGAAATGTTAAATGCATTTGTGCCATTTTGTAAATTGTATTACAGAGTACTGATTGTCAGTTTATTTGCATTTTTTCAAGGGAAAATTGTCAGACTTACAACCTGTAGGAAATAAGAAAGAAGTTGCTGTGATAGTAACTTCTTGATTTAAAATAATGATAAGAGAAACTGGATTCTAAAACAGTTCAGCAGTGGTTTCAATATTCATTGTATTTTTGATTGTCATTGGTTTGTTTCTCATGTAAACCAGTGACCTTTTTGAAACTATTGCAGTTTATAATGATATACCAGCATACATAGAGGTTGACTCTTTCCTGTTGTCCCTGGTTTCTAGCACCATGATGGATGAGCTGGTGCAGGACCTGGTGTCTGCACTGGAGCAGGCCTCAGAGCAGAGTAAGCTTGGGGAGCTCTGGGAGGAAATGGTCCTTAATCCTCTGCAGCATCGACGGCAGATCCGCCGTCGCAGAGGCCGGAAGCGCTTTCGTGAACCCTCCTTGTATCCAGTGGCACGCAGACGGTGCTGGATCGAGGCATCAGAGTCCAGCTTGGATGAAGCTAAAGAATACAGAGAGAATTCGTCCTCTGCGTTCGCTGCATCTGTGGCCAACTGCAGCGACTCTGACGACATGACTGCAACTGAACACTGGCGATCCCTCGTGAGAGGTCCGGTCAGGACCAGGCAGCCCTCCTGGCCAGAATCTGACTCCTTCACTGAGAATAACCCAGGTCGGCCACTCAAGAGGCGGAGGAAGGTCAAGCGTATGACCTCAGATGTGACAGTCAGACTGCAGCAGAAGTTAAAAGTTTCTGGTGTAGACGGGAAACGGAGGCGCAGGCCGTCTAAGGTGCAGCGTCTACCGGCATCGAACAGGAGGTCCGGTGGTTGGATGGGAGCAGAAAGGCAGACGGAAGGAGGCAGATTGATGGGAAAGGAGTGTTGGAAGAGAAAGATGACAAAGGAACGCAGGGATGCTGCAGATGAGAACATGTCGGAAGGGTAATGTGAAATCTTAACTTCAAAGCTTTTTATATTATATTAAATGAGAAAAAAACGCATTTTAATTTCTCAAATCCTTCCATTTAATTTATAACTCTGCAACAAGCCTAATCTTAAACGCACTGTTTAAAGAGTCTGGACTGAAACCATTCTTTAAGGGGTTCTTCAAAAATCTAAAAGCCCTTTTTACCCTTTAAAAAGAAAGTTACCACCTATAACATAAAAGTCACCGGCATAACTACTATCAGACAGAAGCAATTAAACAAGGCGACATTTAAGATGATCTATACTGCCTGTCTTAATTGAGCTAGTTGTCAATATTCAGCATGTCCTCAACTAAACCCCCACCAAAAAAGTATCACAATCATGCCTCTCTACTTTAAGGTATTGAGCTGACATTAAAAATGAATGATATCCTCGTCTCTTATAGCTGAAATGATCATCAGGGAGGGATCTTTGATAGTTCCACCTCCGGGCATCTGCCAGCTCATTATTTCCTTTCAAGAAATATTGTCACAAATAAGTAAGTGACTTGGCGTGGGATCGATTTGTTTTGAAATGAATTCCGGTCTTTGGCTGGGTAATTAAAGCTGTGCCTGTCCCACAGTCCCAGAGAGCACCCTCTTGTGTGCATTTTATTTAAAAACAACTAAATGTGGGTTTAACTGCCAGCAGAGAGGGACATTATGTTATCAAGTGAAACAATCTTTACAATATATGCTTAAAAAGTTACAACTGAGCATGTGGGAGAAAGTTGGCTGATTAAAAAAACTAAACTCTTTAATAAGGTTTCCAGATCTCGGCTCCCTCACAGTGTATTTCCTTTGCTTATTTCATTATCTTTTGATTATATACAGCATTTGAGAAGAAAACATTTTGAAGTAAGCCATAATGGGACGGAGAAGGCTTTACATCTTCTGGTTTAATTTGTGCTGACCTCCCTAGCCCCTAAACGGTACTTGTTTTCTTACTTTATGGAAAAATCAATAGTCGTTCTGACAGAAAACAGCTCCGGAGAAGAAATAAATGGGAGCACCAAGGCACGCTGTCAATCATTTCTCACTTACACAACGCCAACACTCTTGATTGCTGCTCAGTAGACTGCCACTCTGTAGTGAGGGCTGAACAATCTAACGGTTAAGCCCTGGTGGAGGTAAAGGATATGAACAAATGGCAGCAGTGATGAGGGTTTGACAGTACAACAGCAATATTTATACTCCAAAAGCCTATGGTCCATTTGTTGTCAGACAGACATGCCTTTGTTGAAATGTTGTTTTGAGCCACTTGGATTTCTTTGGTCTCCATTCATTCCATTAACCTTCTTCATGTGGAGTGTTTGGTCGCTTAAATGTGCCTCGCCTCAAGGTCACTCCCCTCATGTGCATAGTGAGCAGAGCTTTGCCGTCAGCCACTCAAGTGCAAGGAGAGCAGATGTTGGAAGCTCCAGTTGGACTCCACATCCTTGATTAGACCTGGCCCAGGCTGCTGGCAGTAAGGCCACCTGGCACCCAGGCTGGCCCAGTAAGCAGGCCTCACCTGTGGGTAGTCGCTGTCCCGGGCTTGGCCTCCGTCTCCAGCTGGGTGCTGCTTCTGTTGATGTTGATTTCTTGAAACGACAAAAGCCGCCCCAAGCGCGCTCGGCTCTATCTTGCCGTAATTTAGATTTTGAGAGCTCTATGAGGACTTTTTGGGAAGGCAGCGGCACATTTGCTGAAGTTAATTTTCATAAATCTCTGAGACTAATCCAATTACTGCAGCTCAGGGAGGGTGGGATAACCTTATAATCAGACACCCATGGAAGAGGGCATGGATTTGGGTTGGGGCGGCTTGTTTGAAGAGCCCACAGATCCATTGTTATCAGCACTTTGCCCCCCTCCGACTCTTCTCTTCTTTATTCCTCTGCAGAATGAGCCCAGGCTCAATAAATGGCGGCTTGCCTGTAATCTCTGAGCAAACTGGTCTGCCTCTCCCAGGAGCTGAGGATTATATCCTAATGATTAGTGCTCATCTGGATACTGTGTTTTGCTTCACCTCTTTGGCTTGTATAGAGACAATAGGGCCATGTGGGGAGTTTAGTTCATCCCTCAACCCTGGAGTTTTTGCCCTTGCCTTTCTTTCACTTGGACATAAAGTATGCTATTTATTCTAATTGTGGTATCTAATCCATAATAGAAAATCTTATTTTTCTACCAAGTTAAGTGCTGTGTTTACTTGCTTGAAACAGTGAATAAAAGCAAAGTTTCCCCTTAATTTCTATTAACTTCTTTAAGCAAAGGTCACTGTTGAAGAAAGAATAGGTGTTTGGTCCCATGAAAGATGGGCATCTCAATTATTTATAACCTTAATTAGGCAGTACTTAATGGAAACCATCTCACATTGGGCCCATCCTGCTCCAAGTAATATCACATTTACACCTTTAATACAAATACTTAATGGGTGTCTCTAATTATCTATCTCTTATCTGTGATTCTTTTTCAACCTTTGCACGAAATCCCTATACTGAACTTCAGATACTTTCATACTTGGAAAAAATGAAGAAGGCAGCTAGCTGAGCGGAGTGCTGGTGTTTAGCTTGGTATTTACAGGCACAACACCAAAACAGCAGGTATTGTTCATTGTTGAGCTTCTAGCAGTGTCCTCCACTGGTGCTGCAGTGTAGTGTACTCCAGATGCCAGCTGATGTGTCCAGAGGTGTGACAGCTGAAGAGCCGCCCAGTCTGGAGAGACAGGGTTGAAGGGGGTGGGATGGCATTGTGGGGGGGGGGGTGGTCTGGGGCTGCTCGGTTAGGCCAGACATCTTCCACATTCCCCGGAGAGGCCTGCTCCCCTCTCACATCTGCTTCTCATGGATGTTCAGGGAGATGATGCTGGACCATCTGGCCAGTCCGGCAGTCTGGATGGACGGTTTCCTGATCCTTCCGTCACTCAGAGGCCTCTGCAATATGGCAAAGCCTCGTATCAGCGCATATCTGACCCTCAAGCTTTCCTCCTGCAAGCAAGGTCAGAAATGATAAACAGGAAGCAAACTGCAAGCCAGTCAAGAAAATTAGGCTTACTCTCTTTCACAGAACAGTATGAAGGGGGATTAGTGTTATTTAAAGGGTAAGGCTGCTGTTATTGTCTAAAAATCCCTGAATTTATGGGCTTTGTCCTGAAAGCTAATGGAGAAACTGAGAAGAGATGTAGGTACGAAATCTAATAATAAAGCTTCAGTATTGAACTATTAAAACTTTTTTTAAAGTAAGAATTTATTTTTGCTCTTTTTCATCTGATACCCTATACACTGAGTTGACAGAAGTCTTACCCAACCATTGTTAAGGTGTGAGAAAGGCAGTGAAACCCACTGTAATTTGGATGGGGTGCAGAGGACAGGGGGCGTTGAGGGAGTCTAACAGGGGTTTGCCTGAGGGTTTGTAGGGGACCGGCAACGGGGAAGTAAAAACAGGAAGCAAGTGGCAGCCTGGACAGCAGATGTCGGCCAGTTGTATGGAAGCGGCGGCATGTCTGTGGGTGGCTGTGTGTGAGGGGCACACCCAGAGGGAGGGGCGGCCAGGGGAATGTGTTTCTCTCTGCTGTCATCCTCCACAACGCAAGCCAGATTAGATTGGAGCTGACAGCGGAGGATATTCAATTAGATTGTTCATGTCACTCAGTGGCTTCGATCAGAGTCTCTCCTGATGCCTTTGTGTTTGCCATCGCAACAAGGGAGAACACAGCACGCTCTGTCTTTTTGTGTCATTTCCATTTATGTCGACCTCCAGCTCTGGACTTCTTCATTATTTTTATTATTGAATGCTACATGTTAAATATTGACATTACAGAGGCATGTAAATTTTGATTCACATTGTTCACTTTTCAGATGCTATAACATTGTCTGACCTCAAGAACCAATCAGGTTTGAGATGACAAATCGAAACAGAGTTTTTCCCTCTCAAATGTCATTGATATAAAAGAAGCAGGTCACTGGAAATCATTTATTTTTTTCCTTTGCAGGGAGACCAGCAGCACCTGCAGCAGTGACCCTGGTCTGTTCACCAATGATGAAGGAAGACAAGGTATAAAAAAATAAACATGTCTTAACATACTGTGTGTGTTGAAACTTGAAAGGAACAACCTGATTGGATGACGACTATTTGCAGCTCACAGACAGCTTACTGTGTCGTGTAAAGAAAGATGAGGAGTTGTCAGATGGAAGTACTCGGCTTGATTCTGAGGGAATGGTGGGGATGCAGTGGCAGGTTTGGCTACAATGGTTTGGTTGCTGGGCATCCAGGCGACTCTAATAAGACGTTGTCATGTCGTGTTAATGAGCGCTGAAGCCTTTGCTAATCTCATTAGCTGTGGTGGGGCCAGGCGGCCTCTGATTTAACAGTTGTCACTACACCTTGACTATGAGAGGCATGGTTCCTGTGTGCGCTTTGCTGAGTGACAGGTCTGAGAGGAGCTCACTGTCTGGGGATGAAACTGCCGTCGTCTGGCGCTGCGTAGTTAAATTAGGGAAAAATATTGAAAATTAAAGTGGAATCTTAGCCATTATTGACACCCAGAAACAATTAGACTCAAAACAGGCAATTGAAGCTGAATTTAATGTTAATTGCACAACTTATGCTTCATTGTACAAATGTTTAGTGGCCTCTTAGTCACTTCTTTTTTTCTATATTATCCTATGAGTACTTCCTAATGCAAGTTGCAGTGGTGACATGCTAACAGATGCTGTGTTTTTCTTTTCCTGCCCGCAGGTGATGATGAGCAGAGCGACTGGTTCTTCGAAGGGGACTGTGGAGTCGGAACAGGCGTGGCCAGTCTGCTGCCCAACTGGGATTCTGACAGCCCACTTTCACTTGAGGATAGACATACTCCTCCCAACTTCATGCAACCAGCACGACTCTCTGACAGAGGTTGTGCAAACATTTTTTTTCCACTTGTGCAGATATAAAAGTAGATTTAAAATGAGTTGAGTCTTCTCTGTCAGTGCAACCATTTTTTGAATAATTTTCCTACCTCAATTGGTGGGATGTTAGTGAAATCCCAAATTATAGAGCCAAGAAAGTTTAAAAAGACTGCCTAGAAAAAATAGATATATGCCGGGTCTATAAGGCTTTGGTCAGTTTGACACATTACATTAAGATTTTTGTCAGGCACGGGGACAAGAAAATTTGAATAAATACCAAAAAAAATAAAAAATCTCCTGCATTTGTGATTAAGTGGGGAACTCACAATTGGTTGCAGTTTGCCGTTTGTGCCACAAGATGTCCCCACACACCCTGAACCTTTAAAATGGTTCATCACAACGTGAAAGGTGGAATGGAATAAATTTAAGTGGAATTCAGTCTCTGATAAACAGCTTATGTAGTTACCAAAACATCATCTTCTGAGGAATTTATGAATTTATTTTATTAAACATTTATACATATTAGGTTTTTACAATATAGATCAAATAATTTAATTCAAGTAATATAAAATATCTTTTCATTTGCTCCACATGTGAATTATAGTGCAAAAATGTTTTTAAATTAAAATTAACAAACTTTCCCTCATGTCGCTAATATTTGAGATTTATCTGGCAGAAAAAATTGAAGTGAGAATGTTTTTTGTGGTGGTGTCTGTATGGTAGAGTGTAGCCAAAACAGCCATGCTCCTATGCTGATTTATCAATTATTTTACTTATATTTTTATAACCTATTTAAGCTTTATTTATTTATATATTCTATTGTATTCGTTTTTATTTCCATTTGCTTTTTGTGCTAAAGTTTCTTCTGCCTCTTCTGGAAACTCGAATACCCTTGAGTCCCAATTTTATTTGTCCTATCAATGTCAGAGTTTCCCTGTTCCCTTGTGTTGGAATATAATTCCTGTTTTCTGGATGTTTTTGATCTTTTTCTGGTAATCTAGCGGCACAGTAAGATTAAAGTTTGTGTTTTGTTCTGTTGCAGGATATCATTCTCGGCTTAAACGGCTGCCTGGCTCTGGTGCCTGCTGCCTCAGGAGGGACAGAAGGCGGCTTCCCAGGAAGGTTAAGAAAACTTAAACTCCAGTCTTAAGTAATTTAACAGATGGTGAAAAGCATTGTGTAGCTTGTGTGTTTGTTTCTTACTGTTTGTTTGTGTCGAACAGGGTAACAACATGCCAGTGTTTGTAGAAAGACTGCGGCACTTCTCGCAAGATCATTACCAGAGAGAGTAAGATACACTAGTAGTTAAAATGATAAAGAAATCTTACTTGATCCATGTATTTTGATCATGTTTAGCCTTTTATCCTTTTATTATCTCCTTTCAGCTTTTGGTTGCCTTCTGTTGGGAAACGAGACCGAAGTCAGGTATGTCACCACAACAGATCTTTTTATTTGATTCTGACACCATTCTGATGGTAAAACTGTAAAATCTAATTGTTACTGAAACTTTCAATTTCCAGATGAACCCTCTGTGCCCATTACCAGTGTGTCCTATGGACATGATGTCAGAGAGCCCCCATCTCAGATGTTCCTCCTCAGTCTTCAGAAACAGGTAGTTAATGCACAAAGCAGCCTCTCAGGGGCCTGTTGGAGATGCTGTTCAGTCTCGTAAATCAGAGCTATATATGTTGATGGGCTGCACTGGTCGGCTCCCTTAAATGAGTCGGAGCCAAAACTACAGCTAGCTAAGGTAACCTCTGTGTGTGTGGGCAGATGTATTTAGTGGGTTGGGTCAAACCTTATTCTCATTAAAACCAGATTAAGCTGCGTGTGTATGTGTGTGTGTGTGTGTGTTCTAGTATTCTTATTACAAGTAAACTTGAGGGAAATTTTCAGTTGTTACTTGATGCATGCTTGATGTGCATGTATGTGATTTGGTTGACTAAATATGCACTTTTTTTGTTTGCGAGTTATTAGAAGGGCTGCTACTCTATAAAAAACACTGTCATCAGCTGGAGAGTCCCAAAACACGTGCCTTATTTTCTGCATTAAGCACACAAATGTTAACTTAATCTTGAGGGCAATCCTGTTTTAAAGTCTAACACTTTGCAGCTCGTCCTCCTAGTTTTCAAGGTCAGCGTTCCCAAATAGAGAAATACTGTGTTGACTTAATGCAGATTTAAATTCTGACATTTCTTGGACTACGTGGCAACATGAAGAAAGAAAAAAAATAAATCCAAAATATATTTATCAAAGCGTCTCACTGCTCCCAGTCATCCCTGGAACTGTTGGATCTACATGGGGGACTATTGAGAAACTGAGCAGCCCTCTTGGCCTCGAGACTGTGGGACTCCTCATTGTATTGTTTCCACTCTGCCTATTTATGGTGCATTCTTAATTTTGTTTCACACACTTCTTTACCGCCGTCTCTCTTGGGTTATTTCATAGAGCATTCCAGCGTTCCTTGATGAGGGGCAAAAACACGACTGCTATGAAAAGCCCCCGACTTCTTAGGGCTTTCTTTTCTAAAGTGGTCCTTTCTTCTCCACCTGAAAGGTTTCTTCAGATTCCAGTTTAAAGCATTGTGAATACTAATTTCTTCTATTAAAAAGCCCTCATATCCCTGCCATGCTCCCATTTGAATGACAGACTCAGGGGAGATCTCTTAATTCCTTTATAGTGGGATTCAAGACCCCTTCACTTCAAAAAGTATAAATCATACTCCCAAATGAATGAGGGAGAGAGGAGGGGGCTGACGAGAGGGACTTCTGATGTCTTCCATTGGACAGCACAAGCTGAGTATCTCCCAAAGATGTTCAAATCCACTCTCCAGTGAGATGGCTGCTTTCCTTATGGCCCGGCTCTGCACTCGAGGCATCCATTCGGGCTCTTCCAAGTTCACCCAAAATACTCACAAACAGAAATTTTGCTTGTCTGTTTAAACCTTAAAATGTCCGTTTTTAAAATTTCCGTTTCTTTTATCATCCTTTTATTTGTTTTAAACACCCTTGAGAGAGAGGTGTTTTCTTTGCAAAATGATGCTTTATTAACAAAAGCTGTCATCTGTTTGACATTCGCATGCTCCTCATCCTTGCATCTCTGCGTGAACAGACACACTGCTTTGCGAGATTGTCTGTAATGCATAAGGCCGGTGGCCACGTTAAAATGCATAACTGCCTCCCGTCTGAGGCGAGCTGCAGCAGCTTTTATCTATTGACTTATTTATTTCTAAATGACACTTGCGCTGTGAGATAAATCATAGTCTAACACCACTCCCATCCCAGTTTTCATTTTAATTGTGAGATCACAGTGTCAGCAGTTAGTATATTGGTGTGAGTGGCCTATTGATTATTGATTTGGGGCTATTGATTATGTTCCCTGGAGACCCTAATCCTTTCTGATTCATTTGAATACCTCTATTAATCTTGAGATCCTGCTCACACCTGAAGCACCATGTACCCTAATGAAAATAGATGGCCATTTTGTAACTGCATCTTCTCACTCCTCTTTTGATTTATTATTTTTAATTGATAAATTTGCTTTTGGATGTGGGCGCCAAAATTACAATTGACCCTGTGTCAGAGTTGTTTTTACTCTGCACCCTAAGGGACTTCATTGTATTTCAAAGTGTCTCATATGACCTGAAAATCTATCTCGGGACACTTTTTTTTTTTCACTCAGTGTCCTTGTGTCTTTGATAAAATGTAGTTGTTGGCCATCTCTAGTCCTTCTAACTTGTTTTTTCATTGCTCGTTGCCTCAAAGTCAATCTTTGTTTTCTCATCACAGTTTCAGCAAATGCAGGCACAAACATCTGTCAAGCTGTTAAAGCTGATGAAGTAACAGATGTTAAATAATAACAACATTGCTTTGCCGCCGCCTTTTTTTTTTTAACATCACTGCCACCACCATGTAGCCTGCTTATAAAAAGCCTTTGGTTTCTGCTCTGAGATGAATGGTAGTGTTTTGCCTTGGTTAATGAGCCAGCTGATCGTATTCTCATGTTTGATTAGCATTGTGCTGAGTGCCTCAGTGGGCTCCTGATAGCCTCCATGGTGGCTTGGCCCTCTCGCTGGGCAGGGCCCTCGCCTCCCTTCAGGCAGCTGGGGCCACCTGCATGTCTTGGAGGAAAGAGATGGAGGGATGGACCTCCATACATTAAGACCAAATGCATCAGGGTTTTACTTTTAATACTGCAGGCGTGCCTCGTGAAATAATGCAGCGTTTAAATGTGGATCGATTTTGGAATTAAAAAGTTAGTTTGCAAAGATTTACTGTGGGGAGTTCAATGCCTGAGCTCTTTATCAGGGGCGCAAATGGCTGGTTATGTGCTGTCCGACAGAGGTACGATTGAGGGATCGATAGGCGCGTGATTTACTAACTGGAGTACAGGTAATCAATAAGTATAAAAGTAAATGAAATATGCATTACTGGGATTTTATTAGAGAGGGGTAGCAGGGGAGAATAACGGTCAGGCCATTTATTTTTATATCTATTGATTATACAACATAGGGACTTCGCTCAAAGTGTGCCCTGAACAGCTCTCAACACCCAGCGCTTGCACACCCGTCATGTGATTTATGGGTGTTGAGGTCATGGAACACACTGCCAGTTAAAAGGCTGGCCTGATGGGGCCTCGCTGTAGCATGTGTCTGTTAGGGCTGAGCTTTATGTAGCTTGCTGTCGGAGATGGGCCATGCTGGTTAACAAGGAGCTTTCTTCTGGGAGCTTCTTTGCGGAATGCATTGTCATTTTCAGAGAACGCATTATTCTTTAAATCTCCTCCAACATGTCACTTTTAGGTTTTAATCTTCATGTTTGTCTTCTCTCTGTGGCCACTTCCTCTCATACACCAACATATACATAACGCTGATAAGATCAGTGGCTCCTACCCCCACGTGATGGAGCAGACCTTGACCTTAACTCTGCATCTCAGAAGTCAGGGCTATTAAGTCAGGGGGAGCTTTTCCTATTTCAGGGCTCCTGACATGTGACACACTAGAAGCATAGAGCAGGGGTAATTTGTTTATGTGAACTCTGCAATGAGTCAAGCTCAGCGTCCCTCCTCATTGAAGGAGAAAATATGCATCAGTAAAAAAAAAAGTACACTTAGGCCAAATGATGTGATGCTGTACACAAAATGTGCTTGCAATTGTGCAGCACACACTTTTATCAACTTATGTTAAATTATTAAAAATTATACATGTTTATATGTGTTGCAGGTAGGGGTTGGTTTATCATGCTGTGAATCACATTTTTTCTTCCTGTCTTTGTCCCTCCAGGCAGACAAATTTCACTCCAGGAGTGTTAGGCTCAACAGACATCAGGAGGAGGAGGGAAACGGAGGCTGCATCCATCACAACATCAGGTAACGACTCTCACACAGTCACATTTTCAACAGCAGTTTGAGTACTTCAGAGATGGAGAAGAGGATATCAAAATGTGTTGCTTTATGTTTTAGCCATGCAGATGTCTTGGTTTTGGGATTCTACTCTTGCATTGTTGGAGGCAATTTCAAGGCCTCACATCATTACATGCATACATTTGCCTTTATAAAGTCACAACATGCCTGTGATTTACTTTATGTGAATCTGTTACAAAACCAATGAGTCCCAATTTTAACATCCACAAAACCACTTCAAAGAGATAGCAGGAGAAGGCCAGTGGCGTTCATCGTATTGCACAACAGACCTGAGTTCAAGCCCCAACAGTCTATCCTCTGACGGACAGGCAGCCAGTGTAAAGATCTCAGAGTTGGACTGATGTGGTCCACTTTCTTGGTCTTAGTGACAAGACTCGAGCAGCAGAGTTCTGAATAAGCTGCAGTTGTCTAATTGATTTTTTTTTGGTAAAAGTTTTAGGTGGAAGTCTATATGAGTTTTTCTGGACTTTTAACAGTTGCCGGTTCCAATTAAGATAAAAGAAAAGAAAAGTTTGTTTCATAATTTAAAAGTTTGTTTTCTGAACTTTCTCCCCCTGTAACTAAATGAGGAGGTGATGACAAGGACTGGGTGGTGAGTAATTTCACTAAGTTGGCCGATCAAAAATAAGTAGCCTTTCAGAGAGGAGGGCCTAGAAGAGACAAGTGCTAGTGTTACCAGTTTTTTAAATCTGTTAAATATGTAGAGCTATGCTATGGAGTTAAAAAAACACTGGAATTGGAATTTGCTTGTTGTTTACTGTATGTAACTCCTTCCAGTTTATTGTAGTATTAGCATGCTAACACCTTAAGCTTGGATGGTAAATGTGACAACAGCTGAGCATGGGCTAATTGTCAGTGAGCATGTTAGCGTACCAATGTTAGCAATTAACTTAAATCACCACTTTGCTTTGATGAAGTAGCTGGAAACGCTTCATTTTGATAGTTCAGTTCAGTTTTTCCAAGATAACCGGATGTAAAGTAGCTGTCGAGGTAACAAAGGGAAGGTTTGGATATTAAAGTGTCATGCTTTGGAGATTTCAGTAGAAATGTTACATGGATTTCACCCTGTCGCAGAAGGCACCATACAGGCTGCAGTGTGTGTGTTAAGGCCAGTGAAGCTGCCTTTTTCATTAGACTGATGGCTCGGGGCCTTGTGTCTTCGGTGGATTGAAATCTGAATTGGTTTGTCCACCTTTTCTTCTCTGTCCCCTCTCTGTGCACCACTCCTGCAGCTGCTGTTTGTCATTTAAATAACAAATGCTGGTGGTCCCTGATTTAGTGAGGGGCGCGGGCCTCTGATGTATATTAATATTGCTGCACAGTGCCGTGTACTAGGGTCCATCATTCATTTGGATAAAAGAGGTGGAATTTGAAAACAGCCAATGCTTTACTTGGATACAGATTGCATCCATTTATTGCACTGAGTGATGGAATGGCCGGCAACTCCGTCCTTCACCTTCCCAGTGCTGAACCTCTTCCCATAAAAGTAAAAAAGGATTCACCCCTGGCCCCGAAGGACCCCTCATATTCAACTAGCAGAACCAGGGGTATTCCTCACTTTGTCGACGGTTAACAGATTCTGTCTACTGTAAGAAGTCAAATGCCTGTTATTGAGCGTTCAACATGGGTTTACCTGCTCTCCATGAATATCTATTTTTTGGTAATCTGTGCAGAAAGATTAGATTCATGATGGAGTCATTTTTTTCCTTTTCTTTTTTTGTAAATGCATTCAGTCATTACAACTGATACTATGTGTAAGCTTTGGATCATATAGGAGAGTCTCTGATTGGCATATCCCCCCATAACCCTTTTTAGAGTGTTTTGCTGCCTCTTGAATCTAGTGCCCCCTGTCCACTATGATTTATCATGCATCCCATGTTGTCCAATGTCAGTTTCTGCAGCTGCAACTGCTCTGTATAAATCTTTACTTTGGCAGCCTGCTGCACCACGTCGCTCCTCAGTAATCTCACCACCGCCAGGAGATGCACATTCAGCCTGACAAGCTTTCACACTCTCCGTGTACGAATTTTGGTTTGCTGCCACTCAGACATAAATGTGCACAGAGGCAAAATCAGACTGTGATTTACCAAGCGGAGTCGTTTCCTGGTAGACATCTTGTTTGCATGGAGAGATTGTTCTCTGAATTCGTTCGAAAGAACAGCCCGTTGCTCTTAGTGAACACGACAGCCGAGTCTTTGAGTTATCCAGAGGAAGTGGATTGTTGTATGTGTTAGTGGTTGATTTGAAACTCTGTAATCAGGAGTGAAAATAGTCTGTGGCCCAAGGTATCCTCCAGGGCTCTACGGGGAATTACTGAGGCGGTACCCAGCTGTTGCTTTGTCTTCTTTCTTTACCCTTTTAGCACCTCCACAGCAGTGCTGAAGCTGGTTGCGGGGAAAAATACAACAATTTATCAGGCTAGATATCTGTTTGGATTAGATGACCACTCCATTTCTCAGCCTTAAATTGGCCTTTTTCTACTTTTCTCTCCAGCATCAATCCAGAAATCCAACTCACTTCAACAAGTCCTTATATATACTGAACAAAGCATGTATGTTTCCCTTTTGATTCACATTACCAGGTATTTTTTTAAAATACAGATTATTATCAATTATGATTTTTTTCCATCTGTCCACAGTTTCAGAAATTTGAAGTGCATCATTATCTGTAATGTGGTATGTTAGTGAAATATGTTATTTTATTAGGCAGTGACTAACAATTACATTTAAATCATGAAAACAATGGGGACATTAACAATTTTTTTTGCCCTTCATCTCTATTGCTATGAAAGGTTTACCTCCTGAAAAGTTGAAGTAAATAAGTATGCTTTTAGTCAGCTTAGACCTTAATTCAGCTCATCAGATTCATCGCCACAATTATATGTTGGTCATATATGGGTGCCCAGGTTGAGGCCAGCCCCACGGTCAGCTCTGCTGCCTCTCCTCTCCCCTCTGTCTTCATGTGTCTCCTTGCCTGAGCAAGACGGCCGCGTGACAGATCACCTGCGTTGTAGGCCCGCCGTGTTCCTGCCCGGCGGTCCGGCCCCCTCTCATTAATGCCCAGGCTGGTGCGAGGGCCGTATGGCAGCACAAGACAAATAACGCTACCACTCAGCCATCACTTCTGCTGACAGAAATGCAGCCCACCGCACTATTTCGCCCTCTCCGGCTCCACTCCACAACCCGCTCTTGTCCTTCAACCCCCCTCCATATCTCCTCCGTCTCCACCTGCACCTGCCTGCGCTGCTCCACCAAACTTTCATGGTGGTGTTTAGCTGTTGCTGGAGGCTGAGCTTAACACTAAAATCCATACAGGTTGATGTACTGTGACCACTAACCTCCTGGCTTTGTATCCAGTCTAACTGTTCTCGCTTTGGTTTCAGCTTTTTGTAGACATATTTGGTTTTTGCAGCTCATTCTGTCAGGTGCTTCTGGGCTTGCTTGTGGGTAAACCCTCTCGCCGGGAGGTCTGATTTGAATGTTCTATTTCTGCATTTGTGAAAAGAGCACTGTGTGTGTGTATGTGTGTGTGTGTATGTGTGTGTGTATGTATGTGAGAAGGAGAGCAAGCAGGAGAGGGAAACACAAAGGCTAATCATTAAAGAGCTATTCAGCCCTGTTCATTTAAGTGTGGGAATCAGCAGGCCCATTACTGTCAATGTGTAATTAGCTGATTAATAAACAGGGGGAAGGGGAGTGCTCCAGGAAGGCCTGTAATGATTGTTTTTAGAGAGCATCACATGAGAGCTTATTAAGATGGTAAGGTGGTTCCATTCAACCTCCCATTATCATCCATAATAAACGTATGTACTGTAATTCTTCCACTGACAGAAAACCTTTCCATTCTAATTTCTTTACTGACCTTGATGTAAAACCACCGGAGTGAAGGTATTTGTATTGCTTTATTAAAGCCACAAATTACTCCACTTGATCATTTTTCAAGCGCATAAATATAAAGATCTTGTATCCGTGCTATATTTTATGTACTGTTTTTTTTTTTGCAAAGGCTGTTTTATGTAAAAAGTAGATTGCCTATATTGCACATAAAACCAATATTGAAAAGAAACATTAATACAAGTAGAAAGTTAACAGAAGTATTGTTATGAACAAGCAGCGAAATCTGTATGTAATCGTTTCCTTGCTCTATTCAAGTAAGTTTGTTGCCTAAAACTAGAGCTAGCTCAAGGCATAACCAAAGTAAGCGGTGACTTGTGGCCCTCGCACCACCAGGAGGCCCACTCAACTGTGCTTTGAATATCAAAATATCTTGAATAAAAAACAAAACAACAAAATCAAACAAAAAAAAACTAAGAGAAAGAAAACACAAATATATCATTAAATAATTTAAATAAAAATACACATTCATTCATTCATTTTCTGTACCGCTTAATCCAATTCAGGGTCGCGGGTGGGCTGAAGCCTATCCCAGCAATTATCAGGCGAGAGACAAGGTATGCCCTGGACAGGTCGCCAGTCCATCGCAGTAAAGATACACATAAAAACTCTATTTTAGACTATTCTAATCATGGTTGCATACTGGTTTACTCAGTTCCAGCTGATTTAGAATCTTTCAGGTTCACTAACTTAAAAAGTGAAGGACAAGTTACCCTAAATGTTTCTGGTCTTGTCTGCTGATATTTTCTCCTACTTTAAAATACAAATTCAGCTTTCCACAATCGTACATTTGACTGCATATTAGAAATTGCAAATTAATACTAGACCATTTTTAGATTAAAAATCACAAAGTGACAAAAGTATGATGTAAGCTAACTGCACATAGTAAAAATGAATGGGTGTGTTACATTTAAGCAAATTAAATGATCAAGCACTGGTAAAAGTTAAACACCGGCCCATTAAAGGCTTTGGCGAGTCCTGCCTAAGACCAACATTGAGGGAAAACAAAAGCAATGAAGGAACAGCCACCTCACTTTGGACATGAACTGGGTTGTCCAAGGCGAAACAACGTGAAAAAACAATTGTCGCTTATATTGAACACAAGTGCCCCAAATGATGCTATTTTGATTTATACAAGTTGTTTGACAAAGTATAAAATGACCATGTTTTGCAGCCACGAGCAGGTGTAATCTCAGTTTGTGTTGGGGAAACATAAATGTTTTGTTAAACTAAATGTTTGCTCATTGAATTAAAAAAAACAAACTCTGCAACAGTTGGCAATCATTCACTCGGGAAATATTAATCCGCTCTCTTGTCCTGATAATGACCTTGATGTCAGATTTGGGTTGCTATCTGTTCTTTTTTGTTTTGTTTTTTTAACATGCTCAAACAAAATGTTCCCTTTTGTTTCTTTTAATCTGTCAAATATGAAAGGCCTGAATTTTGATCAAGTCCTTTGACTATGTTTAACCCGAGTGTTTGGGTTGGACCTCAGCAACGGTTAGTCATCACTCCCTCAAGAAATATTAATCAATTATCTTGCCCGGCGGATCGGTTGGAGGAAGAAGTCATCTGGAAAGAGGCACAAGCAGATATAAGAGAAACAAGTAAAAGCACATGCCAGTGAATGCTGTAATGCCTAATCCTTTGAGACAGCCCAGAGCCACAATGTCACTTCTAGTTCCCTTGTCCTCTGCTGTGGGACTGTTTGGCAAATGTCTTGCGTGACCGCCACTAACTTTTTTTTTTTTTCTAGAAGATCTGAAGAGATTTATTTATCAAAGTGAAGTAGGAAAAACAGGAACGCATGTTAGGGAGCACAATTGTTTTATAGTTCCTCCGTCTCCTGTGAAAATTGGCCCCGGTTCTCTTTCAAATATTTCTCTTCACGTGCAGAGACGGAGGGCTTTAAAGGTGACCGAGGTCAAGAGAAAAGGGGATCTTTAAAAAGCAAGGTAGTCACTGAGATGTGAAGTGTGATGAATTGAGCTGAAAACATACACACAGCATAACCGGAGAAAGGGGGAGAAGTTAAGCAAAAAGAGCATACAGACTAGCCTTTTAATAACCATGTCCACAAGTCATATGAGGCCAAATTGGATTTGGCTCACATGACCAAAATCTCATTAATATTTAACCTATTAGACGAGGATCGCTTCAAAGTTTTATTTCAACATACCTAAGGCAGGCTATGAGTCCTGAATTAAATGCAGTTTTCACTGTATGCTTTAAACAGTGAAGTAAAATGTGATTTACATGTGCATCTTTTGGTTTGTTCTCAGTGTTTTGTGTCCAGAATTTGACATGTTTTTTTTTTTTCTTTGCAGCTAGCACCACATTTCATATAGATCATCAGAAAGAAGAGGCAAAAGGAGGAGCCAGCAACGCATCAATCCTAGAAGCCGAGGGACCAACACATCAGTCCTCTGCTCAGCCTGAGAGTTCGTCTTTACTCCAGGGGGACCACGAGGACACCTGAATGGGGCTTGATAGGCACATCTAATTCCAGCAGAAAGTGTCGACAAGGAAGCTATTGTGCCAGAGATTGAAAAAGCTTGAACTTCTATTGCTGCACAAACTTTATAACAAAGGAAAAATACAAATCACATCATTAGTCTTCAAATCAGCATGTTCCTGCTAGATTCAGCCCCTTCCAGGTAGTATATTAAGCATGACAAATGTTAATGCAATCAAGCCTTGTTAAGCCCTCCGCCATCTCGTAAAAGAAGAAGGCAGCTTCGAGAGACTCCTCGTCTGACTCTGGACTTGGCTGCTCCTCCTGTTTCCACACTGTGTCTCCAGGCCACCTGCTACTGCACAATTGAACAATTATGTCCACTTTAGTAGCGCAGCACTTGTCAGCAGGAACCTTTGAAAGATGGCCAGTTGAGGCTTGGTGGCCAGAGGGAGTCTGCTCTACTTTTGGGTGGGCAACAATGGCCGTACAGCAGCTAGTTCTGAGGCAGAAGAGCATCACGATGTTTAGCTACCACATGCTGTTGCAGAGTTCAGAGAGGCGACCACCGGTGGAAAGCCACACAAAGTACAGGCCTCCTATTAGCATGGATTTGAAAGCTACAGTTGGTACAAAGGTGCTCATTAGCACAACACAGAGGTAGTGTAGTCATGGTCCTCTGAGGGCTGCCTCTGTTCTCTTCAGGTTACCTTCTGTATTTGAATTTCCCCAAACGTATTTAAAGTTCAAGGCCAGCTGCAAGTCTGTTTGAACGGGCTGTTTTTTTAGCGGCGCTGGACGAGTTGCCTTTGGAGCTGTACAGAAAGTGGATGGAAGCCAGCTGAGAGGAGTTGGAGGAGCTGTTGGAAACAGGAGAGGAGAGTCATACGCAGTATTTTCACCTACCCTTGGGGTATACAGTTCTCTGGCTCCTTCACCATCAGATGCATTAAAAGATCAATGGCAGCATACAGTGAGATCAAACAGCAGTTTGAGCCAAGCTGGTAAACAAGCAGTATTTTAAGAAAAACGTAATGTAAACAGTGATATATAAGTATAATCCGAATTAGAGAAAAATTTGCAGTCAAGGCAATAAAAATATACTCACAGACAACCTACCTCACTCTGGTGAAAATAGTCTGGAGAAGATATTTTATCAGAGAAATGCAACCTGAAGTTCCTTTTTAAATTAAACGTGTCCAAAATTCTGCATGCAGCAAACGTACCAGAAACACATTTTATACAATTATAACAAGATATCTTTCAGGAAAGTTCATCACATACTCGCCACCTGCATAGCACATGTCTTTTCACACTTTAAAGCCTTATTTAAGAGAAGAATAGCATTTAATAGAATGAGATTTGCCAATTAATATGAGTTATATGTCTGCAATAATCCATCTGAGAAGACTTTATGTGATCATGTTGGAGAGGGATGACATTTATAAATGCTGTGTGTGCACACTAGTCTAAATGGATGCCTCACACAAGACATCCTGCCACTGAAATCAGTCAAAGTGTTGAGGCAGAGAGAGCCCCCAACCCCCTCAGCAAATGCTGCTTCTCTTCCTGCAGGTTGACTGTCGGCTCTTTTCACTCCCTGAATATACACCTGATTAATAGGAGTCGCTCCGTTTGGGATTCATTATTAGACAAAAAAAAAGCTTTTGATGAAAATATTGATGGGTTCTTGGAGATATATGCCCCTGAACTTGTTGACAAGTATTGACTGTGTGGTGTTTTAAGGAGAGCTTTGTGCTGCTGCCATGTCTGACAGTCTGTGTTTTGGTGCCAAGTCACTGACAGGAAAGGAAGATGCATCAGTTCACATACAGCTGGAAGAGAGAGGAATACCTCACCTGCCACTGTGTAATTAGCAGTCACCGTAATGACAACTCAATCAGACCTTATGCCCCAAAATGAATTTCCAATGGCAAGGAAATGGGGGGGGGAATAGCATCCGTGCAGCCAGTCAATTGTCCTGTTACAGTTAAGGAATCCAGCAGGCTGGTACCACTCATATTTCATCCCAGGTAAAGATTACCTGTCAGGCCCATGGGAGATGTATTGATCTGTTTTCCTTTTTCCGCCAGCAATCACCTGACAAAGGCACCTAGGAGGTGAGTGAATGAGTGATGCCTGGTCCGTCTGCTCCAGCCTGGTGGCTTCTAGTGTCCACTGATGGGTGGAGTGGGGATGAGGAAGAGGAGAGATAATGCAGTCATAAACTTTGAACCTCATGCGTATGCATGCAGGGCAAGTTCCCCCTTTGAGCCCCAGGTCACAGGTCAGTGGGGAATTGGCTTTTTTTTTGGCTCCTTTCTTGTCAATTGCATTTGTTCCTGGTGTGTAGCGCATACTGAAGATAGAAATGTATGCAAAAGAGCGTTTGTGGTTCCTGCTGACAAATGCACATCATGAGTCACCGTAGTTCAGCTATCTTTAGTTTTTCAGAAGTGATGTGGACGCCATTTAAACAAGGAAACCCAGCATTGTGGGATTTATTGTTTCTGTGTCTGACAATGATCAATATCTCTCACAATATCATATATATTTTTTGGCAGCTAAAACTATTTATGTATTTGCCTTGTTCAGTGGAATGTCAGTATTTATTAATCATGATGCCATGCATTTAAAGTGATGTAATGTAAAAAAAAAAAGTAGTTTTTAGGAGGTGATGATTATAGATCCGTTAATTGAGGATTTAGGTCTGAAGACATTTAATTTGTGAATGAAATTACATGATAGATAGTACAGTAGATATGTCTCTATTTTTTTTTTAAACTATCATTTTTAAAAATTTCATTTACAAGGATTTAAAAAATCTTGGTGATATCAGGGCTCCAAGGCAGCTATCCACATTTGATATGTCGTACAAATAGCATCTTATCTCTTAAGGCTGTTATCTTTATGCTTAATAGCAGCAGTGGAGGCATGCCTAATTGCTTTGCAAATGATCTAAAGAGGATTACTTCTCCCTTAGAAAGCCTGCACCATGCCACTAGATGTGAGAGAGACATTACAAAGAAAAACTCACTCAAACTTGCAGTGCAGTGTTTCTGCAGTAGCTCAGTTTTCCGGTATCATCAACTAGTGTTATGTCAAATAAATTCCAGGAGAAGGTGGATTCTCTGCTCTGTATAGCTATAACTTGTAAGATGCTGTTTTAAGAAGGTGTAGTTCTACTTAAGTCTTTTGTGTATTTTACCGTAAAAAAAAGAAAAAAAAGATGGATTTTTAAAGACGTCTTGCATTCATGTTATTAGTGATGTTATATTTATTCCTCCATGTCATGAATATTTAAGAAAACCTTCAGTATCTATACATTTCAAATAAATTCATGTGCAATAAATAAGTTTTGGTGATCACAGTCATGTCCAGTGTTTATGTATAATAAATGTAAGTTTCAAGTTTTCTGACACAGTGTAAGTTCTTTTTTTTGTAAATGTTAGAGAGAAAAAAAGGCCATCAAATGTGATCTGGCCCTGCATAGTGTATGCCACGCAGATGGGAAAGTAACAAAACACAAACGCTGTACATTGGAACTGTACTTTTGTTGACTTTTCTGGTCTCTGTACTTTATTTGAGTAGGGAATGAATTTTCTTCCAATGTTTTACTTTTATTTTAGTTTCAGTATTTTATTTTAAAAAGGGTCAGTGCATATTAATAAATATCAAATGTAAATATGTAAAGCTAATTTCCTTCTTTAGTACCTTGGGAGGCCAAATAATAAGAAAAGAATAAAATACTAAGAATTTACTTGACACAGTTCAGCAAATATTGTCTTAAAACATGCTAGTTACTCTACTTTGTATGTATTTTCTGGAAATGATCTATTACTTTTAATTTTAAAATCATTGTGCAAAGGGCCGTAATGCTTTCAGTAGAAATTTTCCATACAAATAGCTTTGTCAAAGATCTCTGATGATGTTCTTTTTTTGGAGCCCTTTTTGCCAGTCTGTGGGTCACATCCTGACTGCTCCAATTACCACTGCCGTGCCTTCATTTCCCACATCTTTGCAACTTAATATTCCAGCCTTGGTATTTTTCAAGCTTCTTTTGTTTCTTCTTCTTGTTGAGATTGTTACTTATGCCTTCTGTAGTCTGTGGACCACCACAATGTCCTATTGTTTAGTCATCTCTATTTAATCAGTCCGGATGTGGAAGTTTCATAACAACAAAGAGAAAAGAACAATAAACAAATATTTCATACCAAAGAGGCAGAAATGCTAAAAATGCTAAATAGCAAAGCAGCATGGGTGAAAAGTTCAGACGGCAGCTGCACGGGACAATCTTCATTAAACACTTTGTTTCACACCTCCGTGAGGATCTTTGTCCACTTTTAGTGATGCATCATTCATAAATGAGTCGGCTCCAAGAGCCAATCATCAGTAGTGAACAAGAAGAGTCGACCTCCATCTGGGAGAGCTGAATCTTTAGAAGGGGCTGGACTTTATTTTGACGGGCACATAATGCAGCCGATCACATGCAACGAAAGACTTGAATCCTATGTGAAAGAAGGAAGCGGGGAAGACTTAGTAGAAAGTGAGGTGGTGCAGTCCAGGTACACAAAGTAACAGAGAGAGGTAGGGAGTCAGATTTAAATTACAAGTGCATTGAAAAAAGTGGAGAAATGAATTAAAACAAAGTGTCATAATTTTGTGACTTTTGCCTTAATTTATTTGATTTGTTTGTTGTGATTATGTGTCCAGTTGTCCACTTAAAGGTTTGATTAAAATATTGAATAGCCACTGTATTTGTTTTAATGAAAAAAATGCACAAAAATAAGGCTTTTATGAAAAAAAAACACAATTGTTAAATCAAGCTTGAATATAAGCTATGAGGGATTTAAAGTGACGATCCATTTGGTAGCTAAAAGAGCCTAATCTTTCAGAAGACTTCCCATCACTTTCTACTTTGAACTCTGTGTTTCTACGGCAGAGCAAAGCTAAAGCATCAACAACAGCACCAACACAACCAAGAGCAGACCACAGCTCAAAATGTTCAACATATTTCTGATACTGCTTCCAAGTGGCAGAAAACACAACACAGGGAGGCTGCTGACGTATGGCCACTTCAGGCTGGTTCCCAAAGCAAGTCAATCCCCATCAACTCTCACCTTAGACCGCCAAACTCTAAAGCGGAAATAAAGCTGTTTATAGCCCGGAAATTATACGTTAGTCTGCAAAAACTCAAGATGCTGACAACTAAATGAACTTCGTCACAATGGCTACATCCGTCTTTGATACACATCTTATATTAATAATCGGTTGTCAAAGCAGTCAATCATAAAACTAGAGTCTGCAGGCATGGTAGCAGCTTAAAGATCATGGAGACCCTGGCGCTTCAGGTCAAACATCAACATGACATGTGTCCAAGCAGCTAACATGGTTAATTTCACAAACATTTTGTCTCCAGCCTGTAACATTTAAAGATTTGTGAAACAAGATAGCCGTTTATCAAGAGTTGATTTAAATAAATGACTAATTACTTAAACAATGAATTTTTGATAAAGTTGTAATAATTTTTGATTAGTTGATGCTATAGAATACTTTTTAAAGCTGAATGAAACAGTCCACTAAAATATGATAGTGGTCCTGCCGAATACAAATGTTAGTTTGGCTGCAGTGTGGCTGACAGAGAAAATACTCCCTTGGCCGCTGGAGATTATCAGTCGATCCCCTGCTGTTAATCTTCCAGCTGAATGCCGAGGACTGCAGTAGTCACTTTGCCACATGTTGAGAGTCGGAGCAATTCTCTCTGCTCACTGGTGGTCCACGGTTACAAATCACATCATCAGCTGTCTGAGCACCCACAGCCACCTCTTCACCACCAGATTGATGGTGAAATAGAGGAAAAATCAATGACTTCCTCACGTCAGAAAGAGCCAGCTCTGTCATGTTTGGGAGTTTGATGTTAGCCTCTCTTACTCTCTCTCCACTATGGGAAATTGAAAGCTCAGTTCAAACAAACTGACACACATGGAGTCTCTCGAGTCGATATAATGACAGATTTCAATCTGCTAGCTTACTCGTAAGGTATTGTTGCTGCCTTCTAAAAACACTTCCACACCACTGGAGAAGATTACAGTGATCAGGTTGAGTTGGTTGAGTTTCTAGTAAATGATGGTTAGTTTTCAAACTCATTCAAAGGCTTCTGTGTAGGTGACCCTGTGAGTAACAGCAGTCAGTTTTCATAGTAGCCCCCTCAGGAGTCACCCTCCATTATTTCATCCTTATCATCACCATGACACACTGCAGCTGTGAAGCAAGGTGTCCATTCAATGCCTTCTGTGAAACGAGCGAGCATCACCGAGCTTTTTCTCTCTGACACATATTCCCTCTCTAATGGGAAATTCAAATATCACATATCAGCTGAATGCAATATTCACTAAGTGAGAGATAACACTCTGCCTGATGTGTCTCATGTATCCGGTTCAGAATAGGCACAGCTCAGTCTCTGACACCAGATCTGACTGTGAAACTGGCTGTATAAATTCTGGCGGAAGCTCGAGTGCACTCTGTGCTTTATTGGTGCATGTGTTGGTCCTCTTGTATTCCCTCGTGTATTTGAGGCAGAGCAGATTCCAGGGCATCTGTGCTTGTCCTGCTGCCTCTCTTGAGTCTTTACAGCGGCACCATCCCTTTTCATTTCTGCTGGCATTCTAATCAGAGCGTTATGAGCTTCAGCGGGTGAAGTACGCAGAAAGTTGTGTTTCCTGACAGCCAATAAAAACCTTATAATGTTCCTGATTCAAGTGTCCCATTTAAAAAAAATACTAACTAGTGCTATCACTCACACCACCTCCCTCCCATTTCTTTAATGTCCTTTTTTATTTAATATATAGCCCATGAAAAATGAGAGACTCCCGCTTTGCTGTGTAGATATTTTGTTGCTGATGATGCGAGACGAATTTCCATCACAGCTTTGTTTCCAGAGGTTGAGCGGATAATCTTTTACAGTGCAGGGAGGGAGGGCACCACTTCCATCAATCTCCAGGGCTTATAGCTGCTGCATGGTTGCCTCACCTTACTGGGAAGCCTGCAAAGCACCACAGCAGTGGTCCGCAAAGGGTCAGGAGCCACCAGGGGACGTGACTTCACCGTAAGCTTTCAAACCCCCTTAACCTTAATAACAATGCATCACTGCTGTTCCATTAGTCCTGTCATTGTTATTATGTCATTTTTCTAACAAGGCAGTCACATCTGAGAGAGCAGCATTGCTTTGCTACTGACAGCCCAGTGAAACTATGTTTTCAGCCTCAGCTGCTCCTTTTGTCCAGAGGTTTCATCCCTCTCTGCTTCTCAGCTGTGTGCACAACGTGTTATAAAGCAAAAGGTCTCAGTTTTATTGTGGCATTCTGCCCAGGTAACCTCTTGAGAGGGGCCCCTGGTGGCCCTGTGCTGGTATAGGGGCTGGCAGGCATGCGCTATGCTTCTCTCCGCACCCCACTGCCCTGACAATCGTCTGCTCCACGGCTCGTCCCGTGGAGACGATGCCGCTCTGATTGACAATAATGGGAAGTGGCAGAATCAATGAGAGACAAGAAAGGGGTGTGCGTGAAATTCTCCAGGAGCTCCCAGTCACAGACCAGGGGCTCTGGCACCACTCACCTGTCATCCCTGCAGTACCAGGATTAGGCCCTGTGACAGGAGGAGCAGCCAGAGAGAAAGATGCTGCGGTCATCATCATCGCCGATGACAACCTGGAAATAAGGTCTTCTGTAAACACTTCAGATATTTACTGCGTTCAGTTAAAATTAGTCAGCTATTGTAAGTTTGAAGTACTTTTATGTAT
>JBBBVU010000021.1:9966614-9982323 GCA_037177055.1 Atherinosoma microstoma | reverse complement strand
TACACACACATTTTTTTATTTCAATAACAAAAAATGCACATACCCTTTCTCTGTTATCACATTAATTAAATTACTCTTATTGTTGCTGTCTTTCAGACTTTTGACAGGATTCAGGTCTAGACTTGGGTTAGGCCACTCCTAAAGGTTTAATAACTAATATCAAACTTTTTATGCCAACTTTGCGTTTAATTTTAGATGTGGATTTTTTTGGATGGGCCAATGCCATCCAGGGTGAAGTTTTACTGCAGAAGGCTGTGTGTTTTCCTTAATCCAATCTTTAGTCTCAAATGAAATGATTGTCCAAGGTCCAACAATCTCTTACTATACTAATTCATCTGAAAATTGTTGGTCCCATCATCTTTAACTAAACACGGCACAATGCTGATATAGATCAAGGAGGGCTCCAGCTCATGATATCCAACACGCTATAATTTGATTAACCTTTGCATAAGTTCATTGGGATTTTTAGTTTTATGGTTAAATGAGAAAAAAAAAAACGAGGTTCAAGGACTTAGATTTGGTTTGGTGAAAGAAAGGAGAAGCATTCATGCCCAAATACCCACTCCACACCAAAGCATGGTGGGGGCAGAGTCATGCTTTGGGATGTTTATCAGAAAGTTAGCCTGGTATTTGTCAAGCTAAAACAGTCACATGAGAACAAAAGGATGACATTAAATATCTGGAGTGTGTGATCTTTGTGTATGATGAAAGAAAATGAAACTGCAGATTGCAACCGACTTAGTACCCCCAACCTCCCCTAATTAAACATCACCACATAGTAGAAAAGAGCCCTATTTGTGTTCAAATCAGACTGAAATAGGCTTCAGGTTGTTTCGCAGTTGTGACAGCAGAACATTTTTAACTCAGGCACATTTTTAACCAAAAATCTGAAATTGAAATATTTTGTGACTGTTCAGTATATTTGATGCTTCTGTTCAAGGAACACAACACTACTAACTACAAACTTCTTAAAACTTATGCCACATAAAGCCCTGAGACTGCCCTTTAACTTAATTTCCATAAACAATATTTTTTACAAAGCAGTAATCATCCATCGATGGCTACTTACTGTCACAAAAGCTTGCTTGCTCGTCTTTGGTATATTTAAATTTCAATTTAAATGACTTTTGCATTATAAAGGCGGTTAGCATACTGTGGACATATTTCAGTTAATTTTCCAAATTGTAGCCCTTTGATTACTTTGATTACTATAAGCCTCTGGGGGGGAAAACCCCCCTCCTCTGATGATAGTACAGTGGCCATTATACATGTCTGATGGGTGAATAAGGGGAGTCTGTTCATTAAGTTGATGAAAACATGCACAGAAAGATTGTTTTTTTCCCAGACAGTTTTATACAGATGAAAACATTTCAAATTGCATTTCTACCAACACAATGGAACAACAACAAAAAATACTGAGAAAACATTAGGGTGCCTGCAGAAAAACTAATCAAGTCAGTGATGAAAATACAAGAAACTGTTAACAGTGAGCAATACAAACATTTTGGAGTGGCCCAGCTAGAGTCCAAACCTGAATCCCATCCATTTCCTGTCAGGGGGAAGCCAAATAAAATTTAACCAGATATCAAAACTTCCCCCACGGTATGAATCATTTTGAAAACTATATACCAGACTGCCTTACATATGTAATATATGTAGAAGCGTTTGAAAAAGTTCAAGTGAAAATGGCTGAAATTGAACATGAACATGGTATGTTGGCTGGGGGCTGAACCTGAAAGAAGTGAGTGGCAATGAGTATCTAATTTCAAGGATTAAAATAGCCGTTCACCTTGTGGCTGAGCTTTGGAAGTGTGTGTATGTGTGTGTGTTTTTGTAGCAGCGGATGGAGGGCAGGTGTCGTGACAGTGGGGGCACTCCATTTTCTAATTGATCGGCAAAAGATGCACATGAAGAAGACGTTAAAGCAAAATGAAGTCATAACAGTGGATTGAGACATTTATTAAGTCAGACGAAAGGCCCTCAGAAACGTTGAGATTGTTTATTGATTTTTGTGTTTTGGCTGGCTGCGCAGGAGTAATCGCTCGTGATGCTGAGGCTACAAGCACAGAGACTCAAGCACAACCAAATGCCTGGTTGGAGGTGCTGACTTCCTCCTAAAAGAGGCAATTTTAACCAGCAGAACACAGTCTTCATTACGACTTGTTTTTCTATAATCTAAATAGGGGTCCTGACTTGATGCACTAGCAGTCTAAGGCTGGAAATGCCAGCTGTTATCGCTTGTTGGGAAATGGTTCTTAGTAGAGATGTGTTGCTGATATGTTGGCTGGAGCTAAAACAGTGTACTGTATTGTCAATGTACTGGACTCATAAAGTTTTCCCATGCGAGATGTACATTCAGATCTTTTGATGGATTGCTCTTTTAAAGCTTTTGGTTACAAGAACCAGCTGCAGATAATGTCTTCATGTGCATGTCTCTGGAGGCATACATCTGAATGTGTTTGGTTTATTCCTACAAGAATTAACACAATTTCTACAGCAGTGTTTATCAGAAAAAACACAGAAAATTAACTATTAATTATTTTCAGGCCTATATGATATATTCAAACATATTATCAGCTCCAACCATAGTTTTTACAGTTTTTCTGCCAGGAAAGGCAGGAGAAATGATTTCTCCTGTTTCAAGACTGTCCTGCAGCACACACACGTGTGTGTGTGTGTGTGCGTGTGATGCTGGTGAGTGTTAGGCAGAGTTCAACCATACTGGTGACATCAATCTGCCTGTTCTTTATTAGACGGAGCAGTGAGGTGTAACTGACTGCATTGTCCACAGATGGACTGGGGCCCATAGCACACGGGACCCTGGTCAGCCACCCTGACAATACAATCAATAACCACACACTCATTACAGGAGCCTTACCTGCCCCACAGAGCTTCCCCATGTTCCCGCCTGATCTTTAACTCTCTCCTCTATTATTCTCTATTTCAACAATTGTATCTTCAAAGTTTATTTAGTTGGTTTTATTTTTCCTTTTAGGCATCACTTTGAATTGTACAATGGAAATTTTAATTTAAAATAACAGCAGATCAAAAGCCAAACCTGAAAAGGATGAAGGGATGCTGAAAAGACCCTGCCGAAGCAACTCTACTGCAATATTCCATGCTGGACAATAGTGGATGACAGTGATCCAGCATGGAGCCTGGGGCCTATAAATGGTAATGCCCTCCACTTGCCTTCCTCATAAAGCATAATAAAAGGAGGTTATAAATCCTACCAATTAGCTGCGTCCATCAGTCGCCTTAATTGGAGTGTCGTGACTGGCTAGGAGATGACCTTGTGTGCCAGAGAGCCAAGACAGACGATGGGGCCAGGGGGGACATCTAAGTAGATATGGAGGACTTGGACTTCTTTAAATCAACTGATAGCAACAGACAATTCTTCTGTTTAAAGCAGGGCCATGCTTGACTCACCAGGCTAATACTTGAATTTAGAGACTCTTGTGTATTTCTGATTATGGAAAAAAGGTGGATAGCATAGTGAAAAACTGAAAGACTCACAGATATTCCCTTTGATCAGTGAACACAGGTGTTCTGAATTCAATAGGCCCCGCTCATCCTGTTGTGCAGCACATCTAACCTCTGTCCTCCTGCAGGCTTGGCCACCACACCTATCCTCTCAACACCTCAGTCAAATGCTCTCTGTGGCCACTCAAACCTGAGACCTCGGCTTCCGCTCCAGCTACGAGCATCCACTATCTCATGACACCGCAGTCCCCCAGAGGAAACACTGAGCTCGTTTGTCTGTGGAGAGCTCCGTGTGCAGACACTGATGTGTGTCCTCTCACTGTTCCCATCCCTCCACCTCGGGATTAGGCAGTAAAGACCAGTTAACCAACCAGCTGTCAGGGAAGAGTTTCTCTCCGGCTGACGGAGAGCTGCCGACAGTTGTTTCCTTTCTCTCTTACCGTCCGGAGATAATTCAGTCAACAGACTTTGAACTGCAGATAAGGGAGGAAGAGGATGATCCGAGGGAAGGGCCTGCTGTATGTGGGGCAGGGGCAAAGAAGTGAAAGGGGAGGTGGGGGCAGGAGGCAGGTGTATGGGAACTGGAGAGGGCCAAGTAAGATAAGACCTGAGACAGATGCAATGGTCCAATTTGCACCACACTTTTAGTCTTGCATGGTACAAAATGGGCACAATTTTGACAAGGTCTCGCGAGCTTGATATATTTCATGATCACAGGGAATACAAACTTTCCAAAAAAAAAAAAAAATACAAGATCAGATTTAATATTAGTTAAAAAATGTCAAATGATCAGAATTTGAAGCTGTGTGTTTCAAAGTTTAAGGGTAGTCATTTAAAAGATAAAACAAGCAGGGTTACTTATGTTTGCTTCAACAAAGTACTTACATCATCCAAAGTGTCTCGTGACTCGTCACGACTGAGTGCTGCCCCAGCTCATCCTGTTCTTTTCCGTTCTGCCTGTTATGAAATGTGAAAAGATGGAAGAGAGGAAATTCATTTCCAATAAACGGTTGACAGAGTGGCTTTTGTTTTGTCTCGGGCACGTGGGTTTACGTACCTGCCAGGTGTTGTGCAGCACAACCTCCCCCCTCCATCCCCCGTGGTCCATGGCAAGGTGCATGTTGAAAAGCCCCGGGTGGCCCATCAAAGGGCCCATTGAGCTGCAGCCATGAGCAGGACAGAGGGACACAGTGTGGACCGTGGAAATTTGACACTGTCTGACAGAAGCTCCACACAGCCCACTCAGGACCATGCTGACAGCCTCGCGCAGCGACTCACTGCCGGCTGACCCTGGGCAGAGAGAAAGAGCTGTGAAGAACATGGTTATGCAGATTATCACGAGCCATAAAATCTTGCTTACCTTCAATAAAAAACAACTCATGTTTCTTTGTCAAAGATAATGCAGCAAAAGTGTAAGATATCTTTCTGTCATCAACAACTGCAATTTTTTATCATAAGACTTAATATTTCAATATGAGGCTTCTTCCTTTGTGTGTTGCTGTGTGGATTAAGTGCAAAAATATAATACATGCCTAAAGAAGCATTTTATTGCTGAGTACACGTACATCAATCTGGGTACCCACCCCCAACAGTCTGGTGACCTAACCTCAAAGGCGACATCCCAGATAACACATATCTAAGCCAAAGCTTTATACTTCATGGAATTACACATTTATATAAAGATGATAAAAATATATAAAAAAAAAACCTAATAGAAAGCTAAGTGTGTCCGGTAATATCTAATAGTTTTAACATTTTGCTTCAACAAATTACTTTAGCTCTTTAGGCTAGAGTTTAGATCCCAAAACCTGACCTAAAAACATTCACAAAAATATAACAGATATAACAACATGTTATTCAGACTATATGCTTTGTGTTGGTGCTGCTGTAACAATGGAAAGATCTCTCCCGGCTGAGGTATAAACCAAAGAGAGTGGTTACAGCCTATGTATACAAGCATGCCCCCCAGCGTGATCAACACAACTTTGAGTTCAAACAAGAAAACTACTGGTACCAAAAATTTGGTCTCTTGCCTTAACATATTCATGTGCATATATATCTGTACACAGAGATTATCTTTACACTTCATCAAGGCAGAGCTGAGGAGTATCAGATTGCATATAATCAACATCACTTAATCGGATTAAAAAATACACAGGCTGGAAATCCTCATCGCAGCAGGCCCTCTACTGATGTCCTCCCCTTTTCTGTGGCTTCTTTTTTCTCTCCACTCATGAATTAAGGCCATTTGAGCTAAAAGATAATAAGTATTTTGGAAAGATTTGTAATTCAAAGTGTGGAGCTTTCCTTTTTATACAAAGAAGCAACAGGCAACTTAATGACCTTGTTCTGAAATGCAAATGTGCATTTAGACTAACACCAGTACCTCAAGACTTTCAGAACTTAACCAAGCTTTGCTGCCAACACCCCTCACGTTCACTTCAAAGTTGAGGATCTATCAGCAGAATGATCTTATTAACCAAGCACCCTCTGAATATCCTGCACAGATAAAAAAGAAGCGTGTTTTAATGAAGCGTAATATAATTTTAACTGTGAGTCACTCAAATTAGCAGTGGATGGGTCCTCTCAGCGAATCCCCTTAAATAGACCTCACCTGTCAGGCGATAAAAGAGCACAGAGACCCCTTCAATCACCAGCAAGTGAGCAGTGGACAGGTCACTGTCCACAAGTCCACAACAACAGGTATTAATAGACACAAGGCATGAGAAACAGAGCTATAGAGAAACCACTGCAGGCCCCGCTGTTTTCTCATTTGATATCATCTTTCATCTGCTCTTGACTTTGTCATATGAAGAGAAAAAAAGAGACAAATATTTCCAATTCATCAGCTGCTAAATTTTCAAAATCAATGCAAACGGTCACCGTCGCCCACGTCTTGATTCCACCATCCTATCCAAAGACACAGCCTTAAATAATCACAGTTGTATATGTTGATGCCCTGGCTGATGTTTGTTGCTCAGCAATAAACTGCATCAGCAGAGCAGAGCAGTTGTCTCAGTTCTGCACCTGCACCAGCCATTCAGTCTAAAGTCTATAAATCCCTGTTCAGCGAGGAGTCAGGGCGCTGCTCCCTGGATCTCAGGGTTGCCTCTTCTGTCACCTAACACCATGTGAACCCTCAGATATGTGTTTTTGTTGGTGCATATATGTTTTGTCTGTGGAAGCAGGGAGCTTAGCAGCGGCGGCGCTTTGATTCACCGCCCTTGCCACACGAGCAGATTCCACTCGTGATCCTCCCCTCCTCCCACGATCCTCACACCCACCCCCTAGCCCACCATTCCACGTGCCAGCAGACTGTGCATATACAAATCACTACAGCCTTGTTAGCATAGTTTAGTGAAGATGTCAGCTTTACGAGGGCCAGGATGCTTGCTATGCGTGTCAGGGACAGCAGGGGAGGGGCTGACCCGCGAGGGGGAGTGCAGCGGGATGCATGAGCCCTGTGCTGTAAATTTAGGTCTGAGGAATGGGAGGCTGTGAAATGATGGGTCCAGACCTCTGTGGAACAGTGTGAACCCAGCAGGGACACAGCAGAATGGGTAGAGAGAAAACAGAGAGAACAGGATTCCTGCATCAAATAGAAAAAAGAAAAAAGCTCCATGTTTTCTGATAAACCATATCATAAATAAGAACCCCAGCAAAGCTACAATAAATGGACATTTGCACATGAGCATTGTTTTATGTGTGTGCGTGCATGTGTGTGTAGGTTTGGGGAGGGGGTTGTTGGCATCATTAGATTGTTAATCTCATTTCCTCTCTGATGATTGAAAATGGAGAGAGGCTCTGAGTTTATCAGGCAGATAAATGGACGGCCCATCCTCTGAGAAGATCTAATCTGTCATGCGTCAAGGCCGGGGTTCACCTGCCGCCAGATAATAACCATGTCGAAGGGCACTGATGATTTAGGAGCGCTCGGCTCTTTGTTTGCCTTTGCAAACATCTGATGGTTTCATTAATTAACCGGTCTCAATTAGCAGCCCACATCACGCCAGGTAGACTCCTTCAGGAGAGATATTAAAAAGCGCGGAGGAACTCCATTAGAGCTGACCTTTTTGTGCGAAATTGCCGCTATTTGAGATTTAATTCATAATTCGAGGAGATCTTCATTTTTATTCTTACAGCTGAGGCCCTTTCTGTCTGTAATCTGAAATGGGGTCTCTTGCAGCCTGCAGTTCATTAATTATGAATTTATTAATTAAATTAAGAGGATTTCAAAACTGTCCTACAGGTTAAAGAGTAGATACGATTTGATCATTTCTTGAAAGATGGAAAACATATGGCCTTTACACCAAAGTCCCATTTGGCTTCCACTTTTATATATTTTTATTAAAAAAATTGGCATATTGTCATTGGGCTTATTGTTTTTTTCAAACAATCGTCTACCTTTGAGGCTAAAAACTGTTATTTACCTATTGATTGGTTAAAACATTCAGCAGCTGGAGACACTCTTGACACATGACAGATATAGACCCTGGGACAGAACAGATGATGTAATTATGAGGAAATACATCCTGATAAAAATGCCTTTAGCCAGATTAAGCTGTGTTGTCATGCAGTAATGTCGGAAGATTTTTGCTAAAAAGAAGGTGAAAGTTGTGCCCTTCCACTATTTTCTCATTTCAGTGTTTTGTTCATTTTCTATTTACAATAAAGCACAAAACAACCATCACTTATTTTCCTCCTCCTCTTCCATTCCCAAACCCTTCTCTGACTCAGGACCTCTGCATTCTCCCTTCTCATTTTACTTCTCCTCTCTCAAACACACACTCTATATGCACAAAAACACACAGACACACACATTCCCGCTGCCACCAGCGTGCATTTATTTATTCGTTATATTTCCTAATTCAGTTTGACGAATGAGTGACAGCTTGACACTTCATTCGGCAAGATTAATAGAACGACACAATATTTACGTGGCAGAGACAGCCAATTATCCCACCATCTATCATCCAGATTATCTTTCTGATTGAAAACTACTCGTCCATGTAATCGGAATTATTTGGAATTAGAAGTGAATTTATGGCTTCTTGTGTCACTTTTCCTGGACGGTGGTAAATTAGAAATATTAGATACATAAAGGGAGTAAAGGAAAAGGGGTAAATAGAGGCCCAGAGATGATGCCACACATTTACATTTTATTATTTTTTTCCCCTGCCACTGTGGCCCTGGATGAACCCCATTTTCAGTTATCACATCACATATTATTAAGCATACACTGTAGGCTACATATTGTGTTGATAATACTTGTAATTATTTCTTATACAGAAGACTTGTCATTGCATTTTTTAAAAGGTAATGTAGATATGTTTGACTGATCTTGGAGTCATTTTAATCTGAATGCAATATTAAATGCTTTCAACTTTGAAGACAGTAATGGATAGATCTTATCAGCACTGATAGTCTTGGTTGTATTGATCTCTGCCTATGTTTTTTAAATGTCCATCTTACGGCAGAACCTACATTAGTTTACTCCTTCAACCTCTGTCCTTCAGCCTCTGTTGATTAATTCACCTTACTCTTCTCTATCTCACCCTACAATGCTTTGTATTCTATTTCCATACATCACCTTTTTGTAACACTCTCTTCTCAAACTTTCATCACTTGATTAATTTGCCTAATCTCCCAGCTCTGCTTAATGTCTTCGAGTATCTACTTTTCATAGCAAAAACCACATTTTCATTCTCTTCATAATGAAAATCAAAAGAACAGAACAAATGAAGTGCTCCAGCGGAACACGGTGCAGGTACGATGATGTGGTTGTCAGGATGTGTGAAATCAGCTATGACACAATGGATGGACACGGCTGACAGTAAAGCTCCAGCTCACTGCAGGAATCAATATGCTTCGCTTCTGCAGAATTTGAAACTTGTTTTTAAACAACTATATAGTAAATTAAAATAGACTTATAATGTAATATGTTGCCAAAGTGGTCAATAACTGAACCAAAAATAAATGTATCTAATATTTGTTATGGTACATGAATTGACTAGGCATTTTTTCCCCCTGTAGGTCTTTAGTAATGAAATTTGGAAAGTGACGTTTCATCCATTTAGTAAATCCTGGCACTCTAAAAGCCTGGCTCTCAGTCATTTCTTGTTTTAGAAATGGTGAAAATTGCCACATATAACAATGTTGCTGGGGTCTGATTTTATTGGCCAGAGTGCGTTCAGACTTGTAAATGGGATTATGCCATCCCAATATAGTACTTCAACAACTAGCTTGTTTATTTTTATCCTCTTATTAGGGGAGTTGAATCCTTAAAGGGTGCCAAAATTATCCTACAAAATGCTGACAGGGAAAAATGAAAGGTCTCTAACGGTTATTATAAGCAATCTGTCTGCATTGAAGCACAATGTGACTGCTGCGCTTGCGATACCAACGAGGTGACCTCAGTGAGATGAGGAAGAGAGACATGTTGAAAGTCAGACACACCGTCTGGATGGGACCACCAGGAATATACACACACCTCACGCCCCACGTTTACACTACATCATGCAAAAGGACATGAGCCGTGGACCGTAGAAGTATTCACATGACTTCATAATACATTCATTAAACATTTCATTTGACAATTAAGTTTTTTTAAGAGAGTCAGTGTTGTTTTTTATTGTACTCCACTTTCAGCTAAGGTTTGATAAAAAAGATATAGTAAAGAAACTGTAGAATATCACAGTAGAGACAATGTGGAGTAAAGATAAACAGATTTTTGATAAAGAAGAAAACGAACAGCTGACTATTAGTCCTTACCAACGGATGACATATTGGCTTCAAAGAGAGGTGTGTGTTTTTTGTGCCACATCCATAAAGTGGTTGGATTTTATTTCTCTATTTACTCTAGTTACTGTAAATATTAGTTCTTCCAAGTAGTTTAATAATTTGCCAGCTTATTTTATCTCAAATTTCCTCATGTATGACAACAATCAGTGTTTCTATGTTGGGCAAGTGTTTTTTTTTCCCCTTCTGCTGCCATCAGGGATCATGACAGAATAAAGAAGCTAAAAGTTGTTTAAATCTTGAGAGTGAGTTTTTGCTTTATCTTTTAGATATCTTGTGTTTTTTTTATAAGGGAAATTTCAAGTCATCTAAAAAAAAAAAAAAAAAAAAGTTTTAGGTGTTTCAGTTTTCCTCCACAGTCTCTCTATCCAGGTCATGAAGATGATCTTTATGATAGATCAGTGTGGCCTGCCGGAGGAGTTGGTATTTTGGATATATCTCCAGAGTTATCCAAACCCACTCCTTAAACCCAGGGGAGCAAATTAACAGCACTGAGCTCTTGGCTTCCCTGTAACCTTTCCCCATCCCAATTGACATTTGTGTTCTCCTTTGCCTTGGGCCTGGGCGTATGGCGACCTGTGAGAGAAAGCACAGAGATGTTGTGTATGTGCAACAACTGCCTGCATGTGCTGGTCTATGTCTGCGTGTGATGGGAGGGTGTGTAAATGTCTACATGTGTGTTTGTGAGGAAGCCAGTCTAGCTGTTTTGTGGGAAGGGTGGGTTCCTTTGCTGTGAAACACAAACTTGTGAAGGAGGCAGCTACAGAAAGAAAAATAGCTCTGATTCACAACTCTTTCCAGGATGTATCCACAAACACAGACAGAAAAAACAAGAGCTGTTGCATTCTAACTTGAAGTAATGTCATCTTGCTACACAGTGCAGCACATCAGAGTTGCACTTTCTAAAATTGTCCATCAATGAATACTTTTGATGCTGAGGAAGGTGTTTAATTGGTGGATACATAATTGTCCTAAAATGGAAATTTACTAACCAGTTTTGAGGCACATGTAATTACTCTCCTTTCCCCCCCACTTTACTTCGACTCAGCTGTAATTCACAGGAAACTCAGAGTGGAAGAGGAAATATTCCGATTTTTTCATTAAGTAAAAATTCCACAGCAAATACATTGTATGAAAAGTCCTGCAAGTACATACATATCCATAGAAAAATTAAGTTTAAGTATTATATTGACAGATTGAGACCAATTGAGACCTCTGATTGATATTTATCGGGATGTATGATATTTAGATTAAAAAGAAATAGTGTGAAAGCAGCGTGTTGCTGCTGGAAGTGGGAATGCTTTGAGGAACTTTATACTTAGTTTTTATATCCAGGGACACCAGATTTAGTAAATTAGAGGGGCAGTGAGACAATTAATGGTAGGGAAAAAATATTCTGATAAAAAGATATCTACAGTATTGACACTTTTCTTTCATCTTGGATTTTCTGTGACAAATTGGATCATTAAAATGAAATTACATGAAATGTTAAGAAAGAGAAAAAAACTGATATGTAAACACACTGCTCTCTTTACTTGTGAGATGCAGAGGTGTGAGATGGGGGAAAAAAGCTCGAGTAAAATTCATGCATGCCAAAACTGCTCTTAAACATAATAAAACATGTACTTTTCACCACACAATTGGTTGACAGCTCAGAGCTTTTGAGACATTTGCTACATTTTGACATTTGGCTTATCTGACTTTCTCAGAGCTGCTTGACCTTTGCTGGAGAGTTACAATACGAACTGTCTCCACAACTTTCCCTAATGTGAGACTAGAATTAGTCATCTTTTTTACAGGATTTTTTAACATATAACATATATCCTCAGCTACTTGTACTGTTACAATTTTGAAGACTTATTGGTCTTTACAGAAGATTTCCAGAAATTACTCTTCGTTTCAGCAAATGCAGCAGCTGAATGTCGTTTAATGTCACATACCATGAATACATTACGTCAGTCAGTAAATCCTGTATTAGGTCTGTTTATCTTGAGATGCACATGAACAGATTTATTTCACTCCAAAGTGAAAGAAACCAAAACGTAAATGAAAATTTTCACATCGACGCCTGTTGGGCATAAAATGCTCATGTTTACATTTTTGTTTTTAAATTTCTGTTTATTTTTTTTATGACATTTAAATTAGATTTCTTTCAAATTGGAACAGTTTTCTAAGTACTGATTTCAAAATGAAATATTTAATGGTGTTCCCTCTGAATTTATTTAGCGACCTTGGATGTCAAGTGTGTTTATGCAATCAAAAGATAGAATAAGTCGTTTTCTATGTTCGATATAGAAGTTATAAGTTATATACAGCTGATTTAGGCTTTTGTGTTACATTATTCTTTGCAAACAAAAATAACTATAATGAGCTTTGTGTGGGTATAGTCATGTTTTTGATAGTAAACAAATATTACAGTAAAAGCTGAGTTAAATGTTTCCCCATGTTTGCAAAATATTACAGCCTAAATGTATATTTACAATATCTCATAACATTAGATCTGTGCACCAAGTTTAAGTGTTTCATTTTTTCAGAGTGAACCCATTCTATCTTAAAGGTTTTTAGGCAGAGCTTTAATATGAAATGCTTCATAAGATTTATTAGATCACATAATTAAGGTATGTATATTTTCTGAAATGCTTGAACACTACTTGTAAATTTATCAAAAATTATCTAGAAAATAAATCCAAAATTTTACTTGTGGGATTTAAGAAATCCTAGTTGAAGAAAGCCCCACTTCCAGTGGTTGAATGTAATATAGTGTATCTGGGTATTTTTTTGGTTTCTTTAATCTCTTTTCTTTTCTAAACTCTGTTAATAAACCTTTAACATCTAACTAGTTGTAGTTTTATCACTTTTTTATTGAATCACAGTCCCTGGATCATCACTGCTGTTATTGGATGATAAAGCTGCAATTTAACAAGTGTAATTGAACTTTTGAGGAGGGAAGGGACACACTGAATTTTACTTCCCAGACCAGTGTAAGTGGTGAGGGAGAAGAGGGATGGAAATATGGTCTGGTGTATGAACCTTACAGTGGAGCTGTCATGGTGCTAATGGAGGAAGTGGAGCAGAGGGTCAGGAGTCCTCAGCACCTGTGTGGAAGATTAATGACCACAGAGCCATGAGAGGGAAAGACAGACAAAAAAAGGAGACTCTGAAACAGGCCCTGGCCTATCTGACTACCTGAAAGATCAAAGTTTTTGACCTTTGCTGAGGCTTTATCATATTCACATTAATGTTTGTGCACTAACTAACCCTGCACCACTAGTATTAGTATTAGTATTAGAAAATGATCTAAATATTTATTTGTTTAATTCACTTCAAAAGATATCAAAACTAAGTTACAACATAGCCCAGGATTATCGAGGTACATCTCAAATATATTATAAAGCAGTAAGATTTGTATTCAGCTCAAGCTGTTGTCCCTTTAGACCATAAAAGGCGCTCTTAGGCATTGATGACAGCAGAGACCTTTATGATTACTTCAGTAGCATGTAGCGCCACAGAAAAGAGATATCATCATTATCTCGACACAAAGACGGCCCTCACATTGTTAAAACAATTTGCTGCTTGCTAATGTAAGCTGTCAGAGCGCCGCACAGGACTAGTTCCAAGAGTTAAGTTGTAGGCTTTTTTCTCCCCCTTCCCTCCTCGCCTGCCTGGGGAATCACGCTGGGTACGAGGCTCATTTCCTCATCAAACACAGGACGAGTGATTTGGAATATTTATGAGGCTCCCAATTTAAGTTAAACATTTAACAAAAAAGCATCCGATTAAAATGAGACAGCAGAAAGGGTTAAAATCCCAGTGGGCAGCCAAGGCTAAAAATTAAACATGGAATGCCAGAGATGAATTAAAGTAGCAGGGCTGAGATAGATTTCAGCTCAGTGGCTTTACTGCATAGAGGCAGTTTTGTTATGGTATATGTTGAAACAAGATTTCATTGACTGTGACTAGAATTTTAATTAGGATTGAGGAGATAATGCTTTGATAGAGTGACTGCAAGATTATTTTTCTGTAATCTCCATGCTAATGTGAGAACTGCATGAGACATATGTTAGAAAATCAAATAAATCTACATGCGTTTAACAGTGAAAAATACAGAAATTCTCGACAGAAATGACAGATTTCCCACAAATATTGGGTGATATGATTCAATGGTAATCCAATAATTGTCACTCACTAATCAGATCATTACTAAAAGGAGGAAAAAAAGAGAAAAAACCTGCTCGGTACTGTTAAATAAATAAAAATTATGACTGTGTCTTCCATTAGTAACACTGCTTTGGTCAGAGGGCACATGTAACACAATGCCATATTGACTTTATTGATAATCTATGACTTCCTTTCATTCTGTCCCTTCTCTCTTCTGGTCTCTGTAGCAGCAGATCAGTCAGCTGCTGAGAAGATGGGGTCAGCCAACTCCTGCTCTGCTGCTCAATGACTCTCCGTGCTTCCTGTTTAATCACCAGTCCCTTAGGGATATTCTGCCGTCCATCTATCAAGCCCAGAAAAAGTCCAGGTGCTCTGTATCACCGAGAGATGAAGGACTTAGGTCAGGTGTGTACGTATATGTGTATCTATAATATGTATCACCACACTGATGCACTAGTTTCATGAGCTACTTGTGAGATTATGAATAACCCTTATCCTGCTCATATTCTTTTTGTTTTCCTCATTGTTTTTAAATATATTATTTTTGTGCTGATTTACTCAACCTGTAGCCATGAAAGTAATCATGACAAATTCTTCTGTTCCACTTGACCCAGATAATGGAAAAGCCTGACCATTCCAGGATATGGGTGTAAAAGGGTCTTCGCTCAACAAAAAAGTGGTTTTGATGCCTTAATCTATCCAAATATCTGAAGAAATACCAGTGTCATAATACATAACTGCACTAGACGTGACGCAAACATCGGTCTCGTGGGTGAAAATCCCAAACATTGAGAGATGGTTTAGTATTTCTGGCTCATTTCTTGCTATAGGTTTACATTGGCTGTTCAAGAAATTAGCAAACACAACCTTTTACACATTAGTGTCTCCCTCCTGATTTCTCTTTACACAAGGTTGTGTACATCTGTTGCAGAAAAGACGGACGCTGTCAGCCGTCTGCCGTCTGCCTGTTGCTCCAATGTCGACTTTGTGTTAACTGGGGCATATTTTTTGCTCAATAGTAATCTGATCATTTCTTTATTTTGTTATTTTTAACCTCCAAAGGAGCCTTTCCTCTAATATGTTTAACACTTCTTGTTTGTATTTCCAGAACTTCTTCATTCATGAATGAGTGGTTGAGTTTTACAAATTGTAAAATTGTGCTACTTCTTGACTGTTTCTTTCAATATCATGTCTATTTAGTTGTGGTGCAAACAATGTTTTAACATGCAAACGATTTATCAGGTGCCCATTCCCATTCATGGCTGAAAAT
>JBBBVU010000021.1:9946972-9966514 GCA_037177055.1 Atherinosoma microstoma | reverse complement strand
GGTATCTGGGGTTTTATTAATGAAACAGAACCAACTATTGATAACCAAAAAAACTGAAACACAGAGAGACATGAGAACAATCCAACAAAAGTCAACTGAAAACCAAAAGTGTATTTACACAGAGAACTAATCACAAAATGAGCAGCAGATGAGGCAATCAGCAAAAGAAACCAGGGGTGACAATGAGGACCCAGAATCAGGGAGCAGGAAGTAAAGTGAACAGAAAAGACAAGGGAATAAACTCAATAAAATAAAAACAGGAAACAAGGAGGAACTTGAAATGGCAAGACTAGAAACTAAGACTGCAATAAAACGGGAACAAATATCCACAGATCATGACAGAAACAATTGGTATCAAAAGGCTGGAAAAGTACCTGGCCACAAATGAAAAACAACTGGAGAAGCATTTGACAAATATTTTGCTAAATTGACCACTAACATAAAAAAGGAGTCTTTTAGAGAAGCAGAGTTTCTTAAAGATGGGCAGCTGCGACAAATTGTGTCTAAAAACTGTGGAACAATTTCTAAAAGTTTTTCCTCAAGGTAAAATTGGAAACACTGAAGATCCCACAATATACAGTGCACAATATCATCCAAAGATTCAGAGAATCAGGAGGAATCTCTGTGTGTAGGGGGACAAGGCTGAAGGTCAAAACGGGATGTTCTTGATCTTTGAGCCCTCAGGTGGCACTGCATTAAAACAGACATGATTCTCTGCTGGAAATCACTGCATGAACTCAGGAACGCTTCCAGAAAACAACTGTCTGTGAACACTGTTCATCGTGCAATTCACAAATGCAGGTTAAAGGGACATTGTGTAACAATTTCTGTTGTTTACTGGTCAAAATCAATATCTGCATGTACATGTGTGTTATCACTGGTGTACTATGACCTATGCTGATGATCTGACACATTCTTGTAAGCAAAGAATTTTAGATTTGTTCATATATATTACGGGTAAGCTGGTAGGGAAGCGCCATGATGGTCTGCCATCTTGAAACTACAGTCGCCTGTAAGGGACAAATAGCCATAACGTGGAATAACTCAGCAGCGCCGAGATCCAAACAGGCAAAACGGCAGATGCCCGTTTTCTCAATGGTCTGTCGTTGCTGTAAACCTCTCGATGACCAGCGGATCTCTGCGTCTCTTTTGAGGGAAGGCCTTGCAAATTTCAGCACGACAATGCTAAACTACATACTGCATCCATAACAACAGCATGGCTTCACAGGAGAAGAGTCCAGGTGCTGAACTGACCTGCCTGCAGTCAAGACCTTTCACAAATATAAAACATTTGGCACATCATGGAACCAAAATATTTGATGACAAAGGTCCAGGACTGTTGAACAGCTCGAATCCTTCATCAGACCAGAAAGGGACATTCCTCTCCTAAAACTTCAGCAACTGCAGTCTCCTCACTTCCCAGATGTTTACAGACCATTGTTAAAAGAAGAGGCAATGCTTTACAATGATAAACATTCTGTCCAACTTTTCTGAGATGTGTTGTTGCCATCAAATTCAAAATGAGCTAATATTTTCCACCAAGTGGTAAAATGTGTCAGTTTCAACGTCTGACATATGGTTTGTGTTTTATTGGGAATACAATATGGGTTTATGAGATTTGCCAATCATTGCATTCTGTTTTCTATTTACATTTTACACAGTGTCCCACTTCTTTTGGAATTGCACAAATTCAAATATATTAATTTTATAATCTTAGATCCTAATACATTTTGCACAGGGGATCAACAAAGCTACAACCCACAGGAATCTAAGACTGTGACATTGTTCTCATATTCTGATTTATTTATTTATTTATTTTCATCTTCTTTTTTTCTACCAAGCAGTTATTGAGGAGACTAAACATAATTTGTAGATAACTTTTAAACCTGTCAATTGTATAGAACACAAACCCCAGTCTGTCATTTCATACAGTAAGTCACAACCTCACACTGAACCTGAAAACTGACTACATGTATTTATATTTTTATCCTGACATTTTTTTATATTTCTCTTTCCTGTTAAAAGTGTGTCTATCTTGTATTAAAATCCTGATTTTGCAACAAATTAAATCCTGTTGTACCGAATCAATATTATCTGACAGTATGAGGGCACTCATGTTTGTTTTTAGAGCTTCATAAACTACATCTATTCCACTTTAGAAGCAATATCAGCTCTCAACCACTTTTCCCACTCAACCCACATGGTTTGATTACTGTTTACAACTTTGAATGGAAAAGTTTTCTTGGATACTGTCATGAAGAGTAGGAATGGTGTTTATTTATGATGTCACTGGCAGCCCTGAGGGAAGTGACTGATGCCTCAGCCACAGAGACATCGCCTCGGGCCGTCATATGTTTCCCTCCAAGGTTCCCAATAAAATCTGCATCTGTGTATGTACATGTGGCTGCATACTCAGCATCTATCTATCCAACCATCTATCCATCTATCTTTGAAAGTGTTCTTTTAGCTCTAAAGCTACCACTTAATGACAATAATTGCCTGTCATTTAGCAGCATCTGTTAGCACCAAGCAGTAAGAAAATTCTACGCAGTGTCTGATTTATTGCAACGTCTTTTTCATTGATGCAAATGGTTTTCCACTGTTATCTTGTAGCCTGGTATGAAGGTCTTCCAAAGGCAGCCCCCCTATTGTGGTGGTGTGATCTCATTTTCTCAGCAGAGAGGTGTATTGCTAGCCTCCCTCTGATCCACCTGGCAGGAGGGGAGTTTGGACTGAGACAGGCCAACCAGCCAACTGACCTCTGGGTAGAATCTCTAGCTGTGCTGGGCAGGCAGCCGGTGTGGGCCAACGAGAGGGCACAAATGACTGAAGCAATGGGGCTGTGATTAGCTGACATGGCGACTGAGTTTTGCAAGCTGTCCTATTCTCAGGCGTGGGTGGGCAAAGGGGCAGAGCGGCTAAAACTGGAATGAATGTATTGATCCTGCTGCTGTTATGAGAATGAGACACACAAGCTATTTTTACAGGAGGGGGAACACACTGCTGGCAAAGGCAATCTGTCCGTGACGTAGTAGCTCCAAAACTGTAGATGGACCCAGTGGGTGGGAGTAGGGTGCAGGGGTGATTTACAGAAAAACTTTGAATTTTGGGGAAATGGACTTCATGAAGCTGCTCAGAAAGTAAAACACATGTTCACTAGTAAATGTACAACCGGACATTTTTACACATTGTAGCCTTAAAGAGATCCAAGTTATATTAGCTGTTTCAACAAGCCTATTTAGGTTAGCTATTTAGCTCATGGTGGTAGCGTCACCTTTTTCATAAAGCTCATTCTCATCTAACACTTAGCAAGGAAGTTAACATAAATGATTCTTATCATGTACAACATTTCCTTCAGGAAATGTATTTTTACAATATACTGACATCACTTTACAGCGCCATCCGAATTGTGTGTCAGCGGGTTGAGAAATGAATGAAAGTAATTATATTTCTTCTTTTTTTCTTTTTTTTTTGCTGATGAATACATTAAAATAGGAAATGTTACAACAACATCTCTTTCATAGTGCTACAAAGCTGTCCACAGTCCATTTCTTCCACACTGTCTGTTTGCAAGCAGCCAGAGTTCAGAAGAGGCTTATTCTCACTCATGCCATTCACTGAACTCCTCCACTCTTTTTGCATAACGTAATTGCTGTCAGGGAACGTGCACTCCAGAGAGTTGCTTGAGCTCCACAAGCACAGAGGGTGAGATTAGGGAATAAAACAGCTAAGTCAGTGCTGCTTAGGCACTCCTCTGTCATTGCGCTGCCGTGGATGAGGGTTGACAGTGATGAATATTGGGCAAAAGTTGGTATTCCACGTGATGATTTTCCCTAATGAGAATTGATGAATGCGGGAGGAGGGGGTGGGGTACTCAGGAATGTGTGATGAGGAGGGACCGCTCATTAGAAGCCAGTCATGCTGAGTTGAGCGGCTTTAAGGTGGGCAGGGCTGGTTGGGCGAGCTGTGCCAGTCCAGGAGTTTTCAATAAAAATCAGATGATATCATTGATCGATACTGCTTCTCACAGAAAAGTGTCAAATTAGATATATCCATGGGAGGAAAAAAAATCAATAAGGAATCTCCTTCCTCTGCACAAACAGCATTTATGTAGCAATACTGTCCATATAGCAGTGCATTCATCAGTTGTGTGTCAGCTTGCACATATGTTAACGGAGGTCTATAGCAATATCTGCATCCATATGCATGAAGCTGTGCTAACACCTGTGTGTGTGACACTCACGGGCCTTTGCTGTCGCAGCTGTAGCCGCATCAGCCTGAGAAAAAGAGAAGGGATGCTGGTCTAGCAGATGGCAGCATGGGCTTTGAAAAGCCATGGCCCTGAACGAGCCGCAGGCAGCCCCAGAGGCCAGAGCTCAGCTCAAGTTCCACATGTGGCCAGCCAGGAAGGACATTAAGTGGATAATAGTTAATAGTGAACCAGGCCATTTACTATCATGTGCGTACTTTATGGAGCACAACCGCCACTCCTGTGAGCAGAAGGGGCCATGGCTAAGAACAAGTTTAACTTTTAGATGCAGATAAAAGTGTTAAGTGATCACGCTGAGCCATTTGCAAACGGCCACGCTCTTGGATAAACATTGCGCAATACCTCGGGTGATTTAATAGCTTGTTGTTGGGTTGATGAGAAAGAGTATTAGTTGAAACATTATTCTTTCAGTCATATGACTGACCACTGATTATGGCCTTGCTTATTTCAACATTTTCCATTCCACATGTACAGCTGTAGATGTTGTTCAAGGCCCAGGGCCATTGGATGTGTCACTCCACTATGGCTAAGTACAGATGAAGAGATAGACTTTTTAATATCCAGGAACTCATTTAAAACAGGCTGGCTTGTCACTGTATGATGACAGCTAAACAAGCCAATCTACAGGATAAGCCACAAAGATCATGTGGACTGAAGCCTGCACTATCCTGTAGTGCACAGAGGATACCAAACACACAATGGGTGGTCACTAGTGGAGAAAACATGTATTTATGCAGATGTATTATAACATAATCTCTCCAATTTGAACATTTGGACTTATTTGGTAAAGAAGTTTTTATTCTGTGTGTGGTTCATGTCTTCTTTAGCAACAGCGACATACTTTGTCATTGGCAAATGCAAAGCAGGGACTTCTAGTAGCATGTAATGGGATTGCCTTGTCTGCATTGTATTTTCTCACAAAAGTGAATTAGGATATCTCTTTTCATCACAAAGTGAAATAATGTATCTAATATGTGAATCCAAAATCCTTTAACCACTTTGTTCTGTACTCATAATCAGATTTTAACAGAGGGTTTCTTCTAACATTTAGCCGTCACCATCTTCAATATTAGATTTTTCAAATACTTCTATTCATGAAGCCCTCTTTTTTTCCCCCATCCCTGTTGAAATGACTGGTTTTTAATCAGCCAATGCAAAAGAACGTCTGAATACTCTGGAGCCATTAAACCTGTCTGCCTCCACACAGACACATCCTACTGACTGTGTAGCCTATTAGAGAGATGAAAGATTATGGCCTAAATGAAGCCATTAGTTACGCAAAGCTAATGATCATCTTATTTGTATGTATAAATCTGATCTATTTCCCTTGCTCAAGGCAAATATATCTTCCCTCAAATGATTTTGAGGGAATTGAGTAAAAACAACAGCAGCATCAACAACAAAAACAACATCAGGACCCATAATGAAAGAAGCGGAGGCAAAGGCACTCAGGCGATTGCATCCATTACCCCTCTCCACTATATGGACCCCTTCATAGGGATTACCCCTGGTTCCAGAGAGGTTGATTATTAGACGCTTGCAAAGGTTTCGTTTGAATCGCCCTAGTTAAACGAGAAATTGCAGGCTGAGGAGAGAGGCTAATAACAGTTATTAACCCCGTGCGGGCGGTGGTGTAAAAGAGCGCCACAATAACGAGGTGCACCACCAAGGTTTGAGGCGCAGCGCAGCTAGCACACCCCCGAGGAGAAGCTAACTTATTAAAATAATGAATTAGCCGACCAGATTACTGCAGCCTGCGGCAAAGGCAATTATCCCCCTCCAAATCCCTGGACAGGACTCCCTAGCGCCACCATAAAACAAGTGCTCAGAAAGCAGGAGCCCTCCGCTCCACACAAATGAATAGCCTGTTAATTAGGATCTCTCCCGCTGCGGGTAGCCTTCCCGCTGCCATAACAGAAACCACTTACACGACAGACAGAGGAGGAGGGGAGAAAGTAATGGGAAGATACGGAATGTATGTGATTGCCAAATATTGTGAAATATGAATAGTGAGAAAAAGTGAGACTGTGATTAGTTTTAGTATGAAAAAAAAAAGAAAAGAAACAACTAAGGTGACAGTGCAAGAGTTGGATGGAGTAATAGATACAAAAAAGCTGCAGGAATCTTTGGTGGCCCAACTTTAAAGCTCTGTGTGAGGTCTCTTTGGTAGCAAATATGGTGCATTCAATCCCAGCCCTACTATGTGCTAAACTTTTGACAGCTTTATTGTACAAGGTCAGAATGTGCTAGTGTGGCCAAGGATCAACGCCTTCATTTAGCAAACACAGTTTTACTGTATGCTTCACACTTTAAAAGTAACTTCCAAGGCTAAATTGTGCATTCATAAATTTATTTTCATCTCAATCTTATATGAATCGCCTACAACAGCTAATATTCCCACAGAGTTTAACCCTTCCTCGTGATGTGGGGGGGTTATCAGTCCTGGTAGAAAGAAACAGCCAGTCAAGGACGGAAGTGATATAGGCCAATGGCCACCCTAAAAAAGAACCAAGTGTACTTTATGACATATATACAGCCCCTAATGGTTATAAATACTGACATATCACATGGTTGACATGGTGAACCAAATCTGGCCTCCCCCTGCTATCACCTTCCTACTCCACATCAGTAGAAATCGCAAAGTTTTGAAGGCTGGACTCACCTTGTCCTGCATAGCTACTGTACTTTCAGGGAGATAAGTGTTAAAGTGGAAACTGTGCCAAAGGGATAACTGCCACACACTGTAGTTCAGCTACCCTTTTAGTCTGTGACAGTGTCATTTATATCTGACATATAAATGATAGATTTATACATACTGCAACTTGATCAAAAGTATATATACTTTTTACTCTGAGAAAAGATTAATGCACAGATATGCCTGCTCTATTTTCTGGTTTTCTTTCAGGCCGCTCTTAAATCAGTAAGTTTTTATCTGCACTGTGCATATTTATGTTTTTATGATGACTATTAGATCGTTATATCCGAATAAGTTAGAGCCTGCTTTGCAAGATACGTCTACAGTTATTACAGGGATGTTCTGTTCAATAATGTAAATTCTTCATTGTATAATATACCACACATTTAAGCGAGAGAAATACTTGTTACAAACTATTTTCTCACTCCTGGAGAACGCTGTTGAGAATGTATGGTTTCAGCCCCAAAAAAGGCACATTATCTATACACAGATAGTAAAGCAGACTCTATATGTGATTTGCTCTCGAGAGAACAATTATATAGCCACACAGATATGCAGGACACGAAACAAGATATTATGCCAGTGTACTGTATGAACATCCCTACAAGGCTTGACATGAATGCAATTTCATGTAATTTGAATGCCTTTCATGAAGCAAGGACTCTTTTGAACTGTCTTAAAAAGCTCATCCACCATGGTAGCAGCCAGTGGCCCTGGGTACAGAGGAGTCATGTCGACAGGCCCAATTAATGATGGGGCGTCTGAGAAAATGAATGAGGAGCTTTGAGAGGATTCCTCCACCTTAAATCCCCCTGTGCTGCTGCTCCCAGACTGCCTGTGAAGAACAATCAAACGGCAGCAACCCCCTCCTATTTATCACTTTAAGACATTAGCCAGACATGGGCCTGAATATTAACCAGCTCCTTTTCCAGGAGAGTTCCACACCAAAGGCTGCGTGTGGCAACATACATTTTTAATCACAGGGGAAAACGAGGCCTCTATATTACTGTGTGCTTAACTGACTTTTTTTTTTCCAATGGCCACTCAAATCAAGAGACAGGCTTTGAATGTTGTTGCCCTTTTCTTGTGGATATTTAATTTTAATAGAATCCAACAATTAAAGCTTCGTGCCAGTGAGTCCAAAATTATTAGTAAAGCAGGATCCAACTTTCACAGACAATCTTGGCTATACTGATAAAGTTAATTTCCATGGGTTGACTGTGTCTCCATGCCTTGGACAACTGGGCTGCAGAGGCAGTGGAGCATGAGCCAGGCTTCCACAGCTTAATTGGAGTCATGTTCTCCAGAGCCTAGAGCTGCTCCTTTCCCCCACACCAGCCTCTCTGGTACTGGGCCTGTGGTGGGAGCAGGGCACGGGAACTACGCATGCAGGGAGATGATCTGTTCACCCCGTCTTTCCCCTCTGGGTCCCCCTACTGTGACACATGGCACTCTGGTAACAAGGTCACTCTACTACTGTGGCACCACAGGGGGAGTTGGCCTTACTATCAGGAGAGAAGACACTCTTAAGAAGAATCAAAAGGAGAATCTGATCTCCAATCACATATTATTCGCTCCAGACGACAAGGTTTTCTATATCCAGGAGCTTTTCTTACAAGTTTGTCAAGGGTAACTTTTCAGTTGAAATACTCTTAAGAAATATTGCCATGAATCGCATCTTTTTACTTTTTTAAAATTTTCTATGTTTCTATGCATTAAATCTACACGACAACATGTAATTCCCACTAATAAAACTCTATTTACGAAAAAATGTAAAGCTCAGCATTTCCATTCATATTGGAGAATTTGACATTATGGGCATTTTAAAGATAAAAAAACTGGCATCTAACTCATTTAACTCAATGAATGGGAAGAACTAATCTTATGTCTACATCTAACAGGTATGTTAGCAAAAAGGTATCTATAAGAAGCCTGTTGCAAAGACACGTAATTTGTTCTTCTTTCTCAAGGTATTTCCCACATTCTGGCCTTTAAAGTGGCATATCTCAGCATGATGTGCAGCGTGAGGAATCTGGACAAGTGGAGAACAAAAGAAATGTCAGGCTGTCAATACTATCAGCAAATTAACAGTATCTATGACTGATGTTAAGAAAGACCTGAAAGATGTATCTGACCCTTCAGTTTGTCCATTTACTGTCAAAAAGCGACTCTTAACGAGGGAAAACAGGGAGAAGAGGTGGAGTTATGCCAAATTACACAAAAACTAGACTGAAAATTAGCGGCAACAAGTCTTATAGAGTGATGAATCCTCCCAAAAGCTTGGACCTCAACATTACTGGGGGCTGGGCAGTTTGGGATAATAAGCTGACATCCGAAGAAGAGCTTTGAAACATCCTTCAAGAAAACTGGAGAACTATTCCTGAAGACTTCTTAGGGAAGTTACAAGAAAGTTTACCTAAGAGACTTCAGGATTCGTCAAAAAAGAAGTTATTTCCTGTTTAAAAAATATATAAAGAACTGAGAACTAAGGGCTGGCTCAAGACCTTTGCACAACTCTGTGCCTCACTATTTAGCATTCCTTTATTTATTGGAAAAACAGGGCATTTCATAGTAATATTGTCAATTGTTGCTGTTAATGTACTGGTATTCTGTTATAGTCTGTTTTGTGAAAACAGAATGGGAGACACAAAAATCTGTGTTTTCGTGCATCGCAATGAAACGTTGTTTCATTTACCACCGAACATCGTGTAAGAAAACATGAGGAAATAGTCAATTTGAAATGCTCTAGTATTTTCTCTCCTCCTGCCTGTTGCAATGTGTAAGGTACTCTTGATGTTATAAAGCAAACTGCAGAAATTGATTCTAAATTTGACCACATGCCTCATACATCTAACACATCATAGTGTGTCTCTATGTGAGATCTGTGCTACACTCACTTAGATTTTTATGACACCATATACTGAATATAGCATGATCAATAGTGGCAATATTGGATTACTGTAATACTGGAACGTTTCTAAGAGAAGCCATTTAAAGGAAAAGCCTCACTGAGGTTAACGCATATATTTACAACTGCATATTGTCCCAGATGGCAGCAGCACAGTTACAAATGCAAAGATTATTCAGTTATGATGTAATCTGACCAAGATATGCTCACCTCCAATCAAGTAAAGTTGCTTTGAGTTAATTTAGTGAGATTAGCACCTAAATATTCAAATAATTTTGCAGCTGATTACAAGCAGAGGGGTCAGCATATGTCTGAGTGACTACTGATGCTATTTGAGAAAAACACCTAAAAACAGGCAACAGGGATGCAAGCCAAGTAGGATGCAGCCTAATAAAAAGGAGCATGAAAACTAAACTCACAGAAATGTTCATACACTGTACATTAAGTTGAAATATGATGCAACAGGATCTGAAGCTGTCCTGTCTGATCCTTCAGAGGAATCTTAACGTTGTTCCTGTTTCACTTGGTATTTGTACTCACTATGTACTGCACTGATTGTGTTTGCAACCAATATGTTGTATTGTGTGTTGTTTGAAACAGGTTTCATTTTAGGAATGAGACCCTGGGTCTCAATTCCACTAAACGTTTAAATAAAATGACGTCTGCAGGTGGACAAGACAGACCATCTGACTTGAATGAAAAACAAGGAATTATGAATTGATGTGAAATAAGTAGCAAACTACGGTGCTCTGTTGTAGACTGTATCCATTGCATGAGAGCGTTGTTAGATTTGTGCATGTATGTTGTAAAAATGCAGTACTTTGCAATTTAATTCTTTTTCTTAAGGTGAGGAAAGTTTAATGGCTGTTTAGTGGAGAAATTACAGAAATCAGCTAAATGAGGTTCCTGCATGCATGGGTTGGCGCAGCACTGCCAGCATTTATCAATCTCAATCTCTCATCCAGTCTAAAAAAAAAAAAAAAGGAGCGGAAACTGAGGAAGGTCATTTTGTGCTCAATGAAAGTTTTCCTTCTGAAATTTTACCTTTCATTAAGAATCAAATTAAACGCTGGACCAGTGCTTTCAAGAATGCTCACCCCCTCAAAACACACACCAACGCACTTCCAATTTATAAGTTCTTCATGTGGAGTGTTGATGTGATGTTAAAGGAGAAGGGGTGTGGACATAATGTTTGTGTGTAAGCATGCCAGTGGAGTTACAGTAACCCAAGGTGGATGAAGCAGATCAGGTACAGAGAGTCAGGTCAGCATTGTCTGTCAGCCCTCAAACACATCAGTGTCAGACAGACCTACAGATTTTGTTCTCTCCCAGTTTACAGAGTTTATAGAATCCTGAAGACAACCAGGTAAAATTTGACTCTTTAATACAGATTATCTCCGTCTCACATGGCTATGGTACAATCCTACAGTGTGGGTCAGGATGAGATATTCTTTGGCAGTAGCAGCTAAATGTGCAAGCACAGCTGAGCGTGTCTTGGACCAATGTGCCTCTCTCTGTCTCGCCGTTTAGTCTTACTGTCCTCCCCTTTTGTCCAGTCTTTAGACAGCACCTGCTCTTTATTCCAGGCTCTTGTATCTGCAGGCACCGTCATTATGGGGAAGTCTGGAGCAGTGGGAGTTCTCCTACTGAGAGGTACAACCTTATTAGACTAATGCACGTTGTAGATTTGACATTCACCTGTTTGTGTGCTTGTGTGTTTGCCTGAACCTTATTACAGGTCCGTTAGTTAAATAAATCAAATAAACTGAGACTTTTTCCATCTCTTTCTTTTAATTGCATTACAGAGCACACATTTTCATTTCTTCATTTTTAACCTTTCCCCCGGTATGATAGGAAGTAGCCAAATTAAATTTTTCCTTTTATAAAATGTTGATTATATTTAATCTTTTTTGGAAGAGGATGATAACATCTGTTGGATAAAGATTAGCTTTGAAGTTTTACGTGGAAAACCTCTGTACTAGCTCCAGCATTGTGGGAAAAGGGCAGCGATAGGAAAGCAGATAGAGCTGATCAATATGAAGTGCAGTTTTCTCCGCAGGCTTTCTTTCATATCTCCCTCTTGTTTGTGTTTTGAAGGGGTCGGGGGCAGGGTCTGGTAAAGTGGTGGCATGGGCGGGCTTCTGCCCCTTTATCAATCAGGATTTTAATTACACACGTCTAGGGCGACAGCTAGATTAGAAACCAATCGACGCTATCGGCCACAAAATCTAATTACTGTTTATTGACAGATAAGGGCAGGCCCCCTTCACTTTTCCAAATAAGATAAACCTCCCCCCTCGTACACAATGAAGAGCAGCGCATACTGTCCATGAAAGACTCTATGATAAGTTAACCCTCACTAGAAAATTCCTCTACCATGTATAGACTCCTCTGTTATAGATGACATAGGATCACAGTACGGGAGCCGAATAACACCTCTCCTTTAAAATGCAGAACCTTTGTAATCGTATGTGTCGTGAAGATTTTTTTCTACGATCCCATTCAGGGAAATCTTGAACTCAGCTCTGTAACCCTTAACCTCCTGTTTCATAAACTAAAGTTACTCCCTTTTTTTGTAAGCTTCTCATAAATCAGTGGTGTCTTAATGATGAGTAATGGGTGACCTTTAACCCCGCGGAGAACACACAGGTGAGCAACAACATGTCTCCTATAGACATACGTCTCCCCAGAGAACAGTCCATCCCCGCTTTCCTCATCATCCTCCTCTCTTTGAGCTCAAATCTGCCCCTCCACAGTCTCACCCATTTCAGGCTTTTTACAGCCTCCGCGACCACGTGATGCACTTTGCCTTTAAAGCCGAGAATCTGCCTCTGATAAATATGGAGTAAATGATTGGATTATTGTTCTTTCATTCGGCTGTGTAGTAATGGCTGGATTATAAACATTGCAGTGTATAGATTTCCTGTCAGATCCTATGAATCAGACATCCTTATCTCATTTCCAGACTGCCGCTGCACCCAGCGCTACCATCTCCCAGTCTGGGAGTCTGCTGGGGAACCGGTATACATTCATGCACACACACACGCATTCACATCCAGAAATAGACAACCAGACAAGCACACAAAGTCAGAAACATACACGTATGTATGTTAAGACAGTGCGACAGAGAGACTGTTGTCACCCACCACAGCACAAGCACTCCCAAGTCCATTCGAAGATTTCAAAAACCACTTAGGTCCCCTGTCCATATTTGTTAAGCAAGTAAATCTAAAGGCCGCAGTGTACTGAATTTAAAGAAAGAGGAGAGGCAACAATGTGGAGCGCATGAGAGCGAGCAGGAAAGGGAGAAAGATGTCTCCTAAATGAAATTTAGGCGAGGGTGGGACGGAGGATGGCTGACAGCAGGTGGAAGGGGAGAGGCTGTGGACCCTCTGATTCGGTTTGAATTGAGAAGAAAAATGTTTGGGTCTGATTATGTTGCGTTTCTGACCACGGCTAGAGATTGATGCCTGATTCCTCTGATGGTTGGACATATCAGTAGTTGCGTCTGATACGTTTCATGTTTTTTTTTTCTCCCTCTGCCTTCGTCTCTCCCTCTTCGCTGAGTGTCTTTTCACTGGATTACCAACACTGTAATTGAGTTAGGGAGCTGTGTGGACCAGCATCTGCTGCACAAACATGCTTTTGTTGGAATCCATCAAAACGCCCGGCACAACCACGGTATGCAAAGTCAACAAAACAACACATGCTAACGCAGTATTACAAAAACAGGACATGCAGACATCTTTGTGTAAATGTTGACTGATTTTAAGGCTATGATAACAAAATGTGAAGCTTTTATGCTTTCCACTTTGAAAATGCTGGAGGACTCGTATCATGCTATTTTTTTCGACAGAAAATTCTGCTAAGATATCAAAAACTTAAATGATTTGGGTTTCAATAAAAACAAATATTTGAACCCAGTTCTCTGCTTTTCTTGTTTTTGTGCATTTTTCTAATTTCTTTCATTATCATCATTAAGATTTTTTCTTGTTTGAAAAACAGAAAACTGAATAATTATTTTTAGAGCTCCAAACTTTTTCATAGCTATAAAATGTAACTTTGGACATTTTTATCCAGAACTTTGCTTTTCCAAGGGTTTACTGGCGATAAGAAAAACAAAAGTCTTCCAATACAGTGACCCTTGAGCTTTACCTGTGCTGTGTGGCCCTTCCAGTGCTGTGGTTATTTAGCCATCAAAGTTATAGCAAGCCAAGCGGGAAAGGATCCAAGATAGAGTTCTATGGAGTCCACCTGAACTGGTTCTAAAGCTTCATCTTTAAATAATTCTGTTTTCTGAAAAACTCTGAAACAGCTATAAACATGAAATCTAAACTGTTTCTGAAGTCAATCCTTTTTTTTTTATCCCAAATGATTGACTTTGACCTCATACCCATCAGTTTAAAGAAACGAAAATAGCTGTTTGAGTGTGTTGAAAATTACACAAGTATTGCATCAGGCTTGGAAGATAAAAGGCACATAAACGTCACTCACGGCCTTAAAGAAGGACACTGATATATATTGCACCCAGTCTTAATGGGGTGAACTAAGGCTGAAAACAAAATGTTATTTTAATCACTAATCAAACAGCCAATTTAAAATCTAAAGTGTCAAATAAACTCATCCACAGTTTCTATACTTAATGGGAGCAAGCCATTTGAAGATGGGAATCCTGATTTCAATGAGACGGAGAAAGCTGGCAAATCCTCATAATTAGGAAACTACAACTTGGGAAGAACTTGAATTAAAGTTTCAGCTGATAATTAGAATTGTTGTTGATTTTCTAAACGATGAATCCAGTTGCAACTCCTGCTTGTACACTTTAAGCAAAACTCCAACTGCAGAGACTGAAACAACAACTCCATAAAACCACCCTCACCATCTATCTTCTCACTATTTATTAGTGATGATAAGTTTCTGGCGACACCTAGGAGACATCAAATTTCAATCCTACTCATAACTCTCCCTTTTAAGAGATGATTGTTTATATTGGCCAGTAATAATTCCTTGTGTGAAATGTTAATTAGGCAATATTCCTCTATAAAAACGAGTGGCTGTGGGTTGCTGAGAGGTGTTCACAGGGAACAGAACAGGATTGCTGTTGTCATTCCTTAGTGCTAAAGCTCTGCGCTATAACATTTATAGATTTTCTCTTTGATGGGATAATTTGGTCTTTATATCTCTCACAAATGAAGTGATCCTCGGTGCTCTGTGCACAGCTTAGTGTGCTGGTCCCATTTTCAAATACAGTTAATTGCATTCAAAAAGAATCAATGATACTTTCGCGGTGACAATATCATTCTTTTAATGTCACTTAATTTCCTGAGCAAAATGATTACATCAATAGCCTGGAACCCATTTCTATCTTTCAGCATGAATTAATCTATTAAGGACAATAATTACACGTTTGTAATGGATAGCTTTTTGTACTCAGCGGTAAATGCAGTCAGGTCTCCATTGTGCACCTGGTTGTTGGCTCCATCCTGACTGTCATTCATTCAGTTTATGAATTACACCATCACGCTGGGAAAATAAATAAATAAAAAAACTACCTCTAATGCAGCTCCTTGGTGGCCTTGTGGTGAAATAGCCCTCCCTCTAGTGGAGATGATGGAGCTGGTTGCTGCTGTCGGCCAGCTTTGCCTCCGGTTCAGAGCTGAGGCAGTCAGTCAGTGCTGAGAAAGAAAAGAGGACGGAGGTGAAATGTTTCCACAGGATGAAAACGTCCAAGTCTTTTATAATAAGTCAAAGGATGTCCTTACTTTTTAATGCTTCCTGTTCATCTGGTGCAATAACAACTCTGAAAAGTGAATGTCACAGTTAAGTGATGCATGGGTGGCACTGTGGCATTCACCAGGAAGTTAAAGTTCATTATAACACAAACACAAGTGGCATCACACCCAACTGCATATTCCTTATGTGCAAAGTTACATCTGCAGTCACATCAAGTTTGGTGGAGTGTGTAAACGCCTGTTACGTGATGCAGTAACTGTGATCTCTGCAAGCAGACGCGACGCTGCTATTGTCCTGTTATTTATTCATCAACAGTGGAAACTAGCCGGCTGCTGTGGTGTCCAGCCGTTTCATGTCTGCTGTCACCTGCCGCTTTCTCAGGTGAAAGCCCACCCACCACATTTCTGGAGATGTGGAGCAAGAGGGGCAGAATTATCTAAATGAAAGGCTCCAACACAACTTTCACGTCTTTAAACAACTATTACAAAATAACTAAGGCAAAACAGGACGTTTTGCTTTATTTATAGTGTGACTGAACGACTGTATAATTAATAGACTTTAAAAAATAAATGAATTATAGTTTGCCCTCAAGTTTAGGTTTTCTCCTAACATATGAAAGAAAAGTCAGAGTTAAAGTGATAAAACACGCTGTTTCATTTCTAAGTTGTGTTTTTGTTGGTGACATTTCCCCCCTCCTTGAATCACATTTGACCCAACTCACCGGTGTCCGGCTTCCTGCTGCCAGCCGGTGGAGGTGTTTGGTTTAGCCACAGGGCGCGCGCCGGAGGAGGAGTTGATCGTGCGGCTGCGGCGTGGGACAGTTAAACGGCGCGCTCAGACGCCCAGAGCCACAGCACCACCACCACTACAACCTGGAGACAACCACTTCCACAGTGAGCTGTGCCCTGCCGGGGATGTGACATGACTTGTCCGAGTAAGGTACACACTCATCAGCTGTTGTGTTATGTCTTCCAGTCAAAATGTTCAGATTTGTCACAGTTTTTGTTTTATCCGTTTTACACTGAAGGAGTTTAAACATTTCAAGCTTGTCTGACTTTGAGAATTGCACCAGTTTTACGCGCGGTTTAGCCTTAATTGAGGCATATGGGGTGCACGCGGACGTAAAAAAAACAAAAAAAACCTTTTCCTCTGGGAGCAGTGACTGAATTATGTTATCGATCAGATTATTTCTGTATGCACCTAAAGGTGGAATATCTTGACACTATTTGCTGCCTGCCTGTTGTAAAAATAATTTCTTGCTTTAACTATTAAATTGCCATAACGTTACATTTTTATTCTCAAAATATTGAGAAAAGTGCGGCTTTATGGGTGACGGGGCTCTTTTATGCTAAAATAAACTGAATCAAATGAATCTGAAATTATAGAGCTTATTTTTCAAAAGTTTATTTATCATCGTGCTTAACTGCGCCAACACTGGTTCAACTTCTGTGAAACTATCTTTCTGGAACCACTGCAGTGTATGGGGGACAATATTCATTATTATTTTTTATTGCAATAATCATTTCTTTGTGTTTTTTAAAGACTTGGTACATAAACAGCATCCAGTTCTTTAAATAATCAATTCTAAAATCTTTACTTAAACCATCCATTTTTTCTTCTTTTGAAAATGTTTCTTCAGTGTATGCAGTTCATGTAAACAGTCAGCTGCATGTTAAGGTGTACAGATGGAATAAATGCAAGCAACATTCTCAGTTAATAAGACAAATATAAACAAGAACAACATTTTCATGTTGTCACACTTTGTCTCGTCATAAGTGATCAAGTGTTTGCCTGCCACAGGTCTATTATTTACTTGTATCAGATCCTGTCCTGACAAATCAGCTGTCACAGTGTGATTTTTTTTTCTTTCATAACAGAGCTGATAAGAAGCCTATAACAGTAGAGGGGGCTTTCATAGCTCACGCAACATTAAAAAAAAAGGATGCGTGAAGTTAAGTTTTGGAGGCCTTAGAAAAATTTGAAGTTTTAAAAAAGGAACTACTCTGGTTAGATTTAACCAGGCATCATTACATCAATGAGGCTATTTTACATTTTACTTTCGGTGGATTTGACACCTATGCTCCTGTTTTAAGGTCTTATCACTTTTAAGGTACTTGAATAATTTCTTCACATTCTGAATGATAGATTGAAGTGTTACAGCTTCAACACATGACTTAGTGTAACAACTTGTTTGTATTTTGTTTAGTAAAAGTCATTTAAGCTGTGTAATAGCAGTCCTGTTTCTCTTTAATGAATTAAACTCATTTGGCATCAATCTGAATAGGTTTTTGGTTTATTTAGCTGCTGGTTTAGTAACAGCAAAGAGAGCAGATGCTGTGAGATCTGTGCCACTATGGAGGCACTATTGCTGCACATCAGTAGGCCTGTGATGATCAATAGGGACTGCGTGATGTTTTTGCATTGATTATAGAAACGTGAGCCAATGAATGGAACTGGATTCCTCTCTAGGGGTCATGCTGTTCCTGTTCAGCAGAGAAAACTAAATAGCAGCAGAGCGATGCAGCACACCTTTTTTTTTTTTTTTTTTTTGCACGAATCTGCTGGTAGATTACGACTTCTTCTCCTCGCTCTCCCGTATTTTTACTGAAGAGGCTGAAGACTGCAGTCAGGCACCTTGTGAGCTTCTGAGAATTGGGCAAGCTGCTGTTTCTTCTTGCTTGACTCAGCCAAGTGTCAAGATGCCATGGTAAGCTCTGTTCTTATAATGTGGGGATACAGTAACATGGAGACCCTCAGTGACTGTGAAATGCTATCTGCATTCTCTGCATTCTTACTGAGCTTGATCAACAGTGAAACACAGGCGGTTCTAAAGCTGGGGTTAGGGAAGACAGAGCTGGATTTTCTGCCGCTTTAGAAGCTGATGGGCTTCCAGAATATGAGTTATGGCTTGAGATCATCTCTCACAGGTGGTGAAAGGTTCACAATGGTCCCTCACATGCAACACCTGGAAATGGAGCTGAACGACATAGCTCAATAAATACATTTACTGTCCTTAGTGGTTGTAAAGCTATTCCTTTTTGAATGTGAAGGGCTCAAACTTTCTATTGTGTGATTTCAGCTGGTGTCAGATTTGGCTTTATTATGCATTATATAAGGAAGAGGCAACATTTTGATGCTGAATATGCATGTTTGACATGAGATGAACGCTTCTTTCCAAAGTTCTGCAAAAAAACAAGATTTTTTTTTCCCTGGGCTGTGTTTAGTTTATTGTATTTTCTAACAGATATAGAAACTTGAATAGATACCTGAAGTATGTTTCATTGTGAAGTCACTGACAATATGTTAATAAATTATTTTTATTATGAAATGTGTACATTTTGCCTAACAAAATTAAACAAATGTGTGATTTCTTTACTTTACAAAGACTGCGCTGCTTGTTTCTACTAGTTATCTTCATCAGTGTTTGAATGTAACTTTATTAAATCCAGAATCGTACATCTCTTTTATTTAATTGATATGGAAACTTGGTGTGTTGCATCTCTGTGTTTCATGTGATAGGTTGTTTTGTCTATGTGTGTGTGTGTGAGAGCAGTGTGTTGTGCAGAGCGGAGTGTGCGAGCGAGTGTTTGGATCCCTCCTCCCCGGTGCTCCGCCGGCCCCTCTGTCGCTTTAAGTCCTGCCCCTCAGAGCCAGCCAACAGCAGCTGTTCCATATTCATCAAGCCCTTGAGTCTTAAAGAGCCCTATCCCGAGCATGGAAAGAGTCATTCCTCTCGCTCGCACTCTCATGCTCTCTCCATCTTAGCGCTCATCCCGCTGCTGCCTGCGCTTCTCTGTCTCTCACCCCCCTTTACCTCTCTGTCTATCGCCCCCCCCCCCCTCCTCACCCTTTCCCTCTCTCTCTTTCTCTCTGTCATACATACACATTCACTTCCATACACTCTGACACACACTCTTTCTCCCTCTCTCTCTCTCT
>JBBBVU010000021.1:9914571-9946872 GCA_037177055.1 Atherinosoma microstoma | reverse complement strand
CTCTCTCTCTCTCTTTCGCACTCATCTATACATAAACGCACACATACACAACACACATGCTCACGCACACACACTCAATCCATCAGAGTCCGACATACCTGTGCAGGCTGGGGGGAGCGGTGCTGGAGGGGCTTTTCGGCAGCGTTGTCTCTGAGGGTGCTGTGCTATCATTTGGGGAAGAAGCGGGTCTCAGTTGTTTTCTCTTTCCTCTTCCTCTCATTCCTGGAATGCTAAAACTGGACTGATGGACATTTCAGAACTTTGTCTTCCAGACCCTCTCAGCTATCATAACCAGTAGGTGCTCCTTTTTCCTCTTTCCTCCTTTCACTTTTCTTTCTAACCCAGCTGTTGTATTGCACTTTTATTTCTTTGCTTTTTGCTTTTTTTTCTCTCACTCTTTCCTGATTTTGTGCTCTTTTTTTTTAATGTTTCTTGAACATTGCTAGACACTAAACTTTTCCCATATTAACACTAATGTGCTTTCTTTTCCTGGCGCCTCTGTTCAGCCACTCTCTACACCAGCACTCTCTCCTAAATGTGCACCCTTTCATGGTCATTGTTTTGAGGGATTTTAAGTCACGGTGGAATTGACAGTAGAGCAACAGAGCAGGTGCGACTGTATTCGTGTCGAAGTTATTGTTTGAGCACAACATGTGTGGAAGTATTTCTGAATATCATTGAGAGCATGGCTGATTGATTTACCTTGCATCTCTGCAAAGTGTGTATTCCCCCCCCTAAGGAATATGAGGTACCTGTCCGGTTGGGTTAAGAGCTTGTAGGCTGATGGCTTTGTTGCGAGAGCCGGTCGCCCAGGCAGAATGAGAATAATATTGTGAGGATATGAGATTAACGTGAATCCGTGGAATTGGAGAGGATAAATTACACGGTGGAATATACATTTGTAACCAGGGAAAGATGAATGAAAGGACCCTTTAACCTCAGTGAGCCGGTAGGTCTGTTTTCAGTCTGCAGCCTGCCTCACCAGCTCCTGGCTGATGGGACACTCTGGGCTTACAGTGGCTTCATGACGGAACTTTATAAATCTACTAATAAGTTCCACTCAAAACAAAATAAATGATCATTATTTGTGGGAATTGTTTATTTATTTAATTTGGAATTAGTATTTTTGTATAATACAATGTCAAGATATTTGACCAAACAAACTGAAGAGGCATGAAATTTCTTCTTTTTTTTTTTTGTAAATGTACTTCATTTCATTAGATTTTTTAAAAATTATTTTCTATTTTCATTGATATTGTTGACATGCCAAATCTGTGATGTTGGGAGAGCTTATCATATAATATGAGACATTACCTCAGAAAATTTAGACAGTTTCAGTTTTCTTGCATACAAATAAGTAAAAATCTATTCCTAATTTTGGAGAGAATTCTTGTGGAAACATATGTAGTGCCTACTTCTACATAATTTATTTCTCGTGATATTATCCCCTTTCAACTTTAGTTAAACTTTTTCTTTTTTTATTAATTAGATTTTAAAAACCTTCACATTAAACAGTTCAGTGTTAAGTTATAGAGTAGAATTGTCTGAGCGCACCACAGCTCATCTTCACATATTGATGTTGTTATTTTGGCTTAAAGCTTTAATCACTGCAGATTGAAAAACCCGTTGTAAAAGAACAAGTTGATATTCTAAAGATGAATGAAACTATCTTGTTTTCCCTCAGAAATCAATTACAATTCCACTTTTCTCACTGTTGCACATTGAGAAACACTTTTCTCCAAATTCCACAATCAACAGTAACAAAGTGATAATTACTATAACGTGTCTGGTGTTAGCAGTTTAAACATATTTCTTTCTTTTTATGTTCTTTATTGAAAAAAATCTACAGATATTTCTGTTTACATTTAAACAAGTCTTTACACCACTCAATAATATACATAACTTCAAGATGTATTGCTCAAGCTTTATTTATTTTGTTCTTAAATTTCCCCCCACACGTGCATGCGAATTATATGCATTGCAAAAGATGAACAAATGGAACATTAAAACTTTTCAGTATTGTTTCAGATTCTTTCTTTTAAAAATGGTTCAAAATTCAGAAACACATTTTTTTATTGCATAGCTTTAAAAGACAGAGGACACAATCTAATGTACATTTATCAGATATAAAAGAGGTGGATTTTCTACAGGAAAATAATTTCTCAGTAATAGGCCTATATCATGCTTCTTTTTTTTTAAATCTCCCCAGAAAGTTTTACATATATACATTCATAAATTGGAGTATTACTCTTGCTTTAGGGATGTGCATTAATTTTGTGAAATTAGTATGAAATGATGGGAATTGCTAATCATAACTATTAATATGTAAAGACTTCTTAAACAAGAAAGAAATAGATTTTTTTTGCACCCCCTATTCAATAATCTCTTTAACATGATGTTTAACTGAAAATCAAAGCTTAGTTGAAAGCAGCGGTTTATTTATTTATTTAAATTCTTTACCATTCATTGTAATTGCAATCAATAAAACACACATATATATGACTTCCTAAATTAAATCGATGTCATATTTCTAAAGTTGAAATAATAACCATTATCCTGATTACATGGCTGCTTCCCAGCAGGTTATTTGTTGGATCTTTGCAGCACTGGCTGTTAATTCTGATCCAGCAGTGGCTCTCTCTTCTGATAGGTGTATTGTACACTGGTATTTGTAGCTTCTTACTGAAGGCTGGATGATGCTTGGGGGAGAGGATTTGTGGGACGTATCTGCTCCGTATAATCAGTGCAACATTATGGAAGAATCAGTTTAGTGTACACTCAGTTTACCTGAAGGCATCACCACTGCCTGCGAATTAGATGGAACCAGAGTTCATTCTTTAAAATATAGACATGCTTTGACTTTTTTTTTTTTTTTTTTAGGTTGGCATTAGAACTACAAGCACATAAAAATTATTCTCTAGTTTTTAGATAATGCAGGTTTTGCTGATGCATTTCTTTCATTGCCACTCGTTTGTTCCTCCTCCTTTTTGCTTTGTTAATGATACTTTGGCTGAACTAGTTAAGTCTATATATATAAATATATATATATGGAACGCTTTTTTCATGCTGTTATGATCAGTATGTATGAATGTGACCGGCTCATTGACCGGATCTTGTATTGTAGTGGGTGTTCACACTGCTAAGAAGTGCTTGCAAGAAAACACAAGACTTGAGCGGCAGTGATTTGAGATGTGACTCCTCTAATTTCTAAATGTTCTATCAACACCCATGCTTTCCTTAAGCCCTTGCAGGGCTACTGCAATAAACTAACAAGGCTATCCAATTTCCTTCCATGGAATAAGAGCTTTTTAATGTATTTTTAGAGAGGCAAAAAGAAGTTAGCACACTGTGATGAATTAGATTTCAATTTATTTGACTTCATTCCCAGCTTGCTGCATTAGAGCCTGCAAACACCCATCTCTAGAAGTCCGTCCACTTGATTCTTATTAGGTTTCGGAAAACAAGGCGAGGGAATTGCATTAGTGTATCTTAAGTTAAAAGCTCTTTGCTCTTTGACCAAGTGTTTCATTGTTATTGGGTTAATCAGATTTTTGCTGTCTTCATGGAGATGCTATCACAGACTAGAGGCAGTGGTGGGTAACCAAAGCAGCCGCACACAGACACTATCCAGATGGGATCAGCTTACGGTAATTTGGTTTCAGAATACATTACCAGAAGAGGCTCCTGGCCGAGGATGGCCACCCTGCTATGAGCCAGGAACTGGTGGCTTTTGTATCAGCAGCGTGCAGCCCAGCCTTCCCACCTGTCCCACTCCCACCCTGATTATCACCCAGACCTTTTGGGAGATGTTGGAATTTGTGTCTTTTTAAAAGAAAACTTTTTTTCTGTGCTTGAGTTGAGTTTTTTTTTTTTTCCCCAATTCTAAATACTTCTTCCTTGTACCAACAGGGCTTTGTTGTCCAATTCATTAGAGAGATTCCTGAGTCCAATGGCCACGCTGGAGCCCTCTCATTTCTGGTATCTAGTTTGATTACTCTTACTGTAAATATGTCACTCAGCTCAGGCTGGGGGAGCATGTTGTCCCTCTCCAGGACAAATGGGGATGCAGTGTATTGGCAGCCTGTGGTTGATCATTACTTTGTAGCTTTTCAGGCTCATAGATGTTAGCTTGATGCTCTGTCTGGCTTTTAAGGAGCTGCTGCACCAAGCACCTTCCTTTGGTACTTTAATTTCTTCTGTTCATTTACTGATGAAATGATAGAAAATCATAATATCCAGACTCTTCTTTTTTAACTCCATTTCTTCATTTGGCCTTCAACACAAATATCTGTGTAAACGTAAACCTTATTGATTGATTGATTGATTTTTCTTTACATAGCAACCAACATGGCATAAATCTCACTGCAGATTTTTTTTTTCTTTTAAAACAATTTATCATTGATCATTTTTTGTTGAAATAACAAATTCTTGATATTTCATGTTTGGCCTTTACATCTCTTGGTGATTATATACCGTGCCTCTTTCTCTATTTCACAACATCTAGCTGCATGGAAACCACCAGCCATCACTGCATGCGTCCCTCCTGATTTCTCATCCATGGTAACCTTGGACACCTCCACCGCAGTGTGAGAATCTGTTTAAAAATAACCAGGTCCATTAGTCTAGAAGGATAATGCTAGCCTATGTGGGCTCTCATGCCCTTGTGGCAGCAGAGTGCTATCACTGACACGGTGCGTCAGCACTTCTTCCTGTTGCTCCAGCGTTGAAGGGCTCCTCTTCATTCACTCACACATGCATGTATGCAGGTATTTTATACACACACAGTTGAACACAGAAGCTGAGAAAAGTACCTGCTTAAAAAAAACAAAAAAAAAACACCCCCCAACAGCGTTATTGCTGGTATTTGACGATTGCACAAGTTACAAGAAAACACACACCTTAAAGAAAAGTTACGTGTGTTTGCCAAGTTGATGACGTTTGATAGAAAGAACATTTCTGAGACTTTGTTTTTGGTGCAGCAATTCACACTCAGATAGAAAATTGGATGTAAGGTAGGAAACTACATGGGTGTTTATCAGTGAAGGCTATTGGTATTGAGCGGCCAGCTGTTTGAAGGTTATGTTTCAGAGCAGTAATTGAAATGCAAAATAACATTAGGATCGATGGTTAGCTTTGTTTATTTATGAAATCAATATTGAAACCGTCCGTCACAGTCGCAGTTCTGATTCTCACTGACAGCTTCACCAAGTCTTCGGTGCATGGCCTCGGTTCGGTGAGCCTTGCGTCCGTTACAGCTATTTTACCAATTATGCTTTTTTTCTAGTGTGTAGCTAGAAACAAATCTCTCAGGCCTGGTATTATGAGGCTGTGTGTATGTTATGGGTGTGTTTATGAAAAATAGAGTGCCGCAGAAACTCAGAATCCCAGATTTGTCCGAGGGATATGACATCATCCACTTATATATAGAACGAGAGTCCATCAGTGTTTTACCTTGGTCTGATTCCAGATGTACAAATTAATGAGTGGGTAAAAAATAAGACCTAAAAAAATTAAATTCCAATTCAATAAGCTTATCGCTTTCTAACTCTGTTGTAATATAGTCATTTAATCTGATAACTGACAGATTTGAGTGTGTGTTTGCCTCTCAGCGTATGCTCTCCTACCTTCAGATTATACGACCGTGTACTTATGTGTGTACCTGCCTGTTGGTCACAAAACATGTTCACATTAAAACGTCGTCTTATGAAACCACCCCTACAGCACTAAGTGGAATCAAATGGTCACATTGAGTGACTGGCTGTTGAACCCACGACATGACACGTTGTGAACGCTGCATTGCACGTTTAGATTGCGCCCCATCCCTCCCCCCCCCCTCCCCCGATGGAGACGCATTAATTCAGGAAATATCCCCAAAGTTTAATTATTCCTGAATGGTGTGGTGGTGGACACCGGCGTATAAATCAGTTAGGCCCACCCGCCTTTTTATTACCAGCACTATTTATGGAGAATGTGTGGCAGCTGGTGGAGATGAGCCTGTAAAAAGCTAGAGGCGATTGCTATGACTATGCCGACTGCTGTGGCGTGTGACAGTCATAACAATTGAGTTTTTGACTAACATCAATTCATTGTGGAATTGTTTGAAATGTGTACTTCAAACAGCATTTTGAATGCGAGAAATCAAGTTGCATTTTCAGCTGGATGAACATGTTATATCATCATTTTAATATATCCGTGAGCCATGATTTTATCCTGACTGTGAGCCTATGCAAACATTGACACATCTGATTGTGTTTTAATCATCCCAGCCACCCGATATACCTTCACATTTTCGTCCTGTTCATTTTGCATGGTATAATTTGTGTATGTGCATGGGTGTGCTTGCATTTATGTTTGTTTATATTTGACTCTTCTTCTGATGAAGAAGATAATATATGGGGGTGGCGGGATTGGCTCTTTGTTTTAAGCAGGTAGAGTTCCCCCCCCCCCCTAAACAAGGACAGCCTATCAAAAGAAGATTAATGAAGTAATTTCATGCATGGCTCTATGCCTCCGTCCCCCTGTACGCACAGTGACTGTGTCTAAACCTGTGATTTACATTAAACTGTGTTAAATAGCCTTAACCCTCTGTAATAATATTTCCCTCTGTTTGTGACATGCGCTCTCACATGTCTTATGGTAAAATCCACGCAACAAAATCAGAAAAATCTCAACTTTCTGAAGAAAATTAACCATTTTTAATCAGTGTGAACCAAAACATTTCAGTTGACTTTAAAGCTTCCATCATTTTTATTTTTTAATAATCCAATCTTTATACAATTCATAGTACTTTAAGTAATGTCTAATACTAACAAAATGCAGTGCATAACATTCAAGTTTCTTTAATCTTCCTTTATGTTTTAGATAGATGAGGATTAAGAATGACTTGCCAATAGCAGAGAAATTTAGAGTTAAACCAGGTGTAGTACAGGGAGACTCCAACAACAATGCTGCTTAGTATTGCAAGGGAATGTGTTGTGATATTACAGCATTTGTATCAGCAACACACCACACAACACCAGCTTGTGTCAGATGTCATTAATCACACCAGTTTTCTTGTGACAAGCTTTGGAGGAAACTGTCTTTTAACGGTCATTTTTGCCCGTTGACTGTAATTACTTTTTGTAGTTATCGAGCCATTGTACATTTATGTTGTTAAATTATACCATGACTGTGCCACATAATGGGTGTAATGAAAACTAATCTTTTCTAATGAAAAGGCAGAATTAGAAATTTGATCCCAAATGTACTCCATGGCAGACTGGAATTATCCCTGAACTTCTTTTTTACACACATTATGATGAGCTGTCCAATTCTACAGAGAGCTTTTCCACTGGGTTTGCATAGAAGTTTGTTAACTCCTTGTTCTCCGTACTTAGACACCTCATTCACATCCCCCCCCCACTGACTGTAGCTCTTTCTCTCTCATTAGCCAGTTGCTTCCCTCAACATCCTGAAATCAGCCCCTTATAAGAACTGGATCTGCCCAGTGCGGCCCAGACGGTTTACGTCAGACAAACGGCAGCGTCTGTATCACGAGAGGCTCTCTCTTTCCTGCCAGCAGCATCTCTTGAGCAGGAAGGAGCAGCAGTGGGGGGGTGGGGGGGATCAATAGATGTGATCTGCTTCTTGGCCAGCTCTATTTTGTGGCACTGCCGGAGCACGGGGCTCATGTTGTCATAGTGGAGTGAGCTCATAGCTTTATAAAGACTACAGTGACATCGCTGTGAAGCAGCTAAATATAATCCTCTTCTGCAGACTGAAAAAACTTAATTACCCAGCCTGCACAGGAGCATGGTGTACCCCCCCCTTCTAAAAGCGGTAACCCTGCACTAGCCCCTAGCCTGCCCACTATTGATCCGTGGCCCTCGCTCTCCCCCATTGGTACGATCAACACTGCTTTCTGTGTCTTACTCTCTTCTGTTCATGTATCACCTTCCTCGCTTTCTTTTTCCCGCTCTCCCTGCTGTTTCCTCAACTTCCCTTTTGTTTGCTTCCATATATCTGCACATCATAAATCTCTGTCAGCTCCTCCTGAATGTCTGGCATATCCGTTAATGTAGAGGCCCCTCCCCTCTCTTCAGGTCCACCCCCTCTTCTCAGTCATCTCACTGCCAGAGCAGGACTAATGAATGAGAAACTCCAAAATTAGGGGCCTCTCCCTCATAGATTGCAATTGGTCCCTCTGGAGTCCCAGGCTTACCTCCAACCTAACCACAGCCGTCAACCAATCCTCCCACCCTCCCATATTTCCATCTTTCATATCCTGCCTGGTGCACAAACACACTCGGGCATAGTGTTCATCAGCTTATGCAGCAGACATACACACCCTCATCCACATTGCCCCAAGAGTCTTTGGGCCCCTTATTCCCCTGACAGTCATTAACCCGGAACCAGTTTCACAAAAAGGCATCCTCCATATTTTAGCTAAATGTGTTTTGGAATCTCCATTCCTTCCTTTCTCTGAAAGGCCACACAGGGCCACACCAACCCCTCCCTCGGCTTCAATCCATTTTCATTTACATGTTCCCCTGTGAAAACACACACACACACACACACACATACACACACCACCTTAGGTGGCATACAAACTTCCACATGTATTTCTGTGACTTTTCTGGGGCTGTTCAGATTTTTGGTCAGTGCTGTCCTAAAAATGAGTCCCTGGCTCTGTGTGTTGGAGCGGTAAAAGGCATCAATGGCCCCTGGAGGAGAGGTCAGCATAGCAGCTGCTTGTGGGTTCTGGCTGTGGTGGGCTGAGAGGAGGTCTGTCAGGAGCTAATTGAGTTTGTCCTACCAGCGCTGACTCCGGGGCTAGTGGCTTATCAGGCCACATCGCCTGAGGCCCTCGAGACAGATCTGCCCCTGCTGGGGCATCTGATATCACCATCACCCTACGTTTAGATGTCAACCCCCACAATCAACCCTTTCCCTGTCACTTACACAGTTTGATCAGTAGGGATGTGATACTCTGGGATGAGGTGAGCAAATGTTATAAAATGGTGTTTTTGGCTTCTGGTGGCACTTTGAGTGAATAAAAACTACGACAGAAATGTACTCACTGTGAGCGGAATTTCACTCCCAGATTTAGTCTTGTGACTTAAACATGAAACGGGGAAAGCGCCGGAGTTGCACAGAGAACAGAAGACCATGTCAGGATCCACCTGAAGCAAACAGGTAGCTCTCAGCGGGAATACTTACAAATTGGCCCAATTAGATCCTGAATTTTTCCTACATTCCTACAGCAGCGTCAGCTAATGTTCAGAATTTTGCGGGCGAGGAAAAGTGTAGAGACGAGAGGAATGAGAGCTCGGCAGTTCTCCTCTTGAACAGTGAGCATGAGACGAGCTGCCAGATCGTTAGGCCAGCTAATCCTGGTCACAGCAGCACCGGTGGAATGATATTAGGGATCTGAAATGCTGTTAGGAGGGCCAGGTGGAATCAGATTAAAACCAAACTGCGCAGTGTGCGTTTGCGGGTCTATAACCTACTACTCAGCATGAATTTTGATCGGTACAAAGGGAACAAAAGAAGGAAGAACAGAGAGAGAAGGGGAGATACTGTGTCTTAGAAGAGAGCTGTTCCTTTAGGCAGCCAGGCAGCAGAATGTGAAAAAGCTCTTACCTTGAGAAAGGAAGGAAGAACTATAGATTTTACAGCATCAAGTCTCAGATAGTTCAGCAAACCCTTTCCTGTCCGCTCTGTCTGTGTAGCACACAAGCTAATTAGTACCTGCCCCACATACTGAATTATTTATTGGAACTATTGCTGCTGTCAAACTATTTAATGCTCATAATTCATTTTCTCCATACAGTTGTATTTATAGATTTAAATTGGACCTGTCTCGCTAGAGATTACGAATATTTATAGAAATATTTTAGACTATTTGATTAATACACCAGGTTTAAATGGTTAGTATTCCCTCAGTATCATTAATCAATATATGCAGCCTTGTTAAAAACATAAGCATAGCGGTAGTATAATGTGTCATAGCAGAATGAGTTAAGGGGATTCTAGCCAGCACATTTATTATAAATGACCATCTAGAGCTGGAGGGGAAACAGTTAAGACACTTATGCAATTATGCTAAGTGTCACCCTGAGGATGGCCTTTGAACCAGGGTTAAGCTTACTCTGAATTTGTGAAATAAAAGCTAAATGGAGCCATCTTGTGCTCCAATGTTTTAATATATAGCCTTTAATAAGCCAAGTGCAGGTGCCCTATCATGCAGGTGCGCATATCCATCTGAAACATGGAGCATAAAGCAGATGAACACAGAGCTGTGCGCTAATTTATAGGGATGCAATCTGCATTCATTATCTGGAGAAGAGAGTTCTGTTTTCTAAAAGAGATTTCACTTTTTTACGTGTCTGCAAGAACATTAAAGAGTGAATCAAAGAATTTTCATGTGAATTGTTTAAAAAAAAAAAGAAGCATCACATTTTCTTTCAAGCAAAACCATGGTTATGTGTTAGTTTTATACAGTGAAGACATTATATCGGAAGAAGAATTCCAGGAGTGCTCAGACACAAGGGCTTATTCCACAAGGTCAGCGGTTTTAACAGGGGGCATTTTTTTATTATTTATTTTAGCAGTTAACCTTTTTGTGAATTTCCAGAAGTGGAAGGCACCTGGAGCTCCAATGAATATACATGACAGCAGGGAGGAAAACCCAGGAATGAGATTTAATTTGACATACTGACCCCCATCTCCACGGGCCCAGGAAGCCAGGGTGAGAAAATAAGGTTGACCCACTGACCCCTGGGCCTGAACCCCTCCGTCACCCATCCTCACAATTAAATCAGCCTGAGAGAGCAAGAAGCAGTCCGGTGGACCAATAGGGGCCACTGCAGCGGCAGCTTCTCGCTTCCTGTTTGTTGTGAAGGGCTGTGAGACAGACAGCAGTTGTCCAATCAGACAGTTGGAGCCCAGTGGGAAACGCCACCCTCTCCCTGAGCTGATGGTAAACTGACTTGTCAAATATGTATACATTACCATTAGTTGACAATATGCTAATGGAAATGAAGCACAACTTGTGCTGTCTAGCTGCCACTCTTTAAGAACCTCTGTTTCTACATTTGCATAAGCCATGCAAGACTCAATTTTGCTAATGTAGGCAAGTGTAGGTGACCTTTCACCTTTTCCATGGTGCCTAACGCACAGGGTGTGTGTGTATGTTAGTGTGTGACCTTGCCTTGACCTAAAGAGGTTAGTACGTCTACACGGCATCCCCAATACATCGAGTAATTCATCTCCCTGCTTGTTCACCTCTTCATCTCACTCTATCTGCAAATGGAAAAATGTGTTGAGTCCAGGCAAAGTTTTTTCCCTCCCATTGTTCACGCAGCGCAATTTCGAGTTAAAGGTTATAGAGCAGGACTGAAATAGATTTTTATGGGCATGGAAGGCTTCAGAGTGCATTTTGTGGCCACCGCCAAAAGGCTGCACTTTAGTCTGCACACGTTACAGCATTAGATTACATGTACTCCAAAATACAGTTATTAGGCAGACAGTGAAAAAGTCAATATCTTGCCATCATGTTTCCTTTTGGTTGACTGCTGACTCAAGGAGACAAGCCAAGGTCCACTGTGCTCTCTAAACTATTGAAATGCCCCCCCACCTTGATGTTCACTGTGTGTGTGTGTGTGTGTGTGTGGACTTGTGTGTTAAGTTATTTGTGTGCTCTCTCATTCTCTTTCTTGTCTTTCTGTCTGTGTGTTTGTATTGTGTGGGGAATGTGTGGAACTGTGTGTCGTAGTTGTGTGTATTTATTCTCTGAAGCACTTGAACAGCTGCCGTAGCGTGTGGCTAATGAAGCACTTAGGATCCTCCCCTGGTTCGCTGGTTTATGTGGAATGTCAGGACACAATGATAAAGAGAACAGAAAAATTGCCAGAAACCACAAATGCAAATATACTGTAAATATGTCGGGTATATATTCTAGTATGATTGTACAACCTCAGTACTTATCAAATGGTTATCCCCCATTTTTTTTCCTTATTCAAAATATGTAAATACTGCATATTAATGTTTCAGAAACACATCTTTTTGACTGTAAATCATATCTAATAGTTTTCTGTACTGTAATTGTAAAATAAACACACTATTAATCAACTCTAGAAAACTTGACCTAATGTACGAAAAATAAAATCTATGTTCTAATCTTCATGAATGACCACACAGTCATCATATTTTGTACTTTTTTACAATCCAATATTGTCTTGTGTCACAAAACAGCATGGAAATCTCTGCTAATCATCTCCTCCTTCTTCTTCTCCTTTTTCCATCAACCCTCCCCTTCGACCCACCCCATCCCGCCCCCAGGCTGCTGAATAGAATGGCCACTGATGAACGGCATCTACCCTCCAGCTGTGGGTCCTACATCAAGACGGAGCCATCCAGTCCCTCCTCGGTCATCGACACAGTCAGCCACCACAGCCCCAGCGGCAACTCAGACGCCAGCGGAGGCTATGTCAACGCCATGAACAACCACTCTAACGGCCTGGACTCTCCACCTATGTTCACCCCTGGCGGGCTTGGCGCTGGCACCTGCCGCAAGCGCTATGACGACTGCTCCAGCACCATCATGGAGGACTCGTCCATAAAGTGCGAATACATGTTGAACTCCCTCCCCAAGAGGCTGTGCCTGGTCTGTGGAGATATAGCCTCGGGGTATCACTATGGGGTAGCCTCTTGTGAGGCCTGCAAAGCCTTTTTTAAAAGGACAATACAAGGTATTTTTCTCTTTCAAACTACCCCTCCCAACAAACACTCAGTACAAGTATTTCATCCCATGTTGCCGCATCACAAGACACAAAAACACCCTCAATACATGACACCTCTGGCCTCACAACAACACTGAAACATACTCTGTCGTTGCAATTCACTATGTAAGGAATATCACTGGAGTGTGGAAGATGTGTTCTTTACCTCTTGAGACCATCAGACCTCAGGAAAAAAAAGTGTTTTGTTTTTTTTATTCATTAAAGTATGCAGCACTCTTTTTGTAAAATAAAAAAAAACATGCAGACAATTTTGAAGGTTATCTGTAAATTTTATTAATTTAAGTGACTGAAGAATACTTTTTGGCATGAGATAGACAACTAGTGAGACTATGATGGCATTATCTGTCATGGTTGGAGGATGGCGGGCATGCCATCATCACTCAGAGGTCAGACTCAGTGGAGTGCAGGGACTGTTTGCCCAGATGCAGGTGGGGTGAGGGGGCTCAGAAACATACTTCATTATTCTTGTCCCGTTTTTGTGTGTGCAATGTCTGTGTGCCTGGGGACTAGGGTGGCTATCTGTGAAGCCTGATGTATCGTAGCCTCTCATTAGAGAAGCAATGAAAGGCCCCCTACTGTGAAACGCTGCGCTACGCTCTAGATTAATCAGGAGGATGAAGATATTGTTGAGCCTGGAAAAAAAACAAAAGAATAAAAGAAAGAAAAAAGCACGACAGGCACAGCTGCTCAGGACGAAACTCTGCAGGCTTAGTAGTTGAATAAATGCAGTGGAAAAACAAAATAAAATATGTAAAATGAGCCAAAGGGTTTGGGTATGGTGAAATGAGATATTAAGGGTGGAAGAAAATACGCCAGCTCAAATGACATCTTTCATCCATTGCTTTCAGAAAATTGTCATCAGCAATAGATTGCAGGAATTGTGTGGATAGCAGGCTGTCTTGATGCTAGGTGTTGATTTTGGACCTTACAGCCCTATCAGCTTTAGACAGTCTATGTACCTTTTGCAGGCAAACAAAAGCATTATGCCAAATCCTCTCGTTACCCATGCTGCCATCAGCAATCCTGCCTATTGACAAAAGATGAACATTTTCTCTCAAGTAACATAACTGGGCTTTTGTTCCCTCAGTAAAAGTACACTGACGGCGACACAATAGAACAGTGAAAGAGGCATCGGGAAAGAAAGAGACATCCTAAGTGGAGCAATGGCCCAAACAATTAAGAGCAAGGTACATAGAGGAAAAAAAACTGAAAGCTCCTCTTTTCCCCCCTCACTTTGCATTGTCGATTTGAAATCCCTCTCTTTCTCTTCTTGGAGGGCTGCCTGTAATGGAGCTAATCTGCCGTCGTTTGTCCGAGCCACAGGAGTTTTGTCAATAACAATCAGCGTTTGGAAAGTGTAATTAAGGCCGAGGCTTTTCATTAGGAGGAAGGGAGGGGGTTGTCTCCAGGGACGGGCATGCCAATTAGAAACTCAGGCACGCGTCGCCGGGTAATTTCAGGGAAAGGAGGGGAAAAAAACCCAGGACTTCTTTAGATTGGAGAGGGACCCTGCTGCTCTTTCAGAGGAGAGGAGGAGAGGCTTAATGGCATAATAATCAGACAGGGGTCCCAAGCAGAGGAGGCAGGAGGACAGAGGGACTTTTTGGGGGAGGTAAAAGCCTTCCGAAATGATAAAAGAAGCACACGCAGGATTGCCAGAGGAAAATGAAGACAGTAAATTGCGGGATGTTGAGCCCTTGAAAGAATGAGAGGGTGCTGTTGATGAGAACTGATTAATTAAAGGTATAACGAGGCAGTCAAGGGTGGAGTGTGAGACGGCCCTTTCTAATGAGAAGAAAACAAAGGAGCTGTCTTTCCCAGGCCTTTGTCGTATTGTTCTATAACACTTGGGGCAAACATGCTAAGTTAACGTTAAGCATGTACGCGACAATTTCTTTATCACCTTGGTGCTCACCTTGTAATACAGTATCTGCATCGCAAATTTAAGATATCTAAATATATATACATTTTTGTTGTTTTTGATGTGTTATGCAAATTTATGCACTTTTTCTCCGTGTTATCTTTGAATCCGCTTCTCCCCTCTGGTATGCACTCCTTTAGCTGATGTCCCCTTCCTTTTCAACAAAAGCAGATGGCATATCTGTCTTCTGTCACCTACTCATTCAATGAAATGCCCTTTGAACTTATATGTGGAGATAGTTGCATTAGTCAAGGCCAGACCCAAATAATGTCAACCTGGATCCCCATCCATCCAAGAAATACCCCTGTTCTCATTGCGCCCTTATCATCCCCCCCATTCCTGCATCTCACGTGCCCCACCAATCAAAAACATAAATGCCTTATTGAACCGTGTTTTCTTCCCATTTTGAACCCAAGTGTAAAATTGCTTGAAAACCAACTGAACTCAGTGGCCCTCTTTTATATGAAGTAATAGACCTTGACAGTAAGCCTGTAAAAGTCAGTTTAGATTTTGATGAGAAATACCTGCCATTTTACTGTAATTTACTTACAAGACCTGACTTTCCCCTCTGTGCCCTGGCATGGGTCCTGAAAAGCCATAAAATAGATTGAGACAGATACTTATCAAGAGGAAAAGGAGGGAAATCTTTTTCTTCTCCCTTCACTCTGTAATGTTATTGGTAACCATACCATAACCTCTCAAAAGACAGATAAACCCGAGCGTGGCCCTCAGGTTAAAGGGGTTCCAGTCAGCGTGCTTCATTTGTGAAGGTGAAACTCTCCCTGCTGTTACTGTCACAGTATTTCTGGACATCATTTCTGAATGTCATTTAATACATGCACTCCTTTAAACTCGGTGTGCATCTGCTGTAACCATAAATCCCCATTTACTTTCTTGTCGCTTTGTTCAACCATCATTCAGGATGCTTTAATGCTACATTAAATTCTGAGAAAAAGTGTGCAAAAATTCATTTATCCATCTGTTTCTTTAACTCACTTATCTCATCTTGAGATCAGTATGTTATAGTTTTAGCATTATTCACTGAAGTGCACCCAGTTTAGTTTAATTTCTCTGGGGAAAATGTGAGGGAGGAGGAAAAAAAGAGAGCTCTAAGGATAAACAGACAAGCATTGAAAAGTTAAATAACAGTACAGCTGTAATATTTGATCTATAAACATGAATAATTGTGTCTTTATTTTACATTGATCTTTGATGTTTGGTAAATAGGAAGCCAGTAAAATGACTTATTCAGCATTTAATATTGATTATTTCAAATATAATTGAAACCCTGCAGTTACATCTCTGATGGAGGTAAACCTTCAACAGCATCAGATATTAAAACTCACGTTTAGCTGTTAATACTAGCACAGTAGTCGGCTATCAATTTGAGACTCATGGCACAATCCTATCCTTTTTAATATTTGTATAATGAGTTGTGAGGGTTTTCAGTTTTATCCATGTAGACATCAATAGGGCCAGAGAAGTCGTTGTATTGTGATGTTAGCTCGTGGGACTTCAGCGGGTCAGTATGTGTACTGATACCAAAACACTCCCTGCTCTAAATATAAACCAAAATGTACAGATGAAGAATTAAATAATCCACCCTTCACTCTTCATTGAGCTATGAGAAGCCCCCTCTGACAGAACATCAAATGAATATGGAGCTGGACAGGACAGGTGGACCGTGTGGGAACGTATGTTTGTTTTTGTTGTTGGAGAGTGTGGCATCAAAGGGCCAACAAAGTTAGCCACCAGGTGTGGTTTCTGCACGTGTCCCTGTCACCCCTGAGAAAGAAGAGGAAGAGGAGGAGGAGGAGGGGAAAAATAACCCTGTAAGCAAAGCGCTCTCACACTGAGTTGAGTTTGGCTATGCAAACAAAACTGCAACAACAGCATTCATGCATGGTGGCATTTCGCTGGAGTGTCGCATAAAATTCAGTTTAAATAGTCTTCCTTGTGTTTGCAATCAGAATCCAGATTTATTTTAAATTTGCACAAAGATTCACTTGAAAATTGCTGATTGGTTCGTGTAAAACTGATGGACAAACAAAACAGATCCTGAAGCATTGAGTCCTGCAGGGTGGCGATGATTGCCTCTTCCCTTCTTGTGGGAAATGAATAGGATTATTATGGTCTGTTCTGCTATGACAACAGAGAAAACACAGAAGAAAGGCAATCAGAGCTCATCAGCCGCCTCTCTCACACCTTTATTTACACCAATCCCAAAGAGATGATGAGAATTAACATAATGATTTCTAACCCAGATATAAGGAGGAATTTCTAATTATTTATAACATCTTGGGACCCACCACTTGATCTGTCCAATAATGTTAACATAATTGCATAAGTTGTCAAAGGGTGTTGGAGAAGGTAGTGGAAGAACACCAGTGGAATATCACACAGCTTTCTGACAGAAATGCAAATGTTCAGAGCTGTGCAGCAGCTACAGGATGCTGCATGCAGTCGTAATGTGTATGTGTGGATATTTATCTGTATAAACAAACTGAAGAAACAGATGAAAGGGGAGGTCCGACTTAGAGAAAACTCACAAACATGTTGTTTACTTACATGTGTTTAAGTAGATAAGGAATAATGTGTTTTTGAAATGATAATGATTAAGTCAAATTTTGACTCGGCCTTTTTCACTAGTATGCTGAAAATACATAAACGGTAGGTTAAAAGAAAAGTTTAGAACCATATCAATGTCAAAAGCTTTCCAACTGAAAGCCCACTCCAGATGAGGATGATTCAAATTCCTGGGCTGGAAGCAACCATTACATTGAAACCCTGTATTGAATACAGTAAAATGTAGGGAGTCGGGAAGACGCGGAGGGTCTGCCTCACATATCCTGTCCTTTCTATTGCTAATGCTAGAGTAGAGCAGAACAGGCTCCTTTATTGTGCAGCAATGAAACTCTTTTTCATTGCTCCATCCTGGAATCAGACGCTGCAGTTGAATAATGCATAAGGCCTCTTGCCTGTACACTATGTAAATAGTCAACAATGGCAACAGTGGTAACAACAGGTTTGAGTATGCAGGAGTATTATGTAAAGTGGTCCGGGGCAGTATGTCTGACTCTCAAGGCTGCTTTTGAGGCGGTGGCTGGCCCCTGTGAGCACAGGAGGACATGGCCTGCGTCCGGGGCCTGGAGGGGACATGTACAGAATTAATGAAGCCAATTTAATGTTGGACCAAAGCGACATCTACAGAACGATCCTGAAGGACCGTTGTAGCTGTACCCCCTATTTCTTCTCGTGCTGTGAACCCCAGTGCTAAAAGATACTCAGTGGATGACACCTGAGCCACCTGCACTCTATAGAAATAGATTCTGTTGGGATCCATATTACTAACAACCGCACAGATGTAAATTTGGCAAACGATGATTTAATATTGACCATCTGATGACTTGAACACACTCAGTTATTGTTGTTTTTACTTTGTCGCGTAGGGAAATAATTTTGAGATGCAGTTGTTGTTAAACCTTTTCCCTTTTATATTTCTTCTCAGGTAACATAGAATACAGCTGTCCTGCCACAAATGAATGTGAGATCACGAAACGGAGACGCAAATCATGTCAGGCTTGTCGCTTCATGAAATGCCTCAAAGTGGGGATGCTCAAAGAAGGTAAGAAGAGTAAGAACATTTTTATTATTCTTACACCAACATATACACATACAGCTTTTCAGCATCACACACTAGCTTTTGCGACAGTTGTTTTGTTAAATCTCAGTATTTTTTTTTGTTTTTACAACAAGCCCCTTGTCCTCTCTCTACCTACAGAGCAGTAAATAATGTGCAGCTGAGCTGGGGACAGAAATATGCTGAATAGGTTGATCCTGCTGTCTGAGTAATAGAAATGTAACAGTATTCCACTTGGAAAGGCTCATGCGGGGTCCCTGAGCACACACTCGCCACAGTCTCAGCTCTCCCTGGCATATTGATCCACTAAATGTTTTCCGAACATCTCAGCTCTCTTCCTGTGGATGGTTTTTTAAAGTCACGCCAGCAGGGAATTCAGTGACAATTAAACATCCTTCAGATGGATTTGTCTGGCCAGGGTACCCCCCCCCTCCTATTGCCACTGACTGAACCCTCAGGAGACCCCGAGCTTCGGTTGCTTTTCTAGGGGAAGGCACCTTTATGCTCTCTCTCACTCCACTGCATTAGTGGATACATCCTCACCTGATTCGCTCTTTCTATCTCTGTCTAACTTGTCGGTTCCTCCAGGAAGGCCAGACAGATGAATAATGAAAGATAACTGGCTCCTGCATGAGATGGTAGTGTCAATGTTTAGTATTTACATTTTATTTAGCTTACTTTAAAGTCTTATGAGTGTGTGGGCGAATTAGAATTCATGGTGTGCAAAGTTAAACTGTCCTTCACGGAGGTAGAAAAACTCTGACGAGTGAAATTTAGAAGCAAACTTCCACTTTTAAGTGATCTGTCAAACTCTGTATAGATAGTCCTCTTTTATTCTTCCCATTGTTCTCTCAATTGAGGGCAGGATTTATAGATGCATATATATCCAGTCACCACCTGAAGCCAGAGTCATAGCCTGTATGGATCCCCACATAGTAACAGAATCCTCTGGATTGCATGCAGTCCGATAAAGCCTCAGTGCCAGAAAGACAGAGTAATCGCATTACTATCTGATGAAAAATTTATGCCAATATATCATCTTGGAGAATAAGAGACTACAAAAATATGTGGCCGTGGCTATAAATGAATGACCAGTGTCAGGTCAAAGTAAAAAGAGTGTAAAACTCAAATATGCAGACTTCGGCTAAGCCTTAGGTTCTAATGCATTCTTCTGTGTGTTCAGCACATTCCCAGAATGAATATGATTCTCCCCTTTACATAGTAATCATCACCATGCTGCAGCTATTGTCATAGTTTGATTGGAGTCTTGTGCTTCTGCTATTATGAATCCGTCTCAAATTACTGATTTCAGTCACAGTCAGAATTATTAAAGACATTCGTCATTATTTACAGAGATGTGAAGTATTTTTTGCATTAGCTCTTTCTTGGGGCTTTGCGATTTAAAGTGTCGCCAAAACTAAATGGAAAGAGAAACACACGGTCGGCGTCCACTGTAAGCTCCACGAAGCCGTCGGCTCAACGCCATGCTCGGCTTCAGGATGTGGAGATGGCCGCTGTTCATGTGACTGAGGATGCCGCTTACTTTCATTACTGCAGAAAGGTCACATTGTGTCTCAGTGGAAAATCCCCTAATTATAACTTTACAGCTCCAACAAAGTACAGCACTGCCCCCCAAAGAAACATAATCTTAAAGCCATCTCCTCCTGAAAGAATAGCAAACATCTTTTAAGAAAATTAAAGGTTCTTAACTACATTTAGCTCTCACAAGCAAAGTTCATATGATATTGACTTCTACTGAATGACCACAGAAGCCACTGCTGAACCTTTTTTTTTTTTATCTTAAAGTGTGTTAAGAGGAGGTTTAAAGAAAATGGCCCGCTAAAGATCAGCAGTCTGATTACAGGAATTACAGGAGACCTGCCTAAACCCTGTGTTGAGTCGCTTCACTTTCCTTTGACTGTATAAAGGAGGAAGTGATCAATAGAAGAATCAAATGTCAGGGGCAACAGGTTTTTCCTCTGATCAATGGAAACGGATCAGAGCTTAGAGCAAGAGAGAAGACAAGATAGTATTGAGAGATTACATTGACATCATTCAGTGGCAGTTGCTCTTTGTACCGACTTCCTTTCTCTCTGACTCTCTCACACACCGATGCTTCATGCATGGATTTCCAGACTCTTAAGTGCAGGAATGTGTCTCTATTTATATATTTACGAGGTGCATTGATCAAAAACAATAGCTTTTTGTTCTATTGTGTTCACCTGTAAAGGTACAAAGTATTGTGTGAGGATAGGGTTTTTCCTTTTTTTTTTTTGCTGAACAAAGACATAGAATGTGACTGCATTGATATATGATGCATAATATAATACGCCTTTCTGTACTCCTAGCATGCAAAGAAAAACTACTGTGATATTGCTCGATACTATAAAAATATGCATTCCCTAAAATTTAGCATATGTGTTTAAAGCTATAAAACGTTCAAAACAATCTGGTTCTGAGTCATAGTTGCAGCAATAAAGTGAAAAAATATAGGCTTATTCTTTGCCAAGCCCTGTTGAAGATATTATACAACACTGTAATTGAAAATTGAAATTTGGGTTTAGGTGCCATTTAGTCTTTTCAATAATTGGTACGAGTGAGGATGTTAGCTTACCAGGGATATAGTAGCTAACCTGTAAATGGAGTATGTGATGAGGGCGTCGGTATGGCAGCATTGGGGTCAGCAGATGAAGAAGAGGGCAATGCGTGACAATTTTTCCGCTACCCTCGCTCATCACCAGTCATGATTAAAAATGCTGCGACACACTTGCAAGCATGCAAAGCTGGCAATTGGGGGCCCTTTGAAATAGTGCTGACGGCAGTTTAGCGGGGCGGCTTCCTTGAAAGGCAAGGTTCACCATGCCTTGCCATGTGGCCCTCTGATTTTCCCAGCTAAAATAGGGTCAGCCTAAGCTCCCCTTGGCATTGCCAACCATCCCAGACATCCTGACACTTTCCCCAGAGAGAGACACCCAGAACAGGTGAGAGACTCAAAATAAGGGCCCCTACCATGGCTGGTCACACAAAGTGAGTGAAGACAGGCCCTTTTGTAGGAGTGTGCTTGGAGGGGGGATTATTATTGTTTTTGGAGAGAAAGAAGAGCCCTAGGTCAGCTGGCCCTAGCCCCCACCTCGAGGCCTGCGCTAATCCGTGTGCAAATGCCAGCCGCCTTGGCCAAAAACCCCCTCCCAGAGCACCCTTCTTTGAAGAGATGATACCCGACCTGACCCGCTGCTACCCTCACCGCACAGTGTAGTGGGCCATAAAACAGTGGATGAGGTGATATGCATGTCTCTGTCCACATTTATAACGCACCTACTGTTTACTACTGTTGAAGGGGAAACATCAGACGGGCCAGAGTCAGACCACTTAAAGCGTCAGGTGCCACCAAAGGGACACATGAACCTCACAAAGACCCCCTATAAAGACCAAGCTGTAGTGCCCAACAACATGAGTGAATGAATCTGTCTGACTGCTCATAATCATACTCTCTTCCTCTCTGCCTCTGTCTGGCCCTGTCGGACAGTAAAATGAGACAGGTTAGTGCCAAGCTCTAATTCCTGTCAGCATCTGTTAATTATGGCCAGGACTGTTCTAATTAAAAGAGGCACCCATCTACCTTCCATCGCTGGCTTATACAGCCACATGACTCAAGCGGCAGAGAGGTACATGGCAAGTGGAAGCTCTGCCACCTGACAGAAGCCGGGCTCGGCAGGAGAGCCGGAAGAAGCTGTAGAAAGTAGTGACATTGCATTTGACAATGAGAGGAATTTTCCATGCCTACATTAATAACACTAAGCTGAAGTGGAAAGTTTTGAAGCACTTTAACTTAAGCAGCTAAGATACCTGATAAAGAACACCGTAATCTCTTTCATACGATGGACATAAGAATTATATTTCATTGTGTCTCCATATATGTGTGTGTCTGTGTGTGTATACAGGTAGTTCCCTGGTTCTAGCTGGGAAGGATGAGACTCTGTTGGGAATATGGGGTAATTAGGTTAGTAGGTTGTCAGTGTCAGGAAATTGAAAGACAATCCTAATCTGATTTGGGTTTCTAGGGAATCAAATAATTTATATAAGTAGAAGAAATCTCTATTCTACAGTTACATGATAATACACTTTACTGCAACCCCACCCCCCCCCCCACCCCACCCCCCTCCTTGCGTTCATTGAGAGGGGGAGTTGCTACAGCCATGTAGGATAAGTGGTTAAAATCTAGAAGATCTTTTGCATAAATCTGCTGTTGAATTCCTTTCTGTTAAATGAAGGCCACTGCTGCTATCTTACATCATCTGATTTTCCTTTCCCCTCGGTTCACCAAGCGACCTCCGATCGCTGTGCATGGGACGCATCCAAACTCATCCTCTCCAAGAGCACTTGCTGATGGGCAAATTGTATTAGGCTCATTTGCAGTGGCCACACAATGCCCAGGTTTGACACCGTCCTCCCTGTTATAAAGTGATGAAATCATCAAGGAAGTGCTCTGGCTGCGGGTGTTGTTCACTCAGAGGACGCAGGAGGCTGACAAATTAACTCCTCCTCCACCACAAGCATTTCATTGAGCCTTTTCTCATTCAGCCCCTAGTATTAAATTTATTTGAGGGGGTTGCATTAGTTATACAGATTGAAGGGATTCTCCCTCTTGACAGGATTAAGATTTAAGTTGCATGTTAGCAATGACGCACCAAATATGAGGACGCAGGATAAAAATGTTTGCATATAGTTGTATTAAATAACCAGATACCTTCTCAGTGGTATCAAAAGACTAGAACAGCGTAGATGAAATATATTAACAATGTTGAAAATTAATAGAATAGAAAAGACATCCAAATGGAAGCATTCTTATCAAATAATGAGATAATAAATAACTTATGTTATGATGAGGCTGGCTTGACATTTACAGTATCAGTGTGGAACCTGGCCCCCTAGGTGTGGCTGGGGGTGATAAGGCCTTCGTGCTCCTCCAGTGAAAGAGGGGTGAAATAAGGGTCTTTTATGGGAAAGCAATACCAAGTTATCTATCTGCAGTATGACGGTGGATGCTTTGTACATTATGTGTGTGGCTGTGTCTTTGCTTTTAGGCTTGTTTAGATTCTGTTTCTGGACAATGATGAGAGCGCTACTGAGCTCACACACACGAGCAACAAGGCAGGTAGCTGGCACCTAATTAGTATGCAGTCTGCCTCACCCCAAAAGCTAAATAATTAGAGGGCCAGTCTGTGAGATCATTGACCCTGCGTTAAATATTCATATGTTTAGACCGGCTCTGGGCTCAGCCATGTCACAGTAGACCAGCCAGGCATGGACCACATATGGGAAGACAGCCGTGCCTTTGACACATCCGCAAAAAAAAAAAAAACACAGGATACAGGCTCACACTCAGTCACAATGCTTTTTTTCTACTGCTTATGTACAATCCAGGAGCTAACACTATTTTCCTTACATATAATTGTATACATAATATGTAATTGTGGATGATTTAGTTTCGTTTTAGTGTGATTAAATACAATATTTTACCTCAAATCTTTTAGCTTGCATGTGTTTGACATCCCTTAAATGCCGAGTGGAAAAAACACACTCTTCATCTCATGTCCCTCCTGTCTGTTTTATCTCAGGAGTTCGTCTGGATCGTGTGCGAGGGGGCAGACAGAAGTACAAGCGGAGGCTGGACACAGAAAACAACCCTTACCTGGGTTTGACGCTCCCCCCTCCCACCAAAAAGCCTCGTGAGTACTGCTCCATCACTAGCCCATTGTCTCCCTCTTCCATCGCCCCTCCTCTGCCAGGCCAGCATGCAGGTAAAACCGTGACAAAATTCTAGGCCAGATTCCTGTTCCCCTGTCTCTCCCATGTTTGGACAGTTGAGAGTTCATTGGGCAAAAATTTAGGCCATGTATTGTTCCGGTCAGAGCCGAATTATGTTAAGTCTCTGAGCAGATGACCGATATTGAACGACGACAGAATGCTGGAGGACACAAGTTTCTTCCATTTTTATTCACAACTGCATTTCACTTTCATAAATTCAAGCTTTAGATGTTATTTTATTCTTCATAAAAAGGCCACCACACTTCTGTGTTTATCATATTATCATTTTTATCAGTGTTGCACATCTCTGCGGCTCCCTGAGCTTTTGCATTGATCTGACCTCTAACCTCTGCTTTTCTTTGACATCCCACTCCTTCTTCTTCTGTCCTCAGTCACAAAGATAGTGTCTCACCTGTTGGTGGCAGAGCCCGAGAAGATCTATGCCATGCCTGACCCCACCATGCCGGAGAGTGACATCAAGGCTCTCACCACGCTGTGTGACCTGGCTGACCGGGAGCTGGTGGTCATCATCGGCTGGGCTAAACACATCCCAGGTAGAAAAACCATTTCCCTTCCTACCCTGTCCTAATTTGAAGTCTTACTTTGTCCTTTGTCCCACACAATATAAAAATAGATAAGCACACAGTGAGGGGGTGCACAACGTACGTAGTTGGGCAGGACTTGAGTCAGTACAGCTCACTGGGACATAGACGCATTGCCAATGTATGGTATAACCATTTGAGAGATTTAAAGCAAAGTTGGGGAGCTGCCCAATCAAATATGATGTCATATCACACACAGACACACACATGCACTCATGAATGCACACAGCAGCAAGCACACACATGCATCCATTGAATTATTGATGGGCATAATCATGTTTCTTCCTTGCCCCATAGATGTTGTGATAGATGAGGTGTTGGGTTATAAAAGGCTGTTGAATTAAGGATACACCATTGAGAGCACACTACCTCACGTCAGCAGAGATTTTGCTCCCTTCAAGAGTTTTCCTCTGATTTTGACGGAGAACATGTTGTTTAGCTGCTCTTTTTTTGCAAACCAGGCAGATTCTGCTTGATCTTGCGCTTGACCCCTATAAGTCTATAGCATTATGATGCTGTAGGCACGAAGGAGTAGCAAAGGAAATGCATGTGTCCCTCTGCGTCAACTCCATATCTTTCTCCATTCATCAGCATGATTTGGACAGACAAACAGCTGTCATCACGCAGGACCGGTCAGTGAAAATACACCTACAAATAAATGTGTGCTCACTCTATTATTTCAGTTCACTCAGAAGATAATTCATATCCCACTTCATAGATTCAGGTGGTTTATTTTTAATGACAGGTGGACTCGAGTTGACCTTTTTTTTTTCTTTTTTCTTTTTTCTTTTTGTACTGGAAAGGTATTAGAGTACTTCTCAGAAGGAGGGGTATTAATCAGGTACAGATCTGTTAGTAAGTAAGGAGATTAGAGATGGATATTCTCTCAGCCCCGGTCCCTTACGCATCTAAACTGTTTCGATCACTCCCCACAGGCCATGCATGGTCAGCAGCCTGAGAGTTTAACCAAAGAGCTTACTCAGGACTGGATCACAGCTGACCCGATAGCACACTCCCATCGTTGTGACCCAAAAATTACACCAGCGCCACAGACGTGCTCAACAATCCCCTGAGTGTAGACTGTGCAAGCACGGAAGCACAATTCTTTAACACAGATTGGGTAAAAGAATTTACCCACCACTCATTTATGAGTTTATTTTTTTTCTCATAATAAATCCATCTTTAAAACTGCTTTTTATCTACATTATAATATTTAAGGTTTTATCTTTTGTCCTGACATGCATCAGTATTGATTTTGTGTTCACTTTAACTGGGATTGTACGTGTCATGGTGAACACTTTTAATCAGATTATACTTATGCTTAATGTTCTTGGATTGCTTCGTTGTGATTATGGGATTTGCCCCTTAAAATGTGGCCAAAAAGCTTGTTATTCCAACTGTCATGTCATTAATAATCATTTCACTCAAACCTTGAGGCTGCAAGCCAATAGTCTCATTTCTAACTTGGAGCAGGTACCTGCAATTTAAAAGCTGCACTGAATAATCTGCTGTACCTGCGAGATGATAGCCCTTAAGAAGATTACTCTGATCTGCTTCAGTGTAAACACATAGGCCTACACTGTCACGCTAATACATTTGTTTCATATTCCTTCAGTTTTTAATTCTTTTTTCATCATAAAGTCAGACATGTTCTTTTTAGATTAAATGACGGTTTAACGGGAAAAAAGACCTCCACTCCAGTTAAGTGCTTGGTCTGTGTCTGTCCCCGTGGTGACGTTTGTATTAGGACAGTGGGTGTCCTCTGGCCATGAAATGGCTGCATAATTGAGTTGTACATGACTGAACCTGATCAGAGACGGTTCACTGGTTGAGCGAGACTTCATGCACTAACACTCCATGCACCAACGGTACCCCAGGGCAGCCTACCACGCTCGGCTCCTGCTATGTTTCCCCCTCCATCCACTACAGGACAAGAAAGGAAAAGGGGAAAAACTGCTGATTGTATTCTGATAGATTGTTGTGGCCTTGGGCAGTGGAATTAAAAAAGATTAACAGTTCATTATGAAGTAGACCACATTGATTAGGCCACTGACAGATGGGCCAATAACTAAAGTCCTAATGCAACAATTTAAAGGTCACAAAAATTGGCACTTAGCGTCTCCCAATTGATTTTTAATTTCTTCTGTTCTCAGTTAACATTTGAAAGTGTGTTTCAAAAGTGGCATAATGTGAAAAAGAGTGGCTCTAGTGAGTGTTAATGGGAGGGCGACTAGAGGATGACAAAGCTGTATCGTTTGAGTAGATGATACCTTTGCCTTACAGGGTACAATGTCAGCTTTGCTTTCTCAACTGTGAAAGGGTCGTTTACATGTATGAAGTGCCTTTAGGTTGTTCGTTTGGTCTGTTTTAGGTTATAAAAAAAATGAAGAAGAAAAAAACAAACAAACATGTGACCTAACTGATAAGGTTACACTGCCATAGCCAGATTACAGCTTGGGAACAGTTCAGAATTTTCCTTGATTAATTGATAATCACAGAAGAGCTTTTGGACACTAGTGCCACTGCTGCAAATAGCACCATGATGCACAGTCTAACTCAGTTGTCGCATATGGGGTGCAGGGTCATTAGGAGCGGTGTTACAGGGATGCTGACAGATGGCTTGTTGCTCCTAAGGTGCTAACAACCTTTGACACACATAGCAGTCCACTGTCCACCCCTTCTGGTTCCTTTCCATCATGTAAAGCTGAATTTCACCATGTCCAGGAGTTATAAGGAGGAACTATGCTGACAGCTTCGGTGTACCAGAACCTGTTCACCACCTTGACACTGCTAGGAGTGTGACAGTGTGGAATCCCACATGTCTTGCCCCACCACAGTGGGAATGCCATGCACTCGCATGTAAAAATTGCCAAGTATACCGTTTATACAAGAGGAGCTCCTTGTTTGTCGTTTTCCAACTACCATCCCAGATTCCAGGCCTGAGTTATTCCAGTAGGGAATTGTCTTCTGCTACTGCTGTTACTCTTTGTAAAAAAAAAGGTCTTACTCAAATAAATTACCCTAGAATTCCATTTACATTACAAAATGAAGAAAAACCAGTTTGTGTATTCTCGATAATGACGTTTAAGAATTAATTTGCTCTTTTTTTTTAACATCTTAACATGATGCTTTTGCATCTTTTGTATGAGATTTAGGCTAAAAGAAGCTAATGACTCAGGCTTGTTTGCATTGTTTTGTTCATTGCTTGTGTTTGGGGAATATTCATCATCTGTGTGTTATTGAATTCCGGCTCATCAGCCTTTCGTTTGACAGACAAGGGGCTGGCGTGTTAGTTGTTAGCATGGAGGCAGTGATGTTGAAAGGAGATCGCGCCTCTTGTATGTTGTCGTGTTTGTGTCAGCTCAGCCCTCCACCATAATCACCTACCCTCCTCCAGCCCCCTCCGGGCTCCTGTTTTCTCTTTGCCATTAAATTGTGAAATCTACTTACTGTGTTGCCAGCCTGATCCCACTCAAGCTGCATAATCTCCTTGTAATAGAGTGTGAATACTGCCCAGCAATAAATCAGCACCTCATCAGTGCACTTTATTAAATATAGACACCAACAGACAGCTCTTAGTATATTCAATTTACCTTCTGACGTAGGCTTCAACACAGGAGATAAAGATAGATTGAGCAATCAGGTGGATGCTGAGGCCTGAACCCAGGCGGGAGAGTGGGAGGAAGGCGGAAAAGCTGCAGGGAGATTGAGATGGGTGTATATCGGAGGCAGACAGGCCATCAGAGGTGCACACGGCCAAGAATGGGACATCTAGCAGGCCAGCTGAGGGAGGGCTGTGTTTTGTTATTGTGACACATGAGAGAGTAAATCCAGAATTACAATTATATTTGTGTCATCTAGTTAGATATATATACATTTTGTAAAAATGTTCAAACTGCAGCATCTGTGAAGAGTTTGGGTCTACTTTATGTGAAATACATGTAATCATATAGGCCGATGTGCCTTTAAGTGATCATCAGCAGAGCGCCATCCCTCATTAAGCAATGTTACTTGATGGCAGCGAAGATAAATTATGTGTAATTATGGTGATGATTAAAGCCTGATTCGTCCTGGACTTAAGGGCTAAACAGAGATATGTAAAGTCAGTATTGGTCAGTAGGACCCTTGGGAAGGATAAAGACTTCTCTGATCGGGTCAGGAGGTCATAGGGTGCAGATTAAAACAAGGGGATTACTGTATTTAAGGTTCCTCAGCCTCATAATGTTCACAGACTGCTGGTCAAATCACCTATTTCCCAGCTACTTAGAATAGGATAATAGGCTGGTTATCAGGTCGAAAGAAGGCAGATAGGCGACTCTTTTGAAAGAGAGCACTAGAGCGATTCATTTTTAATCATCAACCTCTTCTTGACCAAGCCAATTTAGTTTTATTGACACATTTTCGTTCAATATAAAACAGCATTTGTGTCATCAAATAAGTGTCCAGGGAAAGCTTGGAGCAAACTGAGCTGTTTGTGTTGTACATGTGGCTGAATTTCAGGTCAAATTATTTATGTCAAGCGCTGCAATTTATTACAGAGCTGTTATTGATTGGATCCTCCTGATGCTGTCATGTAAATTCAAAAAGAATCATGGTCTGCAGCTGTGAGTTACACACACAGATTCACGCAGACAAGGCTGCACATACACCCCATTATGAAACTGCTTAGAACTGCTCTTCATTTATGTTAGCCGTACATATAAGGTGTTTTACTTCCAAATGAGAAAAGTCTGTCTAAATCAAAGGTTCATATCATTTCTCCGTTGTTCCTTTTTGTCTTTAAAGCTGCCATCTGAACAGGAAAAAAAAAATCTTTGATATCAAATAAGCTTATGGCAGTATGATCATTCACCCCAGTTAAAGGTTTGGGGGAAAAGCGTGCTGGACCTCTGGGGTCCTGTTAGGGGGCAGTTTTACTTCAACTGGAGCCCAGAGAGCGCTTGACTTGGCTGAGGTGAGATTGCCGCTGGGCAGAAGTCTTCAGGGCCTGCTTGTCCTTCTGATAGCTGGCCATGATAGATCAGCCCCTGTCCAGCCAGAATTACTCTTTCCCTTTTCTATCTCCCGCTTCCTCTCCCCCTCATGCTTTGGTCATTTTTTTTGCTCTCTTTCTTCCTTATCTCCCTCCTCTCTGGCCCATATCTTCTCTTCTCTTTTATCCCCGTTTCTCTGCTTCTCTCTCTTGCCATCTTTTTCCTTTTCTCTCCCTCTCTCTGTCTGCTCTGTTGTCTGATTGAGGGTGAGTTACGAGGGGGCTGCAGCTGGAGGGGACCGCCGTGCCTCGTAATTACATCTCTTTTTATTACTCGCGCTAATGGCCCTCGGGGAGAGGGAAACAATAATAAATTAATAGAATATGAACTCCAGCTCAACAGAAATCTCCAGCATTTCATTTTGGACTGTCCTGTGCTCAGGCAGATGAAACAGTGCTTTGATTAATCTCTGTGAGGGGTTTGAGGCAGCAGTCTGTGGGTTTGGGCTGCCCCCTCCTGCTCACAGCTGAGGGCTTTTGGGAAGATAAAGAAAGAGATGATGGTTTTGCTCCTGTTGTCGGTATTTAGCGCAGTTGTTTTCACCTTTTGAGCTATTAATGATGATGTGCTGATGCAGGGATGTAGTGCCGTATCTTTGCCACCTGTATTTATTTGACCCTTTTGTCTAGATTGATCTAAATTTCAATAATGCTCATGGAGGATATTACCCAGGATGCCAGGGAATTTTGAAAGTGAAAAACCCTTTGAAACATAAACGCATGATCCTTCCGTAAAAGTGAATGAAGAAAAACTCCAGAATGACATTGTTATTATCACTGCATCCTCACTAAAAAAGACGTTAAGACAAAAACCTGCTGGTGCGCTCAGCAGTGGAGTGGAAATGTCCCTTCAAGCGCACAGACAGGCTTCTCTGATTTGGTCAATATTGTGTCATGTTTGGTCAAACCCCGCCAAGGCAGTGGGCTGGAAATGAAGATGTAAATATTGATATTTCATTAGAGGAAATCACCCACTCCGACGGCACTTAACCGGGCCACCTTCAGAGTGTGGCGGCCGGAGCGCCGTGTGACCTGCGGAGTCGGGAAGTCACTTCATTACTCGATTAAATTGAGTGGAAAAAGGCGAGGCAACGACACGAGATCCCATTTGGAGCGATAATTTAGGCTTTGAAGAGAGGGGATGGAGCAGAGGGAAAAACACTACCTCTCCATCTCACAACACTGGATTAAATTCAAGGACTTTTAGCGTCAAAGGTAATTGTAGGCTGCTGGGCTGCATGTCTGCATATGGCTGAGAGGCGTCTGTTGTATCAGAGCAACTTTAAAGCCACTTCAGCAAGCCCTGAACAAGGCCTTCACGCGAGCTGTCATATCGGGGAGCAGCACTTTAGTTCCGCTTCAGTCCTCCTTGGCATTAAAAGGCTACATAAAGCCTCGCCTGTGATTGGGATGCCAACCTGATGCAACAATCAACACCACATCCATGCTTGCATGACAATTTCTCTCCGGCCAGTCCACATTCTGTCCAACATAATGGCTACGTATGCAGACAAGGAAATAACACAACAAAGTGTTTTAAGATGCTGTCTGGATAAGTGTAATGGCACAGGCCTTTATGAAATGTGGCTTATTGCCTTCACTGATAATGGTTAAGTGTTATGAGTGCTTACGGCACTTTGCTTTGTTGGGTCTAATTTGGGCTCTGACCAGTCTACCCGGGCACTTGCACCCTTCAGTTAGCACTCTTTTCTGCAGACTATTGATTCCCCTTCAAAATGTGAAGGCCCTCACATTCTGATCACAATCTGTTAATTAATGTATCCTCCAGCTCCTCTCCTGCCGTGGTCATCGCCACGATAAGGGAAATTGAACACTCGGGTACTACTCTCCCTGCCTCTTCTGTCTGTCTGTCTCCCTCCACCCTGTTTTCCTTTTCGCTTTCTCTCACGCTTCCTCGTTTTGTCTCTCATTCTTCCCGAGCTGTACCTGTGTGTGTGCGAGTGTTTGCAGTGTCCTGGCAGGTGGAGATAAACATCAGGCTGGTGGCTGCACCCTCGTAAGATCATTTATATTTAAGAGAGAACGTTGGATGTAGGTGCAGTGAGCGCCCTGGTCAATACTGTAATCTATCGCCTCTTAATCGCACAATGGCAGGTAGCGTGGCAGCAGCAAACTTTTAAAAGCAATCATATTAATCAGGGGCGGAGCTGAAGAGCCTAGTATGCTGTCAGAATGAAGTGCCTGCAGGGATGCTGTGCACAGGGGGAGGGGAAGTAGGAGATGGAGGGGAGAGAGTGTGGGCAGTGCATGCAGTTTATTGACAGCTAAAGGGTAGTATGAAGGAAAAAGGCATGAGATGGCTATCTGGCAGTCTGCTCCTCGCTCTCTTTAATTTGTTTGGATTTCTCAAGGCTCATCTGTGAGGGATGTAGTAGTTCGTTTTATTTCATGTTCCATTCTAAGCATGTGCACATGTGTGTTTTTGTTTTCTTGGTTGACACTTTTGTGTATCTGTGCACATACATGCGTGTCTGTCCACTCATCACCTCCTCCTG
>JBBBVU010000021.1:9904233-9914471 GCA_037177055.1 Atherinosoma microstoma | reverse complement strand
TTTATTGACAGCTAAAGGGTAGTATGAAGGAAAAAGGCATGAGATGGCTATCTGGCAGTCTGCTCCTCGCTCTCTTTCTCTCTTTTTTGCTTAACTCTCTTTAATTTGTTTGGATTTCTCAAGGCTCATCTGTGAGAGATGTAGTAGTTTGTTTTATTTCATGTTCCATTCTAAGCATGTGCACATGTGGGTTTTTGTTTTCTTGGTTGACACTTTTGTGTATCTGTGCACATACATGCGTGTCTGTCCACTCATCACCTCCTCCTGTTACACAGTGCATGTAGTGTCCTCAACCCTTCCAATGAGAATGTGTCTCGGTGCTAATCCCCCTAACACCAATAGAAGAGTGACAGGATACGAGGGGTAACCACATGGCTTTGTGTATCCCAGACCTTTGCACCGATTTACTGTCCTCACTTGCAGTAAAGCCCACTCAAGTACTCTGACATGAGCTTCAAAGAAGACCTTCCTCTGTGCATTTAAAATTAAGCACATGTGCCTTGTTTGTTTTACTGGTCAAACCCAAAGAGCACATGATTCTGGTTTCCATTCTACTCTGAAATGCTTCACTTTTTCTTGAATCATGAAACAGGTTCAAGTGCCATTTTTAGATGTGTAAATGTCTCACCATTTTTTTTCATTATCCTGTTGTCCTCACATAGTTTTCCTGTCTTCACATCCAGGCTTCTCTACTCTCTCTTTGGGAGACCAGATGAGCCTACTGCAGAGCGCCTGGATGGAGATCCTCATCCTCAGCATTGTGTTCCGCTCGTTGCCGTATGAAGACGAGCTGGTGTACGCAGAGGACTACATCATGGACGAGGAGCACTCGCGGCTGACAGGCCTGCTCGACCTCTACGTCTCCATCCTGCAGCTGGTCCGCAAATACAAGAAGCTCAAAGTGGAGAAGGAGGAGTTTGTAACCCTTAAAGCCATCGCCCTCGCCAACTCAGGTGGGTTAACTTCTGCACACTAACACAGCATAAACCAATGTTTAATTGAAGTCGATATTTTTTCTATTTGTTTGCACAGAAAATTCTCTCTTCATAATCATGTTTAATGACAATGATAGAAATATGTTTGACCATTATAATTAATCACATTTGCTAATAGTTGCATTGACAAATTAAAATCGGGAAATTGATTGATAATACCCTTATTTAATTCAAGAAATTCATATTCTTATTTTTTTTAAATATCCACTAATTCCAGTTCACTTTGTCTGATACATTTTGTTAAATCCCATTTTATAAGGAGTAAAATACTGCAGTTAGATATAAAGGTTTACTTTTTTTCTTCATACAGTTGTTATCCAGAAGTGTAAATCTCTTTTTTCAATGAATAATCTGCAGGAAGAATGAAGCTCATATAAGCTCAAACAAATTGAGAACTTAAGATATTTAATGTCTGCATTTTTTTTACAAAGTTGGCTTTTAAAAGAAGGCATAAACAGCATACTACCCAGAAACTAGGCTTTATCTAACACAGTTTTAGAAAATGCCATTTCTTAGTTTTTCTGGAGTTTTTCAGTGTAACCTTTAGTTTAGAGCATGCAATGATGAGATGGAAAGAAGATAAGGCCGGTGAATGAGAAAGAGGGATGGGGGAGTGAGCATTCCCCCCCCCCTCCCTTTTTTTTTTAATTGAACACCTTCCATGTTGTGGTTATTTCTCCAGCACTCCCTCCCCCTTTCCATCTCCATAACAGTAGCTGCAGGGCACAGCAGCCACGGGAGATAAATTTAGCATTTCATTAGGAGCACAGGGGCTGTCAATAAAATGTGTTAAGTCGAATGGAATGAGTATCAGGGAGTGATAGGCCTCGTTTGTTCCAATGCGAAGACGGCACGCTGCTATTGACAAGCACCTTTTGAGGAGGCAGGACCTGTCCCGCTTTGATCAATGCGCGCCTGGGTCACCGGGCCGCTTTCCCTTGTTTTGTCCGGGACTGAAAAAATGAAAATGCTGATGTTGGGACTTTGCTTTCAGACAGCAGAGCTTTTGGGAGGGAGGTAGGATGGGGGGATTGAGGAGAGATGGAGATCGGAGAGGAGGAGGAGGAGGAGGGTGTCCGGAACGTTAGAACAAGGTCTCTGGGAGATCGCTCTCTCGGGAGCCCCTCTGTCTGACAGCTGTGAAAATTCATAGCGATTGATTTTGTAATTAGCAGTTTATCAATTGGATCGACATGGGCTCACTGATGGATTGCAAGGAAATTGTTTCTTCAAAGTTGTTTTTTTTTCCTCGTCTACCCCTCCTCCAGTGACTGCAAGCTCTCTTTTCATTCCCATCTGTTGAGATGTCTCCATCTCTCTTTTTATTTTCTCCTCTTTTTCCCCTTGCTGCAAAACATTCCATTAAACCACAGTTCATATCAGGTTTATTACAAAAATGTGTGCCTGTGCGCATGTGTTTGTGGCAAATGCATCTGGTTCGGGTGTGAATGCAGGCTCTGTGAAAAGAACAAGAGATAATTATGTCACACCACATCCTCCTCTGAGTTTTTTTTTCTTTTTTTGCCTTTGTTCTTCCATCCTCCGTCTGTCAACCCCCCCTCTCCCATGTTCACTTTACAAAACGACCTACTTCATTTTACCACAGTGGATTTGAAAACCGTCAGGGTGAGAAATGTCTCAAGGTCTTGGGAATACAGTTGTTCCAGTCAATGAATTTGGGGCGAAGCCTGAAATCTGTTTTGCCTTTTATTGTCCCGTGTGGTAAAATATGCACCGCCAAGGTGAGACGAGTCAGGCAGCCAATGACACGCTGTCTCCGGAGTGCGAGATGCCAGTTAACCAGTGAGAGAAGGTGCGACCCCGGACTGTCCCTGAGAGAGGCTGAGAGACAGAAACGGGGGCAGAAAACAGCAAGAGCGAGAGGGAAGCGTGGTAACATGATGTGCAGTAGGATCAGTAAAAAAACACAGTGTAGCGAAACGTTATAGGAGGGAGGAACACCGGAGGGAAGCCAGACTGAAACTGCAGACTGCTCTAAAATCGGCCAGGAGGTGGGAGAGATTTGGGCAAAGGCATTTGAAGCCAGGACTCAATTTTTGTTGTCAACAGGACAATAAAGCAAATTAGACCTTATTTGGATATGAACAAATAACATGAAAGTACAAACCTGCTAGGAAACCCTCGGTGGTTTCAGGAATATTAATTACACCTCACACTTGTTTGTGGTGTCCAGTCCTTAAATGGAGCCTCCCACTTTTTTCCCCCTTTTCTTTTCTTGAATCTAATCTGTCCTTTAGAAAAAGGAGTTGTTGAATGTGCACTTAAACTGCAGAAATTGGGTGCCATTCATGGCATTGTTACCAGAGGATAACATTGATTTTCAGTCACACTGGTCAAGGGCCATCTGAATACTCCGCCCAGTCCACTGAAAAATAGAAAGATAAAATAAAGATGTTTTCTTTTTTCTTTTATGATGTATTTTTTTATCTTGTCAGAAAGTGAGTTACACTGATAATGTTTTTTTTTTTTACCTCACTGCTACTGACAATAGCAGTAAAGATCAATCATGAGATTTAATTTTGTTGTTGAAAAATCCATTTCCCACGTCTGCTGTTATATTACCACTGTCTCTGAGTACAAACAATATTTCTTACAAGTCTTACAACTCTTATATATTTTTTTTAAATTTGAAAAATCCATCATGCTTTGCTCTGTGCTCTTGTCCCAGCAGACTCCATGCACATAGAGGACATGGAGGCGGTCCAGAAGCTTCAGGACGCTCTCCACGAGGCCCTGCAGGACTACGAGAGCAGCCAGCATCAAGAGGACCCGCGACGGGCTGGCAAACTGCTCATGACCCTGCCCCTGCTGAGGCAGACAGCCACTAAGGCTGTGCAGCACTTTTACAGCATCAAGGTGCAGGGCAAGGTCCCCATGCACAAACTCTTCTTGGAAATGCTGGAGGCCAAGGTCTGATTGGAGGGGGGCTGATTGGCCACGGCATCAGCAGAAGGCTGCATTAAGAAAACGGAGAGTGACTTGAACCAAGGCTGAGAGTTCTCAGTACAGGGGGATGCCCACTGAGTGCGCAGGACAGAAACGGACCTCTTCCTGAAATCCTGGGACACTAAATTTAAAAAAAAAAGAGGAAAAAAAAAGAAAGAAAAAAAAAACAAATGCAAAACTTGGTTATTAGTATAAATATAAAAATGATGCAGATTAATTTAAAGTATATAAGAAATACTATGTACAGTAATATTTTTTTTTGTTTTTTGTTAATTGTCAGTGATCATGCTGTATATGAAGGACCGTTCTGCCCCTCAGCATCTTCAGAATAAGTAGTTGCCAGATCTTGATAACAAGATAAAGATTTCTTTTTCTTTTTTCAGAAAACTAAAAGTTTCTAAAAATTTTGTTCTGAAGAATGCATAGGTGTCAACAACCAGTGGAGGTGTCTGCAGACTCACTTGTCTCACAATTGTGTTTTTGCCTGGACTTGACCAGTACATGTAAATATTTATTATTTGGAAGGCTGAGTGTACAGTTCAAAGTCTTGGTTAACTTGGTGGCCATTTTCTCTTGCCCTCCTTCGGGGAAAAAAAAAAGAGCTAAACGACAAAGGTTGTTCCCTAAATGTGAACTCTAATAAGTTTAAATGTCCTTGGATATACCTCTCCAAAGCAGTAAGCAGTGTGATCTTTGTAGATCTGTCTCAGACTGGAAGACTTGGTGGTCCCATGTTTAACCAAACTAGCATAGACGGGTAAAATAGTCAATCGTTTTACTCTGTAGTAACTCGGCAATAAAGGGAGCTATTGGGAAGCTGGGTTAAGTTCCTATCTTTCATGTGCTTTTCAATGCTGCTGTTGCTTAAAGATCATGCCTGTAAGTATCTCAGTCCCACCTATTGGGACGCACCGCTGTACCCGTTTCGCACTTGTGTTTGTCCTCTCCTGAAGTGTTCTATGTTGGTGCTGCACGGAAAACCCAGATTTGGTCATTGGTTAAGCCTGTGGAAATTGCCGCTTGACATGCAAATAGATGACCTGATTCAGCCTGGGTGAAAGATAATCAGCGGGTTCGATGTGACAGTTTCAAAGGATTTATGCCGAGTGGCAGAAGTCCACGAGATCCCTTGTTCAAACAATCAGAGGTCCATATGTCAACTGCTCTATTTTGGGCCCCTTTAAGCCTGTGGCAGAGTCATCCCACACACAGGGAGCAAGGTGTCCAGCATCTGCTCTCGCCATTTTAGCCACCTCCTGTCTTTTAATAGCTGTGCTTGCATTTACAGGGCCTCAACTAAACGGAGGTAAATGGCAGGTGCAGAGCAGGAGTGGTGGCACTTCACACTGGGTTTATTTTTACCCAGCAGGAGACTGTTGTCTGCGCAGCTTGCGCCAGGAGTACAGTAAGCACGTGGAACACTTCTTCTTGACCTCATGTTGACACAGTAGCCGGTGCAGAGTAAAACCCTTCCTACCGGCCAGGAGGCAGGCAAGCATCTGAGAGGAGAATTTTGGATGCCCAAGCATGCATATGAGAATAGCTATGCAAGTAACAAAGTGTCAGCATGCTTCAAAGGGTAACGGCAACCCAACAGTGTGACTGTACAAGGTGGGATCTCTGGTGGGAGAAAGATCTTACTCCTTCCTTCTCCCCGTGTCTAGGTTCATTATGCTGAGTGTGAGTAATACTCTAGTACCGTCCAACAGAACCACGCCGCTGCTTTCCCTGTCAGAGAATGTGTTGAAGAGGAAGGCTTATACTGCTGTAGGATTTTTATGTGATGTGATAAATTTTGGCTCTGTCACAACAATATGATACTGTGATCAAAGGAATCCCTGACATTGCATAGGGTCGAGTTGCCGCCATGCTTGTGAAATCAAAGGGTAGCAGTGTTCCAGCAGCCGGCATGCCTTTTTATACAACAGCCTGATTGGCCACTTAATGGAGGATGACTACCCTCTGCTATTCATCCTCCCATTCCCAACTTGAACTAGCCACTATCCAGTTAACAAGCTCCACTTTAGAGGAAGGCATTAGTTGTTTTACTGTTGTGCAATACAACAGGGACCAATTCTGACTGAAACCATGCTAAAAGCATGCTTTTACTTAGATTTGGAAGACTTTGTATGCTATGAAGTGACATATTCTAAACCCCTCTAATCAGAATAATGTATCTTATATATCAAAACTATAATAAATTTGCTCTTCTTTCAATAAAAGTGCAGGTAAAATTAGAAAGTTTGCAAAAAAAATATTTATGAATAGAATTTTGTAGAGGCCCAAGATGATCAGCTAAAAAGAATCACAAAGATTTTAATCTTTTTTTTCTTTTACCCTGCAATATGACACTGTGTTAAGTAAAAGACGACATGTCTTACATTACAAGCTGTGTCTACATGTCTACATGTGTACTGTAAATATCAGCATCAATACAGTAGGTTGCCGTAATACCATTGAAAATAAAAGTATGCAGCGCCCTGCTGACTACTACCTCATTAACATATTGTCAATATTTCTCTGAATCAACACTTTCTGCTCTATATTATTCTCACATCTGTGACATACCTGAGCCATCCATGTTTTTATTCCTCCGAGGGAAAAAAAAAGTCTCCTCCTCGGTGCTCCTGCCAAAACATTTGTAATAGTAGTCACAGATCTTCTCTCATCCATTCTTCACAGATCTGTTTGTAAAGGTAAAGCATGCTTCATGTTGACCATACGACTTGGCCATCAATGGGTGTGACTCCCATTTTGGTTTCTAAGCGAGTATGTGTTTATATGAACATCAATGTGTCAGAATTGGTCCCTTGATGACAAATTGCAGACAGAAGCAGGTATCTGATTTCCTGCGTCTGTGCTACAAGTATTTATGGTGTGAAATATATCATTTGGCAATGGTGTACATTGATATCTCTGATCGTTGAATCACCAATATCTGTGTAACTTCTGTTTTGATTTTCAAAAAGGTAAAGGATCAATTAATTAAATACTCACTGAACTCTGATTCTTTTGTGTTTTAACTACTAACTTTAAAAGACTAGCAGATCTTTGAGGCTAGTAAAACATCTGCACACTAAAGATCCACACATTAATTCTTCACTGTGTTTTCAGTACCTCCAGTATAGTGTGTCTAGTTAGTTATTAATCCAGTGGAGCAACATTTAACCTAGCCCTTTCTCTGCTTGATGTAAATAACCATTCTGGTATGGCCATTCGCATGCACACTGAGTGAGAATTCAGCAGAAACAAAGAGAAGATCGGAGCTCCCAGAAGACCAGAGATTGGTGGCGGCAAGTGAGGCAAGCCACTGAGAGATTCACCCAGGCCACCCAACCATCCAGCAATCAACCACAGCCACTGCAGGGCCAGGGACTGTTGAAAATGGATCCGTCACAGGAAACAGGCAGACAGACACGCTAACACTGATGACAGTGGGGGAAGTGAGGGGGCTGAAGTTCCATTATTTCAGGAAGCTGATATTCCAGGGAGTTAAAGTATTCCCTTCTCTATATAATTATAAGAGCCAATTTCCCTTTTTGAAATAATGTCTTGCCAAGCAATTAATTGTAATAACCTCTATGTGGAAACAATGGCATCACAAGAAAAGAAAGGAGATGAACTGAGGATGAAAGGAGAGAAAAAAGGAGATCTGAAAACCCACACAAATGGCATCTAGAGCACAGTGATGCACAGCCGAGGGGCTTTGTTTTTAAAAAGGAATGTGCTCCTTGTTTCTCATGCAAATCATCCAGTTGGACCAGATATTGCCATCAATAAGTTTCTCGCAGATACAGTAGCAAGGCAATCATTTACCTCCATTGACAGGTCAAAACACCTTTCATTAGAGTTACGAGGCATCTCATCAAGATGCAGCCCCTCTCACAGCTGTATGACTGCTGTGTATTGCTTAAGTGTGTTTCATTATTCCCAAAGCAACGTTGATGATGGTGAGGGAAAGGATTACACGTCAGGGTGAATGATTGGGTTTGAACAGAGCTGCTGCATACACTTTGTATCAACTCAGAGCTCAAATTACACTTAGGTTGAAAACGGAGCACGTAAATGCCCAGGAGAGCTTGTGGCACAGAAATGAAGAGTGGGCCACCATCTTTCTCCCTCTGCTTCACTGTAACACACATGCACACACTTTTCATCTTTTCTTTGTCAAATTTTACTTTGACCCCCCCTCTATCCATCCCTTCAGCTCCCTGCTCTTCCCTCCTTGTTTTTGAAGCACAACCATTTTTTATAGGCATTCTTATTGTTCCACTGATTCTGTTATGTGTATTTATTGCTCCATTTGTGAAATTGGAGGCACCGGCCGACAAGCCTATTACTATTCAATAACAGGAACTGGGCATTTTCACAACCGAAGCTATTAATGTCCCAGACAGAAACGTTACGTCACATCAATTTGAAAAGGCAGACAGTTTGTTATATTGTTGTTGTGTTTTATATTGGAGAAGAACCCCCCCCCCCATTTTGGCAGAAGAAACTCTGAATGCCAACAGTCAACAGTACGTCTGATCTTCAACAAAGGACAATGTAATGGGCTCAAGAGTAGATCTATTTCCTAATAGATCCTGGTTACTGCTGTGCTGTACCTGTCCCACTAGCAGTATCTGAGCCATGCATCCCCACACCTCTGACCCTACCCAAGACTGATCAATAGGCTGTCAAAGTGCCTAGCAGGCACACAGGCCAGGCCATCTGAGATTTCGCCCTCTCATTGTCCATCTTCACTGTTTTAAGTGCATTTATCAGGTTACACTCCTGCACCACTTAATGCATGGATGAGCTGCCGTCCTCAAAAACCTAATAGCCATCAGCAGACCTTTGTCCCAGTTTGTCAAATTACTCTGGTTACATTTTTTTTTCATCAGTCCATTATGCAATGTTACAAAGAAAGGAAAGACTTTTATCATAAATACAATTGAATCACCCTCTCATCTTCATTTGCTGCAGGTAACGGACAAAAACCTGGGGCAGAAAGTGAAACCCTTAAGTAACATGTCCATTTCTGGACCAAACTGCAATTCAGGTCTGTCAGACTGTGCACAGCAGAAACAAGTTTCACTGTTTAAACCGCAGCAGGAATTAAGCAAAGCCACAAAATCCCAAAGTCCCAAGGGATGCCGAGAAACGACGACACACATGACGAGGATGAGACCATGCTGACCTGCAAATGTGGCAGAGAAAATAACTAAAATCAGGATGCATGTGCTCTTCAACGCTTAAACACTATAGGAACACATGTGCTATGAAAGAGCATGTGTAATAAACTGTGAAAAAAAAAATCACATATACACAGATAACTGCATGTGAAGGATTTTATTCCTTCATTTGAGATTTATTTACCCTACTGTATCTTTATCTGTGCTGCTCACTGATATGAAGCTGCAGGGGAGCAGAAATATTTCCAACTATCTGGTGAATGTATCTTCCTCCATCCAACTAAAACACTGTTGTGAGATGTGTGTGTGGGGAGAGTGGGCTTTTCCCCCTACTATTTTATTGCCTCTGCCATGTATTCACACGTTCTTATGGGCTTTTCCAATTTACCCACTGGTTTGGAAATAATGAAGGGAGATAAGGAACATTGATAAGCATGAATACGTCCATCAATTGGAGAAAAACTAACACAGGGTGCTGTGTGCTCACTTCACAGGCATTTAACACAATTATAGTGTTATTACTGTGTGTCAGGCCTGTGTTTTGAGTTGTATTAAGACATTTGCTTCATGTGAGTGTGCAGGTGTGATTAATCTGTGTTTTTAGGACACTTACTAGATTTAAGGATTTATTAATTTGTCTTTTTCAAAAAAATACAAAATATACCAGAGATATGTTTAAGTTATTATGAACAGAAAATTTACCAAATTTTATCCTTTGTACAGCTTGCCCATCTGCACTATTCCTGTTGGCTTAACCTGGGAATCATGGTACTGAGGGTTTCCTAGGTTCCAAAAACCAGGGAGGAAATGCTCAGGCTAAATCCCAGAGGGGAGCCATGGATGGGCCTGACCTTTTCCGCGTGTCAAGCAAAGGTTAGAAATCTCCACTGGCCTTAAAACAAATGCACTTGTTTCCCATAATGGAGGAGGCCACTGCCTTTTTTTTTTAGCCAAAGACCAGGTCTGGTCCCAAGAGAGTTCCCCCTGATGGAATTCTTTCTCTCTCTGTAAACACACACATATTCAGTCACACACACACACACACACACACACACACACACACACACACACACACACACACACACACACACACACACAC
>JBBBVU010000021.1:9871684-9897806 GCA_037177055.1 Atherinosoma microstoma | reverse complement strand
TAAATAGGAGCAGCAGCTTGTATATCTAAGAGTTTATCAAAACAAAGCAATAAAATCAGAATAAAGAAGGTTAAATAAATAGGCTGTGTATAAAACAAGTAATGAATACATAGATACCAAGTAAAACAGGGATAAAAAGTAATGGTAAAATAAACGAGTATGTTTTGAAATTAAACAAGAAAAGTAACAGACTTTCATTAAATGAACTTCATAAGAAACACATTTAATTAAAAGCCTGCTTAAAAAGATAGATCTTGAGCCTGGTTTAAAAAACTTCAACAGTTTCAGCGGCCCCTCAGGTCCTCTGGCTGACTGTTCCACAAATGTGGAGCATAAATACTAAAGGAGGACTCACCCTGAGTCTTTGTGCAAATGTTTGGGATTTGTAAAAGTTGCCTATCAGAGGACCTGAGGGCTCTGGAAGGCTCATAATAATTAAGAATGTCTAAAAGATAAGGCCCAAGACCATGGAGAATTTTAAAAACAAGTAACTAGGCTGCACATACTACACAGCATCTGTGTATGCATTCATATCATATCAATTTAGGCACAGATACTGGCATGTTAAATTGCACATGAGACAGAATGGGAAGGGCAAAAGTCAGCACTGTTTGTGCTTTCTGCAGGGAGGTGGAAATGTATGTCAGTGTGGTCAGCAGAAATGACTGACACAGTTTGCTTGTTGTGCACATGCTTTCCTGTTTAGTTTCAGGCGTCTCAATATCATCCCTACTGCAAGGTACATGTTTTGACTGCATGTCGCTTGTCTCTAAAATCATCTTCCTACACTGTGGTTTTTACCCCAACTATTAATTTTCATGTTTAACTGACTCATATAATCTTGTTCACTGTGTTAATTTTACAGTATGCTGAGATGCTTAACAGATTTTAGAAAACACCAAGATAATATAAATCACAACAGTGTAAAAGAGCATCCCTGTGATATATTTATTACACTAATATGTGAGGTGTAGGAGAATAAAAGAATCATGTTTTCAATGGATCATTGCCCCTGTTAACATTTAGCATAAAAGGATGTTCCCCTATTGCTTTGACCACTTGCTGTACTGTATGACTGCAAACAATAGCCTTTTACATGAAAGCCCTCCTCCTCTCCTATGCCAGGCTTTTTATGGTGTGACAGTTGCACTATACCTCTGCAATTACTTTTCAATTAGCACGATGAACATTTCCAACACTGCAGCGCAATTATTTTATAGCCCAGTGTCTTAGCCCATTAATGGTGCTACCAACAGCACGGGAAGTGATAAACCATCTGGCCAGGCTCCCAAAGAGATAGAGCACACTTAATGGAGTGAAAAAGTAAAAGCAATTAATGTCACATTAATATAATGATAATAATGCCTTCCCTTGCAGCTCTGGCAGGCAGGGCAGGGGACTGGGACGGGGCTGTCATGAGCGCTGCTAAGCTGAGGAAAGGAACTCTGCTGGGACTCTGCACAGCCCCGAACAAGGAGATAAACCTCAGAACTGGGTGGGAGCAATTTTCCAGACAGAAAAGAAAACATCTGAACGGGGAACGAATTCTGTGTGGCTGCAAGAAATTGCGTCGTTGTTAATTCTTGTAATTAAGAAGAGGGTTATCGGTTTGAAAAGTGATTCTAAGCTGCTTTTAATGCCACAAATATATCATAGATTACGTCTGAGTGAATTTTCCCCCGTTAGTTTGATGGTTTACATTTATCAAAGATGACATCGCCTGCCATGTAGGTTGGCTTAATTTAGTGTATGTTAGTGTGTTTGCCTTGGAATGCATGCATGTAAATGGACGGGGTGTGTCTGCATAAATAAGTGGCCAAGTCTGCCTGTGCAGATGCTCAGAAACATTGTGGTGTGCTTGATTTTATTGGCGCCCGAGTGTGTGTCTGTGTGTGTGTGTGTGGCAGTGCCTGTCTCACCAGTAGCTCCCCTGTCCTATCTCCTGACCCCTCTGTGTTCCTGCTGCCCTGCTCTGTTTGTGTTAATTCCTCTACATCTCCAGGGTGGCTTACATTAGAATATCTTAACCACTGGGCTGCATTAGCATAGTGTGATGGATGCTGCTGAATCTCCATGCCAGATAATGTCCACATTTTGCATTTTAAACTAAGCTACGCTATGGACGTGCTATCCATTTTCACAGGGGGAAATTAGGTCCTGGTGGGAGAGCGCCTGGCACTCTGTCATCCCAGGCAAAGCTCCCTGCTTGGGTTTTATGACACCTCCGGGGCACCATACAGAGACAGGTTGAGGGTCATTGTCTAGCACTGGTCAGTTGTGATGTCACATAAGCACTGAGTAAACTTGGGTGTCAGCTTACTCGACTCTTTTTTGTTTGTTTGTTTTAAAAAAGCTTGCCAAAGTTGGGGATGGAGTGGTTATGTAGTTTTCAATATTCATGTGTTTCTGTACGTCCACCTGTCTGCCAGTCTCCATGCAGTACATGCTGTATTTCTTCTCATGGAGTAACTTTCAAGTAAAGTGTGATAAATCATGCATAATGTCCATTTTAATCCTTATGGCCCAGCAGACAACTTGTGTGCATATGCCTCTGTGCAGTCAGACTGCTTTGGCTGTGAGGGAGTGTTGATTTCCGTTACAAGGCTGTCTCGGCCCCCGGCAGTTGATCAATAGGAATAAATCACTGGGTTCCTTTATGAGACGTGAGATAGTTGTACATTTATAAGCTCCTTTATGAGATAAGATCTCAACACTCGAGCTTGCGTCATGCACACTGACACACTTGCATGTAGAGCCGGGTCCTAGACGCTTATTAGGCAACAGAATAACAACATGTCTACTTTGCCTCAGGTGGGATACTCCACAATAAATATCCAAACACAGGTTATTATTTTTTATCTTTACTGAAAGCCATAACAAAGTTTAGATGGATTTACCAAGTGGCATCCTTTAAATATGATTGTGTTGTAAAATAAATGAATGGGAAATTACATTGCTATTGTAATTTTGAAGCAGAACATTGTGTTGCAGTAAAACAGCTGAGAGGTGCGCTTCTGTGTAAACATAGCCCGCATCAACCAGGATTTGCTGCTTGATAAGTTACCTCCTTGCTATTTCTGCAGACAAGCATGAAAGGCATTGCTGTATGGCCTAATAATTCTGTAATGTTCTGCTAATTACGTTTGACTAATTATGAATCTTTTATGTGGCAATATAAGCTGGGAATTTCCCCTCCTATTACAATATAAAGCCCTGGCTCTGCTTCATTGATCATGATTGGATACCAAGGCCTCTGTTTTCTGTTTATTTCCTAATTAAATATTAGCTTTATCCATGCAGAGGTGAAAAGGAGGGGGGGTGGTAATTAAACCATTTCAGCCCTCTACCCATTGACCGCTTCAGAATGTGATCAAGTGAGTCTCAAGCTTTAATTAGATGCTTGGACATTAGCGTTATTTATTTATTTCCAGGTTAAGAAAACCAGGCAGGATGCTTTCAACACCAAGCACATTGACTGAGCTCAAATTACATCCGCCTTTAAGTAGTGGATTGATTGGGGAGGACTGGGCTGCCTTTACGAGCTAAGTGTTTCTGAATAGAGCTGCCGCACATACCTCCTTTTCTGTTCTCTCACGTGCTCCATAAAGAGAGCTCCACAGGAATGGAGTGTGGAGTATGTGAAAAACAAGAGAGATAATTTAACAACACACGTGTCGATGGAAGGGGGGGGGGGGCAGCGCTTTGGCTAAGACAGGATGTCTCAACACAGAAAAAGAGCAAGGAGTGTGCAAGGGAAAAGTGTATGTGCATGCCTTTGTGTGTGAGTGTGTGTATGTGCGTGCATGTGGTGGTGGTGGGGGGGTGGAGGTAGAAAGCAAAGTGCCACTGCGCTCTGGTTCTCTTTCTCCACAGATGATGGATAGCAACAGTAGGGAGAACAAAACCAAGCATTCCTCATGCTGTCACCACAATGAAACAGGGACATAACAGGATTTGGTCACAATGCGAGCGGAGCACTTCAGAGAGATGCCTGGCCATCATGCCGCTTCTACTGGAAGTCAAAGACTCCATCCATCACGCATAACGTCCCTTTAGCATTTGACTGGGGCTGTGCTGCTGTCTTCCATGGGACTTCCCAGCCTAACTCATGAGTGTATGTGATGAATTTATTTCATTGCCCATTGTTTTGCTGTTGTTGTTATTCCATTGAGTAGAGGGCTTTGAGAGCAGACATTTGATGTAATGTCTGCAGTTAGAAAAAAAAGAGAAGAAAAATGTATATTTGGTTGGTTAAAAGATTATCTAAGAAAGGCAGCAGCATTAAAAAAATTGGGTACCCCTGCTAAACATTTTTCAGTCATTTAGAGTTAAGTGAGTGGTACATGAACTCATCTCCAAAAGGCTCAAAATGAAACGTCAAATACTCTTTGACGTTCAAGACTATTTTTTTTGTTTTGTGCAATTATAGATTGAAAAAGGGGAAAAGAGCCAGTCATCAGGAAAAATTAGATTATATAAATATTTTCCACACCTTCTTCATGTGAGTAGTATGGAGCCCTTAATTGGACATTAAAGAAAAAAAAAGGCTTCTCATGCATATGAGAAAGTATCTCATGAGTGTCTCATGTGAACAATGCCCATGGTGTTGGCCAGATCTTTGTAATTGCTCATGAATGACAGTTGTAACCGGAAGCAGGATTGTTCTTATTTTTAAGCAAAGTATTTATTAATTTGTAATATTGTAATATTGTAGCTGCTATAGAGACAGAGAATCTGCCAAACAGAATTTCATTGTATTCTACAATGATAATATAGCTTCTTCCTCTTCTTCTGCTAACAATTCTAACTCCAGTGCATTCTGCCCTTTATAAGAGGGCAACTGCAACTCTTCAAACCTCAACTTGACTGCTCCCAACTGCCTAGCAAGATGCTCACAATGAGAGGGAAATGATGTATGAGGACAAGAGACAATTTCAGGCAGCACTTCCCATATTCCATAATGTAATTAAGAAACCGCAACTAACACAAATGGTTTAAGTGTAGCTGAAATTTAAAAAAAGACCTGGAAACATTTCTGGTGAACTGATTTGTAGAAATAGAAATCAAAACCCTCTTTTACTCAGAAAAAAAAGGACTATTTTTGCTGACTTTGGTGCAGTAGTGCCTATTTTCATAGGCTCCAGTGCTAGACAGGATTCAGCAGGTATGGAAAATGAAGGAATAAATGAATAAATACATTTTTGTTGCAAGTAACTGTAGCTAAAACAAAACATTTTGACCACAATTACCAAAGGTTTACTATATTTGAATTAAATAGGTTGTAGAATTTCATGAAAAGAACATGTAAACTGTTTTAAGCATGGGGCTGAAATGAATCATGCTTTGGGTTTGTGTTGCAGCCAGTGGCACAGGTAACACACAGGTTCACCCAGGGAGGTTAAAATACATTCATTCAAATACAATTAAAATCTGTTTGGAAAAATTTTACAGACTGCAACTGAAGATGAAAAAATGATGAGTCAAAACACACCTTACAATCCACAGAGTTCTCTTGCAGAACAAGAATGAAAAGACCTTTGCTACAACAAGTATTGTAAAGTTGCTAGACTTACCAATGGGGGTCTAAATAGGGTTCATACAGGACTCTTAGTTATTGCCTCAGACCCAATTTCAGTTTTATTATTTTCGAACTGTAAAAGACTGAAAAGTCTTAAAATATGCCATTTCAAAACATTATTCCTTTAAAAACAAGTTTGTTTTTTTTCCTAAATAGCAATTCAAAATGACTACATTTGCAGATGCAGATGCTGACAGTAAATTAGCATTCGTAATGAAAACTGCTAACCCTAAACTTAAAAAAAATTCCATTTGGCAAGAGTTTATCTCTAAATCTCATTATTTAAACTTTATTAAATTTGTTCAGCATGCTGAAAAACCAAAATAAAGGTTTTAAAATGACTATCTCTTGTTTGACTGATGGAGCCTGAAGGCTAAAATCCTGAACTGAGATCTTCAACCTCCCCACTTCCTGTCTTTATGCTAAACTAAGCTAACCACCCAGGCTGGTTAATGTTTAATTGACAGATATGGGAGTGGCACTGTTTTCAAAACAGTCTTTTTATATTCAACAGGCAATATGCCTGGAGCATCTAAGTAACATTATCGCTGTGTTTTGTTCCAACCTAATCATAAATGTGCATGATCCACTTTTGTCCAGAATTTTATAGTTTCAGAAAAAAAGGCAAAACCAATTACATGTTCTTGACGTGTTTCCATTTTAAATACACTAACACAGCTTATCTCCCTATGTATTAACATGCCGCTCAACATCTTGCTGCAACTCACTCTTGATGTTCCATGCCTTACTACATGTATCATACTATCCACATTTGATGTCTCCCTGTGTAACATTTTAGATGTTCCACATTATTGATGTAAAAATGCTTTTGGACTTACAAGATCCTAAAAGTGGGTGAATGAAGATCCTAGCCTATACTGATTCCCACAGGTACATACTCTGAGAAGCCACAACAGTCCTTTCATTTTTCTACAAAGATCTCACTTGTTCAGGTAAGGACTTGGGCATTAAAAATACAACTTTTGGGGAAAATCCAATATAAATCTTTATGTTTAAACATCACAATACTATACATATGGGATAGAAGAGTATACGGGGTTATGAGTTGCACATTTTACTACTCATGGTTTAGGGATATGGGATATATGACACAGTTTTGAACTATTGACAGTGATACAAGTACATTTTTGGAGTTGTTATCTGTCGCACATTTTGTGTCCAAACTTTTTCTTAAGTATGTTTTGCTGGTTGCCATAATCAAATGTGGGCTTTCAAGTCTCATCGTGAAGAGCTTGAGAATCAGACTCTTTATTCAGTCTTTCATGTCATGGAGTTAAATCCACAGCAGATGATGTTGCAGTGCAAGAAGATGAACCTTACGATGCCCATACAGACAGATGGGAGCAATACAGGGCTGTGCAGCAACACGATTTTCATACCAAGAAAGGAAGTGAGAAATATCCACTGCAAACAGGTGATTCATTCATTTGCTGTCCATCCCAAAAGTTATTAAAGCTGTTATCAGAGCTTCATCTGCATCTTCTTGTTTTAGCTTTTGAGTTTTAATTTCAGGCATTTTACAGCTTATTTCATTTATTCCAACTCTGTTCATTCTCTATTGATACGTCTGCTCTTACGTCCAGGAAGTGCAGCACTAGCAGGTGTCCCCCCCGCCCCCCTGTGTCCAGGATGAAAAAAATATTAGCTGTATAGTGGTGGACTATGCTCCTGTCTGCAACGTTAAGCCCCCCAGTCACGCTACACACAACCAGGACTATGGGGGGGGACAGCATCTACAGTCAGGCTTTTGACTGGCTGGTATTGGGTGATAAACCTAATGGTGCAATGTTCCTGTATGTGATAATATGAATGCTGTGCTGTGAGGAGCAGCAGTGGGGGGGGGGGTTGGCTAGAATATGAGGGATTGGAGGAGGGGATTGTTGAAGGGGGGAGTTGCATTCTCAAAATTAAAAGTTGTAGCCTATTAGTCTGTGTTTGGTAGCTGAGCACGCGCCCATGCCTAGTACGGCTACTAATAGGAAAAGATGTGTGGAAGTGTATGATTTATGGTTGCACGCAGGCAGGGGTGGAATAATTTGGTGCAGAACGGGTACTTACTGAACGGCAACAACTCGGCTACTTATCCGTACTTTCTGGTGATAAATTAGCTCTTGTTTAAAGTAGCTGGAGACCCATTTTTCATTTTGATTACTACACTTGATATCTCTTTCTTTCTTACTCTCTCTTTGTCAGCAGTGGTTTGTAGCATTTTTTGTATACGGTTTAATATATTGTAGATATGTGTGTATTCAGCCACTGGTCCTTAACCCCTCTGTGACAACACACTGCGACAGACTCCCATGCAAAAACAAACTAGTGTTAATTGTGAAGAGACCCAATATGGCCAGAGTGACATGGCTTTTCTCATTGACCGTGAGCTGTCCTGCTGCCAGCTGGATGAAAGGCTCCTGTCAATCAGCAGGAGACCCCTGACGGGACCTTCCCCTGCTCAGACAAGGTTCCCATTGATCCCTCTGTCACCCTTCTGACAGGAAGCAGCTTCAGAAGGGGGAAATAAGCAGGTAAAATATTAAGTTATAAGTCAGTGTCTGATCAATAAACAAAGCCAGGAGGAGTGGTAGGGCCAAGTCCCTGCAGTGGGAGCCCCACTAGCCAGGGGGTAATGCAATTGAGGTCTGTGGATCACCCCAAAGACCTGCAGGCAGAGCCGAAACTACTTCCCAGCTCCCTGACTGGGCCATCACACTGCGTCCACTGCCAAGTCCTGCAGCATTAGCTGGCATCCGTTCTTATTGTCCTCTGTTTGGCACTGCCAGCCATGTCTGTGTCCAGGCAGAGCTGGACTCTCTACAAACGGCATAAATAAAACATATGAAAGCTGTAATGAGAAAACAGCTGCAGAGCCAACAGAGTCAGAGTTCAGTGTCCATTGATATACACAGGCAGACAGCTCCAAAGGACTCCAGAACAATTACAACAGAAGGCTGCAGATCCAACAGCTCCACCTTTGGTTTTCACTGAGTGCTGCAGTGTGGCATTGATCACATGTCTGTCTGTGTCTCAAGTCCATTGTCCTGAGTAGCTTGCTCGAATTGGTGAGTCTCTGGCCCTGAGGTTGGATAGGTTGGCAGGTGTCAGCAGTTATCTTGGCTTGTCCTCTGTGGACAGGACAACTGAGGAGGTGGAGCTGAGCCCCTGTCAGCCCCCTCCCTGTTAGGCCTGAAGGGGCAGGGGCATGGGGGCAGTAGGGCAGCACAGAGAGAAGGCCTTTCTCCTGCAGGGCTGCATCTCCAGGGCCTGATCCTCCAGCCCCCTCTCTACTCCCCTCCATGCTTGTTCTTCTGACTGACAGCTATCTTCCAGCTGCGGGACATGCACTCCAGCAACCCACTGCTGATAAAATGTTAATGTAATTAACAGATAATGGCTGTTGTTTTTAGCTGTCAATACTCGGACTGGGAAGGGATAAAGGATTGAAGCTGCACAAAGTCACATTCAGATATCTGCCAACCATTGTAGAATTCAATTATTTCAGCAACGCTACCCCCCACCTGTCTTCAGCTGCTAACCTCTACAACACCATCACGGTGCCCCTACTCCCTCTTTTATTGCACGGACACACACATCAGATCGTCTTTATGTGATATTGACAGCATTTTCACTGCTATAGTCGCAGGGTTATGTGACTAGGAGACAGGCCTGCTCTGTGGTCAGCTATAGGATGAACTTTTTCATATTCAACCACATCTTCCTGCTCGCTGCTTTTGGATCATAAATCATGTGACTGAGGAAGGCAGCCACAGGCCTCCTCTTACCTCGGACAGCATGTCGGACACAAACAAACCCAGCCAGCCAGCCTGCCACAAGACAAATGTATTTATATTTGTAACCAAAAACACAATGCCTATCAGGACATGGTCAGTGCTGCTTTGGACATCTCTTGCCTGACTATTCTGGTATTTTAATAAGTATCCAGCCCAAACAAGATTAGGTGCTTCCAGTTTACAAAATGTCAGTGAAGGCAGCGCTATCACTCATAATAAATGGGCTTATGCAAACTGTGGGGTTTTTGCCATGCATAAGAGCTTGTTTGGTGTGCACCACGGTGATGCTGTATGCTGATATGCAATTATTCTAAAGAGTATCAAAGTTCAGGTGTGAGTCTACCATCTTGCTGTAGCAGTGGGGGAAGCTCTGAGCAGCTACAGATTACCAAAAGAATATTCCATGAATAAAGAAGGTAAAAACTTGTGACGATAAGGGGGAGCCTGAGAGTATGATAAAATACATTCCATAATGGATGGTTCTCCCTGTATTCATATTTTGTTTGTGGTCCAGCTGCATAGCTGATGTGAGTGATAATGCTGTAGTCCTACCCTTAACTAAATTTACTCCTAACAATGTCAGACTGGAACTTTGATCAGTCCATCTCAAGTGTTTGTGCTTCCGCTCCCAATTAACCCAGTTTGTATGTGCTAATGACACCTAATTATCATTTGTGTAACAAGATTGCTCTCATTGCCATAATGAGAAAAAACTCCTTCAAATGTTGCACCGCTTACAAGCGGCTTTCTGCTGTTATTAGCAGAATGTTTATGCAATCACATCTAATTGAAGTGTTAATTAAATCAGGAATACCATTTTGCTGAACAAAGACGCTGAGTAGTTGGAGTTTAAAGCTAAGTCTAAGAGCCTAAACACCCCTTTCTTCTCTAATCATGACTGTGGAAATCCCTCCACACCTCACACACATACACTCCCCAACAGGAACGGACATCATCTCACTAGTTTCCTGCACCATCCAGAGGAAGAAGAACCAATCAGAGATGATTGGCACTTTGACTGGCTAGTGAAATCAGGCCTCTCCCTCCCAAGAAAACAATTCAACAATAATTGTAATGTGCACAAAGGTGGAAGGGCCACTGGTTCTTGACCTTGTCTGTTTGTCAATATCCATGCAAGTGTGGATGAAATTTCATGCGAAAAAAAAGGAAATATTTCATAGAAAAAAGACAGATACATGAGACAAAAATGAATAAATGTAATCAGTACGCAGATGTAATAGATTATACAAATAAAGAGGCATGTGGTAAATGTTTGATATGAAGAGATGGATACATGTGTACGTTTTCTCTGATAATTCTTTGAGAAAATGGATTATGTATAAGATTTAATCATTAATATTTTCAAATGTTGACTGAGAAATCATTTATTTTAGATTCCTTGCATTACTCTTTCTTGTCAAAACCACCACTTTCAATTCATTACAGCTCAAGTACCAACAATTTGTTGCAATCTTTATTTGTGCGATGTGGCAGAGCCAAATGGAGCATGTGGTAAATCTGTAAAAAAAAAAAAAAGACCTGCACTTATTTGCCCAAAATGAACACATTCTAAATTTCTCATCACTTTTCAAAATTTGACCAATCTTTTAACAATAGAAACTTTGTTTTTACAAGGCTTTTTGGAAGATATGTGACCTACATTTTATCATAAGAGGAAACACTGGAACAAATATTACCCTAAATTTTGGATTTAGGGAAAAATTGCAACCATGTTTCACATTCTACATCCTTACTGCTAGTTTCTTTGACTGTGGTCTTGATACATAGCCTACAGTGTATTCCAAACCATGTTTCAGTCACCTTTCTTTATACTCTGAGGTTCAAATTGAAACATTTCTGTTGATCCCAATGACCAAATCAGATTTCAAATATTGCACCAGTGCAACCAAATCTGGAAATATACAAAGCCAATGTATCAAATAAAAAAATAAACCTTCTCAGATTTGCATTACTGCATTCCTGAGGCTCATGAGAAACTAAAGCCAGTTGAGGAGAAGGAGGATATGCCCTGCTGGATTTGCAGTCACAAAGCTGACACATGAAATATAAAACTATTTATATGCACAACTGTGGATTATTTTGGTCAGTTAATCTTTCTTTAAGTCTTTGCACCAAAATAAACCACAAAATGGAGAAAATCCGTGCAGACATGGAGAGGAAATGCAAAGCATTTGTGAAGAAACCATGCTAACTCCTTCACTTCCACTTTTTGTACACCATTAAGAGATATTTCTTATTTAGTGCATTTATGAGGACTTTTAAGGTATTGGTAAACCATTTGAACCTTTGCTTCCCCCCCCCCCCAATTCATTTATCAACTTTAAATCATCATTTTAACATTTAGTTTCCATCGATTTCTTCCAAAGGTGTGTTTATACTCTTTGTAGTTTGCATCGAACAAAGTTCCTCTCAGGTAAATTAATAAATGCTACAATTAGATATATTGTTTATGTATGTGTTTCCTGTATGCAGATGCAATCACTTAAATGTGAGAGAATGGTGTATTTCAGTTAGTGTTGCCTACTATGCATACTCATTCACTGCCCCTGCTCTCACCTTCCTCTGCCTCAACAGGATGATCCATTTCTCTTCTCTGTCTTTACGTTCCTTTCCTCCGCCTCTTCTCAATCTCATTTCATACCCCAGTCATTATGTCTCTCCCCCTTCTCTCATCCTGCTCCTGAACAGGACCCATTGGCCCTGATTAATCTGCTGCATTTGACTTAATGAGAGGTCATTCACATATCTGATCATAATGGCTGCAGGAATCGATGATAGATGGCCACTTGGCAGAAATACTGAGGGGCTGGGGGAAAAAAACAACTCAATCTGTTAGGACTTTATTAGATATTCCCCTTCTGTACTGTGTACCTGAGTGTCTTGTATTACTGTGTGTAAAATATCTCTTTCCAACCTTTAAAAAGCAACTGCGATCACTTCTTTCCGCTCTTTTGGTGTTACAGTCAATGCCTGTAAGACAAGTATCTCAAGTGTGCTGTTTAGATTCTCAGTGCAACACTCAAGAGTTAGATGAGGTGAGTGTTGTGACTAAAATGTGTTTGTGTGTGTGTAAAGACTAAGTACACAATAGGTCACTCAATAATATATCTTTGTGATCCACACATAGAGACATATATAGCAGGTCTTGGCGAGCACACACAGAAAACCTTCAGTTAGGAGATTATGAATTGATTTCTTCCGCCCTGTAAAGCCCATGTCTTCCTCTGTGAATGCAGTAATGTGTCCACTTGACCTTTCTTGGTGAGCTCCTTTCTAGTGAATTGACTCCTAAGTGTTTGGTCCTGGCCTTTTCAGCACCATGGGTGTCCTCCATCCACAGGGTGGCCTAGCTGGCAGACATCAGCAGCTTGTCAAGCTCATCATGCTTACCAGCACAAATTCAAACTCACCTTCTCACACACACAAACAACAGCGTTTGTGCAAACCACAGAAACCTAGCAGAGAAGATCTTGTTGCAGATTATTTTGTCTATCAAAAGAATGAGTGCAGCTGTTTTTGTCAAACTGATGAAATGCAAAATGTTTCATAAGAGTATGACATCACTTGTAATTTGTTGACCTATAATTTGTGTGAAGCCTCAACTGCATTGTAAATATATTTCTACACAATATACTTATTATATGATGCACAGTGAGACGCGTATGGAGTATTTGCTGCCATTGAGTTTCCTGGTCCTTGTCCAAGTGCCATCTCAGGTCCGTGGAGTGTAGTGGCAATGAGAATGGTCAGTGACACCGAGGTCCCAGGCATCTGAACAAGCATCTGTTGTGGATGGGAGCTGCACAGCGGCCGCCCTGTCCTCGCTGTTGGCCTGACACCATCCCACACAGTCCACTGTCTGTCACACCCAGCGCCATGCAAAGTTAATTGTGAACGAGAGTGGCGCGTTGGGGCCCTCTCGCTAAGCAGCCCCTAATGACAGGCAGAGAGACAGCTACACATGTTCGCTGGCTCTCCCTCTGGAGGAGGCTACAGATAGCGCTCCGGCACAGACACTGACCTGTCACGGTGCTGTCAGCAACCAGCCTGTCAGCCATGCAGCCCAGCACGCAGCCTAGCTATCCCAGGTGCTCTGCTGACAATCTCCGCACCCTGTTCTGTCGACTTCTCTGCCAGGCCTGCTGCTGCTAAGAATCATTAACGCTTTATTTAAAGCGGCCTCGGCCACTTCATAATGAACACAACTCAGTATGTGTGGGACAGAAGGAAACAGCATTTTTCATGCTTTGAATTGCTGTTCAGTCTCATACTGCTGATGCTGTTATGAGTCATCTCGTACTTATGTTGCATTTTTAGAAAACTCACTGCTCTGTTCCACTTGGTCTCCCCTGTTAAGATGACTCTTGAGGTGTGCATTTTGTGTTTATGGAGGATTCTCCTGGTAGCGTAAGCGAGCTCAGCACAGACGTATGGAACACATGTGCTAATATCTCCTCATAGGAGCCCAAATGAGCCATTACAGGAGCTAATCTGACAGGCACACAGCATTCAGTTCCCCATCTGCCAGCCGCGGTGCTGAGAGCCACAGTTTGTTCCTCCTGACTGCAGAACTGGATGGGCCAGATGGAAAACACACTACTTTAGAAACAAACTACTGACCATGGATGCAGGGAGCTGCTGAGGAGGAAGAGGACAACTGGGAATGTGGTCGCATCACAGATGAATCACCCTGGTTATGGCTTGCTGTTTGGAGAAAGCAACATCCAATAAAGTGCTTTTTTTATCAGGTTGTGGGAAATTCTTAAGAAACCTATATTGCATCTAATTGGGCATGTTGACCCTTAGACCCTTCTTCCATACAGTTTTTTCCTCATCCTTATACCATGGAGATCAGTAGGAGGAAAAATGGAGGGAACAAAGGGGCAATATAGGCGGCTGTCTACCTCATGGGGAAGAAGACATATAACATTAATGGTATCCGTTAACATCTCCTTAACCCCAATCCCCCTTGCTTTCAGAGCACCTCCCATCCCCTTCTTTTCCCCCTGCAGCCAACCGCAACCCCCTCATAGTCCCACCACAGTACCCTCAACCTCCACCCCCTCAGGCTCCACTCCCTGGGGGCCTGTTTGTTTCCCTGCCAGGGGCACAGGCGGCGGAACACTGATGAGGTGCTCAGGCCACCGTGAAATGCGCCATAACCTGCCAGTGCAGAGGCCTGGTGAGATTGCCGTATTTACTTTTTAATCTGGCTGCCCTAATACATGCGATAAAAACTTTGTCACATTAGATGGTGACAGATGGGCCCGGAGATGTTATTACTGGTCGAGGGAGGGAGGGTGTCAGGAGGAGCGGGTGAGGGCTGGGGAGCACAGGGCGGCAAGTGGGGGGGGGGGGGTAAGAGGGAGAGAGGCAATGCCCCCAATCACGATAATTTTTCATCACCCCAATTACATTGTTGAGTGCATCTCGGCGGTGGCATGTGCACACCCAGTTCTGCTGCTGGGAAAAGAGCAAAGCACAGAGACATAAATAAAGATAAAACGAGGTGCCCTAGGTCTTCTATCCCGCTGACTATTCCTCTGCCATCTCTCCGAGCTGATGGAGGCCCTGTTTAAATGAAGGCTAAATCTTATTTAGATAAGAGAACTGAACTGCTGCCCGGGATGAGAGCATCATTGTTTGTTACTGATGGCTGGAGAGGTGGGGAGGGTGAGGGGGAGCTGGGGGAAGAGTGGCTGTTCTTTGCATGTTCTTATGCTATAAGAGAGATTGAATGTTGTTTTTGTGTTTGCAAGAGTGCAGGCGTACAGACCACATGAAGAGAATATCTGTCACGATACAGATAGACAGGCATGGTTTTTGTTTTCTAAGTGTGCATTTGTGAAGACAGTCCCTTGGTAATAAAATTGCATCGTTGTATATCTATCCTAATGTCATTTCCTCTCTGGGGGCTCTCAGGATGTGTCTTGTATTGAATACAATATCAAAATAGGCTGTAGCTGTTGCTTAAATGTTCTTTTTATGGCTGAACATCAACATGTGTTTTATTGTGTGTTTTGGTTGCACAAGAAGTTGCTTGCACCACTGAACATGCAGCACTCAGCTGCCTCAAGCTGCACAAGTTTAGTGACTGTTTTCCTTTTTAATTGTTGTGGAAATTAAATAAGAGTGTTTGTGACATGAATGTTGGAGGTAATGGGAGCTCGAGAGCAGCTGGGAGGCTATGGGCTTGCGTGTGCATCATTAGGAGCTCAGAGGCTCCCAGGCTCCAAGCTAGCGTAAGCCGCTAATGAAAAGAATGTAGTCACAGATCTCATTTTTCAGGCAATTCTTGTGTAAACTGGAGATTTTCCAGTGTATGCACAGTGGAACATGGGCCCCACATAAATCACACAGGCTGGCTGCCTCCAGTGAGACAAAGAGGGGGTTTCGAGCACATGCTAACCATGCAGACATATGCTCCAGGAAACTGGAAATCTGCAATGGCACAGCTAGAGGGAGAGCCACTCACGGCACCTACACCTGTCTACCCCTCCGCTCACTGCTCCCCATCTAGTCTAGCTCTCTATCCATCTACACTGTGCTGTCCAACAGCCCAACCCCCATCCTCCCCCTAAACACACCCCCTCTCTAACATCTCCCTCCTACCCCCAGGCAAACCAACCAGCAATGCCTGCATGCAAGCCATTGAAATGGGTCATTTTTTAATTAAATACAATATTAATTACTGCGAGCATCATTACCGATATGTGAGATTTGACTAATTAGTGTAATAGTTTTGGAGTCACGCTCATTAAATATGAAAATTACAGCAGTAGAAAGGATTGGTTCCGTGATCAATCTTGTATGGACAGAGAGGAAATGATTTAGAGAATAGCTTTTATTGTACAATTAACTCCATTACAACCTGCCAGACAAGAATAAAGAGAGTGGGGAATTTGGTCGGTGTTAGAGTTTCACACAATTGCTGCCTTCGGGTGCTGGCTCTTGCTCTTTTTCAAATGCAATCTTTTGCCTGTAACTACATGAGACACTTGCCAAAGCATACAATATCCTCGAGAGAAGCCTTAGTCTCATCCCCCACTCAATTAGGACAGCTGCTAAATGGAGGACTTGTTGATCTCCTCTATTTGATACCCTCAGAGTTTATTGTACTGAAGTTTGTCAGAGTTGCACTTAAAGGATGGAAGAGAGGGAGGGGCTGAATTATTTTGGGGTGTGGTTATCAATTTGGGGTTAATAAAATCTAAAAAAAACAGCCCCTGGAAACAGAAATGTGACCCTGAAGGAAGATATCAGTGGCTTGAAAAAGAGAATTGCTGAGTTTTGTCAAATGAAAAAGGAAGAAAAAAAATGTAACCATGCAAACACACACTTTTGTACAAAATGAACAGTCCTCATGCTAGAAATGCATTATGGATGGTCTCCAAGGTGGCCAGTGGGTACTGAGCTCCACTGTTATTTGTGTGCATCAGGGTCTCTCTCCAGTGCTCTGGTAAACACATTGCATAGGACCACAGCCAGTGCATAAGAGCTGAACAGAGCTCCTCTAAGCCCTCACCATGTGTACTGCTAAACACTGAGCAACAGAAATTGGCCCTTTTGCTGGAGTGGGTTTTGTATGTTTAGCATATCAAAGCTGTGAAAATAACCATGTTTGCATTGCCTCTTCTCTTTCCAGGTGTTCTATCATATCTGGGCCCTCAGACTGGATGGCACGAGTTGTGTGTGTTGATCAATATGGCATCTGGGTAAGGGGAACACCCCTGGCTGGCACTGCAAAAGTGTTAGTTTCAATAGAAGTGATGGCAGCTGTTGCTAAATAAATATGTCACATAACTGATTCAAATTGTACTTATTTGTAGCCCAATGTGAAATTTTTAACTAATGGATACCATCAGGCACAGTTCTAAACAAAGATTTTCTTCTAATTGTACTTTAATAAATGATATAGTCATCTACAGGATAAATGACTTTTTTTAAAATCAATGATTTAATAGATTTATGTTGGTCACTGATTCTTCCTCATCAATTAGTTAAAATACTATTCAAATATTTGAACTATGAAGTGGGTTTCTTTTGTAAAATTTCCCCCTTTTTTGACATCAGTTTGAATGAATTAATGATATTCCCACAGTGAAACTGTTCATTGCTCATGACCTTGTATCATGAATGTCTTTGTGAACCTCTTGTATGTACCATAAACATTTCCTCCTCTTTGAATATATGCAATAATCCTATCTCCAGCCACATGAATACTGGCCCTCCATATTATTGTAATGCTAACCTCCAGACTGCATGCCTGATAGCCAATACTTTATCACAGCTTTGCCTTTTTTATGGGTCTGGTGTCTCTTTAAAATGATTGCCCCTGTTTTGATCTGATTAATTTTGTGTGAGCACAAACAATTACTTTTCATCTTTATCTGCTCAGGAATCACCCTTTTTTATGGGCATCATTTATTACAAGTGGACAGCTACTTGTTTATTAGAATTTCAAGCAGCCTATCGCAGCTGAGATCTCCCGCGGTCTATATTTACATTTCGACTTCGGCTAAACAGGTATGACAAACACACATAGCAAAGGGCCAGCCATGGCCACACTTCATTTTCATATTGCCACCTCGCAGGCCAGACGGACTGGACTTAATGTAAAACTTCCTGACATGGAGGCAGGTGCTGAGCAGGAGGGGGAGAAAAGGAGAGAGAAACCAAATGAAAAAGGATGCAAGTGGGAGGAAGATGGAGGAGAAAAAGGAGGTGGGGTGGTGTGAGCAGGTTGACTGAGTATGTATTTGAGCTTTCAGGTGAGTGTCCATCATTTGGGGAAAGAGGATGGGTTCATGGCCTCTGAAATCCATCCATGGCAAGGGGTCTTCACAGTGAATATAAATATATGTGTGTGAGCCGTGGCCAGGGCCACTCTTGACAAGCCAACAGCTGTTAATTATGAATTGGCCTGCAGAGAGGGAGACAGGCTAGTGAATATGCAGAGCTGAAGGAGCGTGCAGAGCCCATGCAACACAAGTGTCAGACCCCCACTGCACCCGGAGTGGCAAGGGTTGACCTGGGTGTCAATCACTACCTCCGTCCAAGCAACAGGATGGGGATTACTTGGAATAGACCCAAAAAGCTGTTGTTTGACTCACATAGAAATTAACTTTTTTATTTGATTGCTGTGCAGAAAAAAAGAAGGCAAATGTAGCCCTTTCCTGACAAATTCCAGAATACTGACAGTAAATTTGGTGCAGAAATGTGGCAGTCATACATCAATGTTTATTTTAGCTGTAAAGTTAACCATTAGTTGAGCACTTACAGCAACCAAGACAAATCCAAGACTTCATGGCATAAAATAATCTAATCGCAAAAATCACAAGCAAGATTAAGCATACCAATTTTGATAGAGCATATGTAAAAGATGGATGTAGCTACCATGACACATATCAAAACCCAATGGTTTGTAAACTGCTGCAGCCACAAGTTCAGTATTCAGCTGTTATCATGTGTTTGTTTGTTTTTTCAAGAGCCCAAGAAGACCATGTTTGGAGGGACCATGAACACATCGATCAAAAGGACTTGCGTTTAGATAATCAAACCATCATAATGGAAAAAAAAGACATTGTTTTAGTATTTCATGAGAGAGGTTTGTATGTTTGGAATGGGAGTCTATTGGAGCCAGAGATGTTTTGCAGTCAGCGCTAGTAGCTATCAGGGGTATTGCAGTGAAAGGCACTTCTTTCTGTCTTCAAATCTGACATATTAATGCAATATGGAGGCAAAGAGAAGAAGAAATTAAGGTAATCTGTGTCATTAGTACGAGGGCATATGTCACAAAGTACAACACAGTTTTTTTGTGTGCAATGAAGGTGTTGCTGTAAATAGCTTTCAAATACTACGGTCACTTTCTTCATTGTGTACATAAATTCATTGTTCAAATACACTCAAAAGGTTCTTAATCTGACATTATGCATAAAAATACTTCAACAACTAACATCCATGATTACCTACAGTAGCCTGTATGTGATCTAAGCTTCCTGTTGGAAAAAAGTACCCCTTTCTGCCTGATGTTGAGTCCAGAGGAGAGGATGTTGAAAGTGTTGTGGAAGGAAGCAGATGTGTGGTACGTGAGTGGTTGTCATGCCAAGGCTAAAATCTAAATCTTACTTGTGAGATCTTCTCCCAAACATCTTGTTTCCCAGCAGTGACTTACCAGGACTTTTGGGCATCATTGTATTTACAATAACATTTTCTCTATTCTTCAACATTTTTGACAACAGTTTTCAAATCAAATTTTATTTATAAAGCACCTTTCAGTCCTGGGCAACTCAAAGTGTTTTACATATTAAAAACAATTTATGCATAAAAGAGAATTAAAACAGCCTTCACACACAAAAATAACAACAATATAAAAACATAAACATCTTTATAATTTCTTTCATACACAATCACACACACACAATCACCCACACACAAAGATAAGAAAAAGTTAACCCCCAACCGCCCCCACCCCAGTCTTCACAATATAAATTCTAGTCCCAGTGATTATCATAGTATAAAATCAAAGCTATTTCTTTTCATGTTGGGCAGCTGACAGATGCAACACTGACCCATCATCTCAACCTAAGGGGACGGGTACGAAATGTTATTTTTTGCATGGTATGACCATATTTTACAGTCAGTGGGTATGACAGTGTGGCTGCTTTGTATGCTAACTGCAGTACTCATCTCAGCATAACAATACAATTGCATTTGTTGATTAAAACGTGGAGAGTAATGTAGGCTACATGGTGGCACTTGGTGTTCAAGTGGTAAGTCAAGTGATGCTTGAGTGGATCAGCTCTGTTCTTAACCTGTGCAAACTCTAGTTTCTCTCACTAATGAAATTTAGGTGGTGAGCAAATATTGTTGGAATTATCCCAATTTGCACAGACATATTATGTAATTAATTAGCATTGGTATACGTGAACTTAAAATGACCTTCTATAGCGTGAACTCATGATTACAAGAGGAGCGTGTTCACATGGACCCATTTTGTAAAAGTGGAATATATAAATCTCAACCCCAAGTCACCAGCATATATCTTCATATATCTTATGTTTTCAAAAATTTTCTTATGTCACAGCCATACACATTTTACAAATATACACAATTTAAATGTACATGAAATAGAACTAAGTCTACAGCCATGTTGAGGGCTAGAGTCTAGCTTTCTTCTACAGTCACTGGTCTAGCCGCTAAACAGAAGTATAAGCTAAATGCTAGGATCACATGAGTTTTGGTAGCATTTGTTGCGCCAACAGGGACAATGGGGTATGAAATTCATGCATGTGCACCATTTTGATGAAACCTTTTTGCAAACTAACATTTAATAATAAGCTGATGTAATTAGTGATTAGACTGCAGTGGGGCTGTGGTGTGGTGGTTAGCATGGCTACCGGTCTTTCTGAGTGGAATTTGCATGTTCTCCCCATATGGTCCAAAAAAAAAGCATGTCAAGTTACCCGGCCATTCTAAATTGATACCCTTGGTATGAGTGTGCATGTGGACAAATCAGCAACTGTGAACAGAATAAAATGGGTACATAAAGTTTTTGCAACTTTTTGTTCATATTGAAGTTTTTTTTTTTGTTTTTTGTGTTGTTTCTTTTTACCAGATTTTAGTACAACTTGTGTGGACAACTTTATTAAATTGAATCCATCTGTGATGAATGAAAAAAATGTGGGCCAGCTTACTGTCACAGCTAAAATGGGCTAAAATGATAAACTAAATAACAAGTAATAGAAACAGTCTTGTGCTGTTTTTTTTTGTTTGTTGGTTTTTCTTTTCAAATATGTTTGGAGTATCGATTATAAAAGTCAACTGAACTAGTTCTACAGCCAAAACTTCTTTGGTTTCAAAGAGGACTTGGAAAAAAAGATAGTTTCAAAACAAAGACCTACAGATGATTTTGATAACTGGGATGTAGCTCTTTGTTGCATGCAGGTTTCTGTTCCTGCAGTGCTCAAGAAATTATATTAAAGTCTTTCATTATAAACTGAAATTTACCTTGCTTCATTGTGAGGAACTTTTCGAGGGGAAAAACCTGATAAAATAGAAAGACCTCAAGCAACAAAACCCTGTAATGACTTTTTAAGGTTTATTTGTCATCCATAAAAAACACATATGTCCCATATATCCAGTCATTGTGGTGAGCCTCAACATGTACACACAAAGCTATTCACAGAAGGACCAGGGTTAACAAGGCCTTTGCCTTTAATGACAGGAATATCTCCAGGAATTTTAATTAATTTTCCACTCCTAGCAGCTGAATCTGCGTTAATTTCCCCCTCAAGGACTTTTATAAATTTCATCATTAATAAAATCAGACATTCAATTAGTCCCAAAATCCAGATTGCCAACTGTTTCATAACAGTCCTGGTCTGATTTTCCCTTTTTTATTAGGTTGGGTGAAAAAAAGTTAAAACTAATTTCATTAATCTAATTGTCATAACTTCAAACCATCTCTTAATTAGTTTAAATTAATATGATTAATCACAATAATGACAAAAACTCATTCAATTACAGGTTTTCAATGGCAAGTGGATGTGTTGGAGGTGATAGGGGCATAAAGGATGAGGGCGGGAAGCAGAGCTGGCTGTGAGAGACGGGATTGGTCGTTATTATTCCGATGACTGACAGGTTATCAATCATGCTGCACTTTTAATAAAGGCTGCTGGAACTTCAGAGGTAGGACTGGCTCAGTTGTCTTCTTTCTTGTTTTATTTCTTCAAAATCCTTTGGAACTCTCCTTATTCCTCTATGAAATATGATCCCTCTTTGAATGACTTGAGCTGCACATTTTAATGAAGAGAGTGGTGTGCATAAAAACAAAAATGGACTCATCCATATGTAAATAAAAAGATGGCAGTGCATATTATCATCTCCACTACCCCCATTATTGCAGGAAATTGCATACGTTTATGTGCTGGAATGATATCACTTTATTTTCATTTGTCTGAACGTTCAATGAAGCTGCAGATGAGCCTGCCCCCTTTTGCATTCCCTTCTCTCCATTTCTCTGCAGACATATGGATCTGAGAGATGCCTGCTGCTTCAATTTCAATCAGGGCCACCGATCTAACAAAGCAGGAGAGCAGAAGCATGTCACCATTTGTCACATGCCACCGGGGCACAAGCAGAGCAGCAGGTACACCCTCGGGTGTGTTAGGCCAAGAGGGAGTTCTGCAGCTGCCAGTCTCAGGCAGGTTCCCTCTTGTCCCATGTTGTCCCCCTGGGACCAGCCACCCCAATGTCCCCACTCAGTTGTCTGGGAGGATTTGACCTGTGATCCACCCATCTGGAGAGACGGCTGCATTCAGGGGCTGCTTAGCTTCCATCACCCTGAGGAAGGAATCAGACGATCACTTGACCCATCTGGGGATAGAAATCCACCCTGGAGACTCCAAACATTTGAGTCCGAAAGATGCCCCTTTAGTATGTCTCTTTTGGCTGCTCATTCACTGCATCACTTCCGGCATCCTGCTTTGATCCTTTCACTCTGGTACTGAGCAGGGGAATTCACCTGCCACCCCAGGTAAAGTCAACCAAAGCCCACTGGAGCATTAAGCAAAGCATAGCACTGATACATATGTTATGTCTCAGTGACAGTGCTTATCATGCAGCTCAAGGGCTCCCATCCTTTACTCAATGGTTATATCTCAAACAGCTTTGGATCCATGTCTGATGCATATCTTGCCTGACAACATAGTTGAAAGCCTGGTGGATGACAGACTTGTAAAAGTATATGTATCGTATATGCTGCAGCTTTTACATTTTCTGTGTTCTGCTGTGGTATGTGTTTGTTGGCATTGTTTACAGTGTTTGGAGGCAATTGGATGTGTTGCAGAATCCACATGGTGAGCGGTGCCATACTTTCTGAATGCTGTGACCACATGGGGCAACATATGGAGCCATTTCCTTTTTTCTCTCCAGGACTTTTTAGACATGTCAGTTGGGCCTTAATCATGCATTTTTCTGCATGAGAGGAGAGCTGGAGTATCTGTGCCGAGCCGACTTTTGTGGCCATGCAGTCAATCAATAGTGCCCAGAATCAACTGTGTACACAACTCACATGCAAACATACACACTTACGGACAAACACAGTTAGACACACACATACAGTTTACCTCAGTCCCTTTTAGGAGCATGTGCTTATTCTGTCCGTTATTCAAACCACCACGCTCTGACCAGTGCCTTATTGTCATAATGCTTTTTAATTAGAGGAGAGTGGGAGCTGGTGGATGAGGGACCATACCTCAGTAGTTTAGCCTTCCAGAGACTCAGGGACAAAAAGGGCATTTTTCAAGGTCTAAACCCACCCTTCGCTCATATGCACAGCCATCTTTGAGTCCCCAGCCACCCTTGAGAGGGGAGCATAGCCTTCCATGTGCATAAAATTGAAATAAACTGCAGTCTGTATTTTCATTGGGGAAAGTGAACCCAATTTACACGCTGCTCCATTGGAGATGAGCACTCTAGCGTACCCTAGCTGGTAATCTTGCCCAGATTCCCCCTTTGTGTCCCGCATTATTGTTGAAATAAATAACCTTTCACTGCAATCAGTGTGGGGATCTTCACTTAAATTATCGCCCCACAGATAGCTCACTCATGATCTGCTTCTATATCCATTAACTATCCAGGAAAGTGATTTATTGGTGAAGGGTAAGAAAAAGGGGATGAAGAAAGCAAAGGAGTTGGTTTGGTTAGACAATAGTGCCCTCTACTGCTTGCAAAGTAGATCCCCATGACACAGAGGAGAATGTGAAAACCAGCACTGATAATATGTTCAACATGCTTGGTCTGAGTTTTGGAAAAAGGTATCAAGCTAAAAGATACTATTCCAGTTCAAACTTGAGCAAATCTTCAGTAAATCTTTTATAAACCGGTCAAACTCATAAAAGGTATGTCAAAGACTTGCAGTTCAAGAAATCTGGGAGACCTATCCTCGAAAAATACTTGAATTAATGCATGATCAAACACCACAAAGTCCATTATATCTAATTATCTATTACAAAACCCACCAAAAGTACAGCGCTTTCAGTCAGATGATGGGCATGGACATTATGCCCTCTCTCAGCAGCAATTTAAGCCAGGGCTCCCACACCTACTCCCCCTCTCATCCTTCCATCCCCTCCTCTGCAGTCCCTCCTTCCCCACACTCCTGTGATGTGTCGTTACACGCTCGGCTGCCTCCTCTTCCATGACAGACTGTTACTTCCTGGAGCGGAAACGCATTTGATTGTTAACATCTGGGCCATTACAATTGCAAACTAGGGCTCTGTACATCAATCAGGAAGTGATTTCAAAACAAAGAGACCGTCCTCCAATCAATCTATTGGGAAGCGGGGGCATTACATGCTCCTGTAATCCTGGCTAATTAGCGGGATAATGGGAATGAGATTTATGAATCTGCTGAGGAGAGTGGAGGTGCGAGGGCACACTCAAATTAGCAGGGATGCATGCCAGCCAGGGCTGCAATAAGGAAGATGTGCCATTGGTTTTTATCAACTTCTTGCTGCCTGACCATCCTAGGCTGGGTGTCACTGAGAAGGGAGCATTGCAGGGTGATATGCAGGCAGTGTGTGTGGTAGTGGTACAATATATTGAATTTCTGATTCAGAAGAGGAGAACCAGGACCAACATGTACGTGCTCTAGTGTCTGTTGAACATCTGGTGCTTCACAAACAAAGGTACAAATACTTTTATTAGAATGATTTTGTTGATGTTTACCTTTACTGAGTATGATTAAGCAGCTCCAGTTCATTGAGGTTAACGAGAATTCATTCATGCACACCTCGCTTAAGGTTCCACCGCAGCCTTTCAGTCGTATTGAAGTCAGAATTTTATCAGCAAGACCTTGATTATTTTCTTTTTCAGCCATCCTGGTGTATATTAGCTGTTGTACCTGTGATCATTGTCAGGTTGCTACTTACTTCCATAAGCTGTCAGACAGATAATCTAACATTTAAATCTAGAATACTTTGGTATACAGAGGAGCTCATAGTTGACTGAAGGTGTTTGTTAAAGACATAAAGACCTGGATGACTCTGAATTTCCTCTTTCTAAACTCAGATAAGACTGAAGTTGTGGTCTTTGTACCTGAAAAACTCAGGACAAAATTGTCCAGTTACTGTATGTAATTACTCTGGATGGTGTTAATTTGGCTTCCAGTACTACAGTGAGGAACCTTGGAGTTATTTTCAACCAGAATTTGCCCTTCAGTTTGCATATAAAACAGGTTCCTAGAACCGCCTTCTTCCACCTGCGCAATATTGCAGAAATTAGGGACATTCTGTCTTAGAGTGATGCAGAAAAAATAGTCCATGCTTTTGTTACCTTAAGATTGGACTACTGTAATTCCTTATTAACGGGCCGTCCCAGATATGCCCTAAAAAGTCTTCAACTGATCCAAAATGCTGCAGTGAGGGTGAAAACTAGCAAGTAAGATCATATTTCTCCAGTTTTAGCTTCTCTTCATTGGCTCCCTGTTAAATCTAGGATAGAATTTAAAATTCTTCTCCTCACATATAAAGCTCTCCACAACCAAGCAGCAGTATATATCAAAGATCTCTTAGTTCCTTATTTTCCCAACAGGGCACTTTGCTCTCAGACTGCAGGTCTACTGGTGGTTCCCAGAATCTCTAAGAGTCGACTGGGAGGCAGAGCCTTCAGCTATCAGGCCCCTCTCTTATGGAACCAGCTCCCAGCTTTGGTT
>JBBBVU010000021.1:9857483-9869244 GCA_037177055.1 Atherinosoma microstoma | reverse complement strand
TAACGTGGTTTCAAACAGTCCAGAAGCTGAAACAGACACAGAAAAGAAGCCAATCACAAGACATGGAAAGCAACCAGAAGGGCAGAAAATAATCTGAAAGACCTTTCATTCTTTATTTCCCTCTTAGTAAAAAAACCCATATGGATACAAGACCTACCACAAAGTGTTTATTTTCCACCACGATCATTTTAATGTAACAAATATTTATAACAAAATAGGTCAAACATCCATTCTTTAAATGCTCTGGGTAAATCATGTAACACTTGCTGTGTGGTGGCGCGTGTGTGTGAGGCATTGTTTCCCTGGAGGTGGCTGTCTCGGTGGCACCTCAAAGCCTCTTCCTCCCCAGCGGCCCCAGGCCTGACCTTGCCCCGCTGGCACGGGGACATCTCCCATTAAAGCAGTGCATTGTGATAAGGCCATTTCTTTTCCTTCAGCATCCCTTTAATGTCATCCCTGAAATATGAAGTCATTAAGCGATATTAAAACAGTGCTGACAAACTAATTAACAGAAGACATTATACGGGATGGGCTCGATTAATCCGCTTTAATTGCTCTTTTAAATGGGGGCTCCAATTAAAATTAATAAAGATTTACTGGTGATCACACCAAACTACACTAAGAAGTGGTTGTCTGAAGGGCAGCCTAAAGTCAGCGGCCTCCAATCTCAAGTTACAGTCCCTTTCGCTCCGAGCGCCCTCCCAGAGTGAGGCTGCCAAAAAGCCCATATCTATGAGCAGGAGATTAAACAGAGGGACCGTCCCAGTGCCCCCAGTCCCACAGCTTGTATCATCTCTTGCTCAAGGGTGTTTGATCTTGCCTTTGTCATTCCAAGACCCCACTAGGGAGACAACAGCTCATTGTTTTATCTATTAATATTAAGCCACACACATGAGTTGTGCTTCGCAAACACCCTAACATATAATAGTGATAACATTTTTCCAAAAACGTCTGTAAGTGTGTAGGCTAACATTTTATGGGCTATGTCAATGTCCACTTTCTTTACGTGTTGGCTGTCAGAGTCCTCTGCAGCCTCTCAGTTTCTACACATTGACAAGTGCACCACTTTGTGGGGGTTTGTGTACATGACAGAATCTGATGCTGCATGCTCAGTCGTCTTAAATCTTAATGTTTTAGAGCAGGTTTATTTTTCAATGAGTTGTACAATTTTTTTAATTCATTTAAGGAATACATTTGCATAATGTTTGATGTTAGTTTCAGAGCTGAAGCCAGGCGAGCCGATCTGTGTGTACTACAGCAAAGATTCACTAGATGATGCTGTTACTCTTCTGTAAATAAGAGCATGTTTCCCCCCCAACAAGAAAAAAAAAAGCTGAAATTTTCTTTGTTTTGCTTCTTTCAGCACTAGACTAGAAGAATACTCTTAAACAGAGTGTTTTATATGTAACTGTGAATTTCCAAAAGGTCAAACGTGTAAAAGAGCATATGCTCCAACTGCGTCTTTTTTAATTTGATCACGTCCCGTTGCCTTTTTACTTTTCATTTCATCTTCATTACAAAGAAATGCTCTGTTTTATCTGAGACTTTCTAATACAGAACATAATTTCATATCGCACCATTTAAGTTGAAGCCTCGTCAGCCGGAGGCGGTTAAACAACTGAAGGCTTTTTATTTGTTTTCTTTCATTATGTCGGAGGTTACCAAGTCTTGTTCAGAAAATGTCACACAACAAATTAATTTGAGCAAAGCACTTTGGTTCAATCAGAGGCATTTTAATTGAGTTGAGAATGTAAATCAATTTACTGAAGAAGACTGATCTAATTGAAAAGAAATGTCTATTAAAAGATTAGTGAGGTTTATTGTCTCCAGTCTTTGTCATCAACCAGTCCAACCATTGTTTTAATTTCCTTAATGTTATCATTTCTGATGTAATTGGTGCTTGGATGCCTAACAGGTTTTTCAATTAAATGTTTGGTTTTGGGTGCTGACATCGTAAACTCACACAGTGGCTGAAACAATGTACTTTAATAAAAGTTCTCCATGTTGCATGTATCATATAGGACTCTTTATTCTTTTTATTCATTTTTTGTTTAAAAAAAAGAAGCATTTTGTAGTCTTTTGGTGAATATTTAAATGAACTGCAAACATGCAATAAGTAGGGACACTGACTATTACTCATCACATTGTTGGGTTTATATAAAGCCCAAAGAATCAATAGTTGCCCGTCTTTGATTTTCATGACATCGCCAAACTTCCACGTGCATTTACCATCAGCTTGCTTTGAGTGAGTGCCTGGAAGAAAGAGTCAGTGGGTTTGTGGAATTTTGCTTTGGTGGCACAACTGCGATATGAGGTCACCTCGGGCATTAGTCATTAGGAGGGAATGCATTGTGGCTGTTTTTAAGACATGGCAGTTGCCCGCATCCGCAGCCGCCACACAATGAATGCAGGCCTTAGAAAGTTGACTTGAATTGGCTTCGGTGAACAATGTGAACAGCATAGTTTGGAGGGACATTTAACAGCTGGCTGCTGGATGTGGATTAGAGGCACCTTAGGGGCCCAGCACGGGGATGCAGTGTTTTTACTGGAGAGTTAAACATTTGCAGCCAAAAATGAAAGCTTCTTATATGTTGTGGTTATTGTGAAAGAAATTGAAAAAAAAAGAGACCTTATTAATCCCTAAAGGGAAATGATTACATAACAAATGAGTTTTGTGTCATAATTTAGTGCATCTTTAATTTCAATAATCATCCAGAACAATGTTTGTGAGCAAAATATCTGAAAACGATTTTTCTTTACAGGAGCCGTACCTTCACACACGATAAGAAAAACAATGATGCGTGCAGTCTTCAAAGCTTATAGTATACAGCAGAACTATAATACATTATGCAACAGAAAAAAGCAGTGCATGTACATTTATGCAACACTTAGAGCGAAGAAATGAAATAAAATTAAAAACAAACTACAACTGATTTTGTCTGACGGAAAACTACACTATAAATGGTTACATTTTCGGGAACATTTTTACACAACTACTAACTCAATAACTGTCTAAATACAATTAAGTGAAAATTGAAACAAAATCCACAAGAGATTCACTATTTATTTTTTATTTTCATCAGATTTTTTTCTTTTTTGAAAAAGCAAAGCACAATATTTGAGATAATTTGCAACCTTAAAAATGGTGTGTGTGTATGTATGTGTATGTTGGGAGGGGTGTGTGTTTTTCTTTATACAAACGTAATCTATATTTCACCTCACTAAAATGCACTACAAGACATAAAGAAACACTTTCAAATGTTTTAGTTCAAATTCACTAACTTATTCACCTGGACATTTATTTCATTCACTTCAACCTATAAGTAGGAAGATGTTTTGAACTCCTCTGGAACGTCGCTGTCCAGCTTACAGATCACCTTGTAAATGGCCTTTTTCCAGGAGGGATCGGAATCTTTGGCTGCAGAAATGGCATTGTAAAACTCGTGCAAGGTGATCTCAGCCACCTCTAGGAACCTGTCAGGCACCTGGAAAACAAAAAGAAAGTGTTAAAATTATAACTGGATCTTGTTATAACTTTTTTTTTTTTTTTTTTGCTCATATAAAGCTGGGTTAAAAAAATATTTATCTTCAGTTTTCCAAAATACTTGAAATAAGGACCTGTAGAAAAATACTTCAAACACTCAAGCTGATGAAAGGGAGTTTGTCTCTTTGTTCTCTGAGCACATCGAATAAATGCAATGCAGAAATCATTAACTTCCAATTACAGGCCTGTGTCATTAGTTAGCCTTCTTGTCTTGAGCCTAAATTAAATACAGGTGAGCTTTCGTCCAAGGGATTTTGCCCAGCTCCTTGCAGCGGGAGATAATTATTAATTCCAGCAGAAATAGGTGAAACATCTTCATCTTTCAAGACTGCTCAGGTCCAAGATCTATGTCAAGGCACAAGTTAAACAAAGCATTTGTTGTAGATCATGTTAAAAAAATATGGGCATAGCCCATAAATACAACAGAATCTATAAAAAAAACCAGATGGATTAATTTTAGATGAGAGAAAAAGGAGTGAGAAAACTGTCCCTCGGCACTTGTTTCCCATCCACTTGCCAGTTCGCACAACAGTTGTTAGCATAAGTTATTTTTCTTTCCCCTCATCTCCTGACACAAAAGCATCCCTGGGAAAGGAATGTCTTGGTCCCAAGGTAAAGAAAACGGTCTCATCCCTTTCCCACCAAACAGCCTTCTCCCTCGGAATCCACAGCGTCTTTCTCAGCATTCCGCATCAGTAGCAATCTCTGTCTCGCTCAGGCGTACTGGTCCTCTAATCCTGAGTTGTTTTAGCGGGATTTTGCGGCTTCCTCTTCCCACAGTTTGATAAAGCATCACTCTGGAGTTTAGATAATGGCTGTAAAGGCTGGCCAGCCACAGGTGCAGTGTGACACACAGGTCAGCATACAAACATACATGACCACAGCCACACAGTGAACGTCTGACATACATCGGCAGGCTCGTAACTTACGAAAGCATCCACTCTGATGTTTGCATTGATTAGTTTGACTTTTTCTGGTGGTGGCATAGTGAGAAGATTAATATAACCTTATATTCGCCTGGTAAATACAAAACTATTGACAACAACTGGCTGGCTTATAGCATTGACTGAAGACTGGAAATAGAAACAGACCAGTTTGTCCAGATTAAACTAAATCAACCCAGACATTTATTAGAAGTTAGCGTGATTGTTTGTCAGACACTAACTTCTCTAAGTGTCTGCAAAGGACTGCACAGTTAAGAGTTAAGAAATTATTTAACGCATTTTCCCCATGAAAAGCTATCAGGAATAATGGGGAAAAGGGTTTTCAACTCATTTGTCTCTGCATTAGAAACCAAATAAACAAATTTCCCAAGATGTTCAACTTCAACCATTTGATATCTAGAGACAAATAAAGGCTTTCTCTTGGTTGCAAAAATGTATCATTACAATTCCTTGATTTTAGGAACTCTCACCTCACCACCTCAGTGTCTAATATACGAGAACTGCTGTATTTCTTAAACAAAAGAAATTGCAACAAAAGAGAGTGATGACTACTAAATGACACTTACATGAAAGTCATTGGCTTTATTGTAGTGCATGTTCAGTGCCCGGAAGAGCTCGGAGTCCCTACTAACTGTAATGTCTTTGACGTCGCTGACACCGTCAACGATGGCCTGGCGGGCAAACTTCTCCATCTGGATGTAGTAGAACTCCCTGAAGTTGCTGAACCACTTGATCAGCTGGGAAGTGATGCAGCGATTGAACTGAAAATGGAGAGAAAAGATTTATTGATTTAATATAATTTTGAAAACTTTAAAGCAGAGGAGCGAAGGGCGTGTGCCGCAACCATGAATCCCTGCAGGACCCAGAATTCGTTGCTCGTTGTTGACTCAGACTTTTTATCCTTGTTGTGTAAAGAGCAAATAATAAGACTGTGTGATGTTTACATTTTCAACCATTAGCATTATTGCCTTCAAATCGGGATTTAGTACCTGTAGGGCAAAATGCCACCTGACAGTCAGTCATTCTATGCAACATTAATTGCTCTGATTCTTTCCCACCAATGTCCAGGATGAAAAAACATCTGTCGGGGCGCTGTGTTTCTAAACTCAGTCTTGACATTAGTCTTGTTATTCTATCTTGTCATCCAGAAAGACAGAAAAAAAATGCCTAAGGGCTGGGCAGGCATCAAAGACGCTTCTTCTCTCTGGTGTGGTGGGTGAGAAAGCGGACAGCATAAGGACAGAAGGAAGCTTCCCTCTCATTGACTCGGGCTGATAGGATGGAATCAGACACTGGGATTATGTGCTCTTTTGTTCAGTGCCACTTCCCACCACAGGATTGTAAGCAAGGAGGAGACGTTCGCAGGGCTGCAGCAACAGCATCCTCCCCCCTGACCCGGGGGGTCAGTGCAGATTGAGAGGCAGGGGCCCGCACATGGCTCAGAGATCCAGGAGACAAGATAGGAGATGAGATGGAAGAAGTGTTTGGAGGAAATTGGAAGGGAAGCAGGACAAGAGGCAGGTAAAAAGAAAGGAGCAGAGGCACTGAGGTTGAATGAAAAGAGCTAACAACATGAGGACACAGTGAAGGAGACAAAAAGAGGATAAAAAAGGATGACAAGGCGAAAATACACAGGATGTTGTGTTTAGGACCAGCTCACCACTGCCTGGTTGCAACTGCACAAGTCTCTAATACCAACTCTCTGTTGACACTCAATAGCAATGCCTTGCCTACAGAGTCCTTTGTCACTCCATTTGCTGACTGGAGAGGCTTTTTTAAAGAGAGAATGCCCCTGTATCTCCCTCTGCCCCCAGGACATACTAGCAGCTCAGTGGCTTTGTTATTTAAACCCTCTGCGTTTTTGTTTCTCTCCTCCGACACACTGCTGATTTTTTTCTGTCCCAAACACACAGTGACAGGTAGACACCAGGGGGTAAAACACAGGACAAACAATTTTCCAAGTTGTTGACACATAAGGATAAAAAGCTTTTTTCTTTTCTTCTTTTTTTTAAGTGTAAAAAGATAATTACCTTGACATCAGGGAAGTAGGTTTTCAGGACATTGGAGCTGGGGTAGCGAGTGTAGAAGAACATGAGCTTTGCCTTCTTCAGATGACTCGGAGTGAGACCCTCCTGGATGTTCACATTAACGTTAAAGAAAACTGACAATTAAATCTAACACACAGCCGCACAGTCCCGTGCAAAGTGATAGTGGGCCAGAGTATTGTGTTGCCTCAATCTTCGGCTAAATTGAATTTCGCTAAAGAACAGCTCGGCATTAACTAGGGAGTCAATAATGATCCTAACATGTGCTTATTGGCAAAACAGAATCACGAATTAGATTAGGGATTTTTAATTAGAGAGCAAAGCACTTCATGGCTGGGAGTTAAGACAGCTTGTTTTGAAAATGTTTTGAAAGGAGATGCTGATTTTCAGATGTAACTGAGTTGATTTAAAGACAACATATGTTGCCATGTTTCATTCTGAAAAACCCTGCAATCTTCTTTTTTTTTAAACTTGTGCCCAATAGTTCCAATAATTTAATTAAAACACATATTCCTTTGCTGGATATATTAATATTTGCAATTCTTTTGCAAGTTTTCCTCCCCCTGGCAATGAAGGTGCTCAGGATCACTTCCTCTGTAGCCTACCACCTAGCCTTAGGTCATAATATCTTCTTATCGGGTCACTTCACAACACATTTATTAGGCAACCCTACCTTTGAAATAAGGAAGTTTGGATGAAAGATTTATGTGGCATTGTTCAAAGAGAAGCAGAGCTATTTGCACTGTAAAGATAAAGTGAGTCCTGAGACCACATATTATTCCTCTCTAAAGCTCTGCAATAAGAAAATAGACTAAACTTATCAATTTTATGATTAAATTTAGAATTCTTGGATTCAAAATTAAAGAATTCATGTTTAACGATTGAATTCAGATATTATTTTAATCATATTAAATGAGGATATGAGCAATAACAGAATTAAAAATGTGTTTTTCCTTTAAAAAACAACTTGATTTACATTGAGTTCCCCTGAAGAAAAAAAAACCTATTATTTTGCACTCTGTTTCAATCATATACCTACTGATAAAGGTATCCAACAACAAATGCTCAAGAGAACAGCTCAAGTGTTATGGTAGGGAGGCACTTGTGGTTTCCACTAGCACTCAGATGTGACCTTTTAGATGCACCCCTATCACTCTGATGATGGAGAAATAGATCCTGCACCTTTTCAAGTCTGAAAAAACTACGCTTCCTGAAACAGAAACCGAAGCTTTCTCTGCCTTTGAAAAATTGGCTTTTGTTCCTGGCAATTCTTATCAAAGCCTTGTATTCCTTTTTATTTGTCTTTTTCTAGACTTAAAGTCATTACTCTGCTCAGATTAAAGAAGATGCTGTAATTTTCTATGGGGTTAGAGAGATCAAAGGAAAAATTCTCCTTGAAGTTTGTTACTGGAACTGCCCATGTTGAAGTGAACCTCAACCAGCCATTGTTCAAATGGAAGAGCTGAAATATGGAGAGGATTTCTAAAAATAAATGAAAAAAAGGTAAATATTGTGTACGTAAAATAATATCACAAACCTTTTTCTGAGCTACGGGATGAATACGCATCATTAGAATGTAACATTAAGGTTTCCACAGACATGTGAAATACATAGAAGGTATTATATGAACGAATATATATAATAAAATGATTTCAGCCAGTTGTTACATCACTATACTTTCAACTTGTATATGTTGAAAACAGACATGGATATACTGTCTACATTTTTCATTGGGCTTTTTAGGATGGTCGCATAAATCTGCTCTGTTTCAACTGTTTGAAAGCAAAGGATATGTTGAGGGACATGTAGGGGTTTCGTTCAGCCATGCCCTGGAGTTCGCCACACTCGATCTTGATGTGAGGGAGACACAGATTGTCGACTGCCACCGCCCCCAGGGAGGAGGGACGGGGATGGTGGCCGAGATGGCTGGATGTCACCTTGGACCTCATGGCAATTGTGTCCCAGGGCAGGTCCACTGTGTCTGGAGAGGTCCTGTCCATTGACGGGGGCATGCAAGGCAGAGCCCCAAAGTTGGAATGCGGCCCGTACTTCAGAAGATGCTCCAAGATGTGGTTCTCATGCAGAGGGGTGCTGTAATTGAATTGAAAGGGTGTCTGGTGCACAGGGTAAGGCCTCTTCACTGTTTGGGGGACTGAGCTCACAGGGGTCACGGTGGGCTTGCGGACCACCAGTGACAGGGCCTCTGTCTGGTCCTGCGGCGGGCTTTGAGCCTCAGAGCTTTCATAGTACTCCATTGATCGGGATTTCACTGTGGCTTCCTCAGCTTGGGGCTGGTCGAGGGCAGAGCTAACCTGCTGGGTCTTCCTGTCTGCACTCACATTGATCTGCATCTCTGGCGAGGAACACATACGCTGCTGGGGGGACAAATTCAGCCCCGCGGAGGACACCTTCTTAAACACTCTGTCCACACAATCATCAACAGCTCTTGAGAGCTCCTGCTTCAGGGTTTCCTGTAGGTTCTGACTTTCTCTTTGTTGTAACAGGTAACCAAACACTTTCATTCGGTCTTTACAATCTGCAGTCAACCTGCTGTTCTTCCTCTCAAAATCTTCTTCACTGCTTATGTAGCACGACTGTGTGCTTTCTCCCAGGATGTCATGCTCAGAATCAACTTCTGTCACATCTCTCTTTTCATACTCAGGATCTTCCTGGTTGTAAACTTGCAGAAACTTTTCCTGGAGCTGGTGTAGGAGTCTTTGCATGCTGTGAAGCTGCTCCTTCAACTTGTGACACTCCTCTTCCTTGGTGTTGCAGTTTTCACCATTGCTGCTGCCAGGTTTTCTGCTCACCTGTCCAGCAGCACTGTGATCCTGGTGCTGAGGCAACCTCTGCTTACGTTTGTTCTCCCTGTATGATTCTCTGGCCTCCCTGTTGTCTCTGGCATCTATGTCAGACCTCTCAGTGTCTCCATGTTGCCTGCTGTTAGGAGAACCAGCCATGACCCTGATAATATTCTCCACTCTGGCTCTTTTGGCCTGCAGATGATCAGTCGTTGGATGATCTCCTTCTGGGCTTGCTCCTGTGGAGACGCGGCCACTGGGCGATGCAGCTTCCACCGTGCTGTCCTTTGAGGAGACACTGCTCTGGTCCTCCTGGCCGGAGTCAGCGGCAGTGGAGCTGGAGAGGTAAAAATGGCTTTCATCCAGTGCTCTTTTGTTATGGATTGTCTTGCGGAGGAGTTGAGAGATGATGGACCCGTTTGAGTAGGAGGCCAGAGGTTCGTCATACATGTTTCTGCGGAAGCAGGGCAACATTACATCAGCTTTGTCTTCCTCTAGGCAGCTCTCACTTGAGCTGTGCATACTCTGATCAGGAAGACTGAGGTTCATGCTCAGTGTGGGTCTTTACACTATACACGCTGATGATTTGGAGATGTGTGATGTACAAGAATCTGAAAAGACAAATATTTTAAAAAAGCTTAGATAAAACCCAGCAAAAAATGATTATCATTCCTACTTAAAAAAAACATTTAATAACACTTTTGGGTATAAAATTGCTTTACAGTGGCTAAAAAAATAAGCGTGACTTACTGTGTCATACAGTTATGAAAAGATCAGGCAATGTCTATGTTTTTCACCTATATAAATCTGTAAGAAAAGTAAATACACCTCATAAATTTAAGATGTAATGCTGTCATTCTGTATAGAAAAATTCACAAATACACTTGTGATCAAACTTGAGCCACCAAATACAGCCTGTAGATAAATCAAGAATATTACCACAATCCTCAGCTCACTTCAAAGAATAATGAATTAATAAATACTAATCTTAAATGAAGAATTTTTTGTCCCCTTTTATCTTTGGATTGTAAAAATAGTTAACCCAGAGGATAAAAAGAATTGGGATGGAACAATGAAAGGTAAATTTCAGCTGAGCCACGGTCCACGCGATAGAAACGGTTCAGTGAAGACATACAAGTGTAAAACTACCATGGAATGATCTTTTTTCAGGTTGTCATTTAATGTAATAACCCAGATGATCAACAGTGTTTAAAAAAAAAATTAAAAAACTTCCGTTAAGTGAAAGCATCTAATGACTTCAGTCACTTCAATAGGTGTAATTTATATTTTCTTTTAGTGAAAACGTAATTTAACTGACATTATAAAAAATGTACCTGCATATATGTGTGGAAATAACCTGCTTAAGAGGAGCAGACTATACTTATATTTTATATTTTAAATATATTTTATGACAGCAATACACACAATTTAAGAAATTGCTCCTTTTTTCTGTTCTTTTTTTCCTTTTCTATGAATACATGTTGAGACTACTGTTAAACAACTTGAGTTAAGAAAAGTCTTTTCCAACACAAACATTATTAGAGTACATACTAGTATTGCAAGTAAGGGTACTTAAGCAAATTATAAATAAAAAAAAATCTCATTCATAAAGGCTTCACAAATCTAGACCAAGATAAAGGTGCTTTAGAAATTCTGCTTTAGCTATCTACTTTTTTGCTGTTCTAAAAAGATACAAAATCATTGAACATTTTTAGTCATAAAACCTCAAACATTTCTCTTAAAACGTTAATAAACACCTCTTTACTCCATTAAAAACCCGGTAAACATGTAATAAAACTAGTTGCCAACTGTGCTGCAAGGGGAAAAAACAGACAGAAGTGCACTTCTTTCATATGAAAGAAAAAGAAAAAACAAACCCACTAAACTGACATGATGAGTTTTTAAAAAAGAAGAAGTGAGCTGCATACATGCACTTTATCATACTCCTTCGGGTGTGCGGTTTAATCGCGGTTGACAGAGACAGTGAGCGGCAGTGATGGGACCTTACCTGTTGCGCTGGGGCGTGCTGTCGAGCTGATGGCCTCGCAGACTGTGAGGTGGCTGGTGGGAGTGCGGTAGAGTCGATGCATCAAAGCTGGGGCGTGGTCATGTGAAGGCAGTGAGGTGGTCAGGGACTCATCACCACCCAAAACACTACCTTCTCAGGAGTGACAGCCTACGCGAGATGGTTCAGTATTGGGTTTCAAAACGGATGCAATGAAACCTGCTCAAAGACAGAGATGAGTAGAGGAACTAATTGAATAGAGAAACGTATTCATATTCTTAGCTAACAAGTAGTTCCTTTTTGTCTGTTTTCCACTAAATAGATTAAAACACACAAAATATAGCCTATAAAGATAGATAGATAGATAGATAGATAGATAGATAGATAGATAGATAGATAGATAGATAGATAGATAGATAGAT
>JBBBVU010000021.1:9837039-9853131 GCA_037177055.1 Atherinosoma microstoma | reverse complement strand
TTGTGGGGGTGTGCCTGTAGAGACAGGGTATAGATAGATTTGTGGTGTATATAACAAATATATATATATATATATATATATATATATATATCACCATTAAAAGCAGAAACAACACTTCCACAAATGGTTATAGATTGGAATCTGCCCAATAGGAAAAGCTTTTTGAAACCTGATATCCTCTTAAACACTGGAATGTAAATATTTGGTCATAATTCTATCTAAAACGAAGATAAGAATTGTTAAAACAGCTTTTATTAATTTACAAGGAAATGTTATTGTCTGCACTTGCCCCCTGTGTTGAAGAGGACACTTTGAGGATTTCTTTCCCCCACAAATGTGTGGTGTCAGCTTTCGGCTATTCAGGGTTTTCTATGTATCCTAATTGGATTGACATTGATGGTCTGGAGGAAGACTTCCCAGGCTAGGGCTCATCTGGAGCCGAAGGAACTAGTCAGAACAGGAGGCTGGAGCATCTGCAGGGGCCCACAGAGACCTGCGCTCTGAGTGGAAGAGCTGCCTCAACCGATATGGGCTTTTATGACAGCCCAATAAGATTTACAGGCTCTAGAAAGTGAAGATTTTTATCGCTTCTTCTCTCCTTTCTCGGAGAGTCTGTGTCTTGGGAGGGGCTAATTATGTTAGTGGAGAAACCCTAGAGCTACAACAGGGTTAGAGACAGGAAAACAAACAATTAAAAAGAGAGATACAAGAGAAAAATGACCAATAGTGAAACAATTAGCAGACCTGTTTCAATAGCTTTATTCAACACTGTCTGCAGCAGCATTATTTTTATAGCCATATTTGCTTTTCTCTGAAAAACTATTGCATATTTACCACCTGTATTTTTTTAAGTATAACAATATTTGATTTTTTTTTTTATGGATCTCAAGTAGTGAGCTTGATTAACTAACTAGTAGATCTGCAGTATTTCATGTATAACATGAACCATAGGTTGCTTGCCATAAAGTATCAGTTTGTACAACATCCAAGTAACCAACTTCACTGAGCTGTTCATGGCTTTTTGTGTTTGTTTTTAAATATATATTATATTACATAATTTGGAAAACAAGCAGTCAATACTGTAACTTGGTAATTCACCTGAGGTTTCACCAATGCCTGGTGAAATAAAACAAGTAATTGTTAACCCATGATTGCTAAGCTTTCTCTACTGATTTAACAACCTCTGTATAGGTTTTTTTTCACCCTTTTTTGTTTAATCCTGCTTGTTTTCAGGTTGTAAACTGATCTCTCTGTTTTTTGTTTTTCTGTTTTCCTGCAGCAACATCTCTGAGATGAGGAAGGTTTACAAAGACGCCTTCCTGAAAAAACATAACATCAAGTTGGGCTTCATGTCTGCATTTGTGAAAGCTGCTGCTTACGCTCTAGTTGATCAACCTCCTGTCAATGCTGGTATGAAATGAGTATTTTTTAAATACTGAGAAACCTCAGTTTACCTGTCTTTGCGTGTTTAGTATCAAGTCATAGCAAGTGTTTGTGGTGAAGAAAAGGATTTAAGTTTCAGTATCAATGATTGCCCAACCTCAAAACCAACTTATTTATTTCCTGGAGACTACCCTGACCTATTTAGATTGACCACACAGAAAAGGGGTGGTCCATGTTGCTGCCTTTTAGAGATCTATAATGGTCTGTGGGTTTTTCTCGCCACAGCTTTTTACTTGAATGTGACAGGCAGCGGTGTACAAGAAAAGAACTTCATCTTGGTAGCAAATGTCACGATGATTTACAGTTTAATGCGTACAGACATTTCTCCTTTTTACAACAATTATTTTCCGTTTCCAGTAATTGATGACACAACCAAAGAGATCGTGTACAGGGATTATGTTGACATCAGTGTGGCTGTAGCCACGCCAAAGGTAAGACCAGTAAAGGGGAGAGGGCTTCTGTTTCTTCAGTGAAAGGCAGAATATTCAGTTATGTGACTTCTCTTTCAGGGTTTGGTGGTTCCTGTAATTCGAAATGTTGAGGGAATGAACTTCACAGATATTGAGAAGGCAATTAATTTGTTGGGAGAAAAGGTAATATTTCATTTTGCATCTGAATATGTTAATGAGACATCTTCTTTGTTTTTCACTTTATGTGTAAAAAGTTATCCTGAGATTTCCTCATGATGTGATTTGGATTATAATGTGTTCACAGGCTCGTAAGAATGAGCTGGCTGTTGAAGACATGGACGGAGGCACCTTCACCATCAGCAATGGTGGCGTGTTTGGGTCCATGTTTGGCACACCTATCATCAACCCACCACAGTCTGCTATTTTAGGCATGCATGGGATCTTTGACAGGCCTGTTGCAGTTGGTGGCAAGGTTTGTGTCTTCACACTTTGGTACATGCAGAACGGAAGATATATCTCTGCTGCAAATGAAAGCTCGGGTCTTCTGTTGCCAGTTTTTGCTGTGTTCAGTGATCAGAAAACCACAGCTAGTTTGGCACATGATCTTAAAGAGTATAGTTTTCTGCTAGTTAAAAAACACCCCTAACAAACTGCATATATTATAAGGATAGGTCTTTAATTCTCAAGCTGGTTGATGCAAAATTTGTTGTCATAATTACATTATCATTCTAATCCGATCACTACATATTAACACGAGTTGAAGTTGGTCAAAGTTAAGATAAAATAAATAAAATGGTAGAGTTGGAAATTGTTAATTATACAGTAAATTATCAATTTTTGTGGTTTTATATCAAAACAAGCTTATTTGTTTCAACCTTAACAGGTTTCACTTTTATTAAACCTTTTGTTTTATTGTTCTGTTTAATATATATGAAATTTTGACTTTTTCTAGGTGGAAATCCGTCCAATGATGTATGTCGCCCTGACATATGATCATCGTCTGATCGACGGTAGAGAGGCTGTCACTTTCCTGCGCAAGATCAAGTCAGTAGTGGAAGACCCCAGGGTTCTGCTCCTTGATATGTGAACCCTTGTCAACTCCAGGCCCAACCAAACAAACCACCCTACACAAACAGTGGCTGTACTCACCTGATGAACATTACTGTAACTGCAGTTATTGTATTGTTGTATTGGTTAACTAGGAAAAACGGATTTGTGGCGAACAGTTGGGTTGTGCAATGGACATTTGTAAGACTGGCAGTGGTAAAAGGTTTGGGGCTTTTGTGGAGAAATGTCGGGGTTGCTGGTGCTGGTCTTTAGATCAAAAAAGAAAATACTTGTTCGCCATATGTCATTTTCTATATACAATTGAAAACATTTTCCACTTATTGTGAGATGACAGGCAAGTTCAAATATAACTGCATAATTTGATTTTATTACTTTGGTTGAGAGAAGAACAATGAGCACATATTGGGCTAGAAAAAGATAAAACACTATGTTTTAAGATCTCCAAAGTGAAGAAATCCACAGAGATTTTATACCATCTAGTTCACAGAATATTGGTATGAGGAAAAAATCTTTTTGCTGTGTAAGAAAGACTATTTAAGAAAAAAGTTTTAAACAATAAAAATGTCATTACCCAACTGTAGTTGTTTGGATGTTTTTGTTCCTTCCGTAATAAACAAAGGATGAAATGCTCTAAATCATTGTTTGTTATGACCTGAATTTACCTTTTAACAAAAACCATCAATTCTCCTAAAACACTTGCAGCTTTAAGGTATTTGACAAGCTTATTTGTGCCAAAGCATCTTAGTGAACTGGAAGTTTAAGGTGTCTGTTTTCATATAATCCCAAACTGTCTCCATGATGTGGATTTGGAGCTCATTCCCATTGCTGATAATTCTTCATAAACACTGGTTGTGTTTTGGAGCTTTTGTGCCACAGTCACTCAGGTACCTCCTTAATGGAAATTATGAGTCAAAATTTATATTGAATGTGGCAAAAATATGTATGTCTAACAAGCTACTGTTATCTGGTGGAATATGACAAAGGATTTTCTAGATCAGCTCGATTGAGCCTTTTAACTGCATCACCTATAAACAAACCTGAAAAATGTATTCCAAAGTTCTTGAAACTACTCATTGCTACAGTGCAGTTTTATTAGTTTGGAGGATTTTATTTTCAGGGAACAAATGTATTTATATTTCAGTTTTAATCCTTTGTGGGACCAAAATTAAATCTGTTGATTAATAGTAACCAAAAGTCTAAAAAAACATTTTATTGTAAGATGTTATCTTTCATAGATATAAAAACAAGATGTAACAATTTATTGCCTGCTTTCCTTATCTTTCTACAATAATTGGTAGATGACAGTCTAAAATTTTAAGATTGGGTTGAGTTGGCATGCATTGTAATCATGAAGTTAATATGTAAAAAATTAACTACCTAATATGCATTATTAATTAAACCAACATGCCTCATACTGCTAGTTAGAAGTGATGGATTCTTTAGTTCCATATCGTCTATGGGACATATTTCACCACTTTTATTTAGTCCTTTTTTCTTTGGGAAGCACAAAATACAGTTCAAATCTGTGCTACATCCAGTCTAGCCACAGTAGGATCCAGCAGTGTTTTTTATTTAAAGTCCAGTGTAACATAAATCAATGAGATGCAGGGCAGCCATTTCTGCTAGCAGGTCAAAGCCTTCCAGGAAACTCCACCGAAGAAGGGATGACACTTGATGTCGCTTACTCCTCCACCTCCGGATCCCAAGCGGTAGCCGGCATCAAACTGAAGCAGCTGTGGAGTAGAAATGTTCAGAGTCCGACGTAAAGATTTGATTAAAATTTGATTTGTATTGATCAAGATTTTCAGAACAGAAGCACTGCAGGAGCTTTAAGCTTTAAATGTCACCTCAGTAAGCAGAGATGCAGCTGCAGCGCTCAGGTGGTCCGGGATGATCAGCTGGGTGTGAGAGTGGATTCCTGCAGGATGAAGCTGCCACAGTGGCTGTAGGAGCATTAAAAGAAATTTACCTTCATATTTTGTAGGAATGGTACAAACGTCACTGTTACATTCTGAATATGCTTGTCCTTATTTCAGCTTACAATTCCTGTTAGAAGCTCAAAAAGCAAAGCCCCAAGACTCCACCAGTCACAAGCTTCAGTAACTCTGGATACTCCTCCGATTTCTATCAAAACACAACACACTAAATTAAGTGGTGTTCATGCCAAACATTTCCCGAAAATAAATATTTTTATGCTTTTATACGCCCTTGTAAGGCAAAGTACTTGAACCGTGTGTATATTGCCACTAGATGGCGTATTACACCGAGGAGCAGGCGATGGTGACAGTTTACCTGGAGCACAGTACATCTGTTCCATGGCTTTGGAACAGATCTCCGACTGAACTTCACTCCACTGGCTGAAAAATGTCAAACACACCTTTCCTGTGAAAACATTATGTCAAGTTAAACTCAGAAGTATCTGGGTCTTCTTCATGTGTTCTTTCACAGTGATTTTACTGACTCACCATTGCCGGTGAGTAGAATATTTCTAGGGTTGAGATCCCGACACAGGATGCCTTGCTGATGCAGACTCTCCAGGGCCAACAGGATCTGTGCCCCCCACACGCGCACCTCTGCTTCTGGAAGCCCCCAGCAGCTCTGCATGGTATTATCTGCAGGCCCGGAGGACTTGACAGGAAACCGAGGCAGGTGGCACCAGCCGTCCACCTCAATAATCTGGTCTTCTCCCTGCCCTTCTGGTCCCTCTGGTTTAAGGAAAGCATCCTCATCCTCTCTCATCCTTTGGGGTGTTGCTCCAAGAGGATCAGAAGATAACCAGCCTGCACGTGATCTCTCTTTAACATTTGCTTTCTTTTCTCCAGGACTCAGTACCTCGCAGGAAACCTCTACATCCTTTTTTCCTTCACTTGAAGATATTTTGTTTGTATAATTGACTTCAGAGAGGCTCAAAGGGACCCCTGAAAATAAACCCTGTTTATTAGTACTGCTGGGGCAAAGGGAAGGAGGGAAAGGCTGAGAACTGTCTGAGTTCATCCTCGTGTCCATTTGGTCAGAAAATACTGCTCTGTCTGTGCTCCTGATGACAACCATTCCATTTCTTTCTTCTGCGGTGGGACTGTCTTCCTTTAAGTCTGCAGTAATCTCTGCAGGGTCACTACTTAAAAAAGATCCCTGGTTTGTGCCGTTAGTTTCCCACGATGCTCTGCCACGGATCTGGGTTTGGCAATGGAGAGGAAGATGCAAAATGGCAGGAGAGGAACTCAAACTCTTATTTTCATTGTTTGATGATCCTGTTTTAATAAATGAGGTCTGTTTTGTATGAGGTGCCGTTTGTGCAAGTTTACTTGTTAAATCACTGTTGGCCACTGCATAGGGGTTTGTTTTCTCACGGTTGTGTGCCGGATCTGCAGCTTTCCAAGCCGTTTCAAAGTCCGAGCTGCACTCTATCAGTCCCATCCCGGCTTTCTTTTTTGTGAGCTCTGACATGACATCAAGAGCTTGACTGACACGAGTACAAGAGAGAGGAAGAGCAGGCTTTTCCTGAGTTTCACTGGAGTGCAAACACAAACTAGGAGCTGGTGGGATGATGTGGGTGCTGACCTGTGTTCTTGTCGGGCCGGAGAGCAAAGTTAGTCGATCAAGCTTGGTATAAAATGATGCTGCAGAGCGCGTGTTCTGCAGACAACCTGTCTCCTCAATGTAGGAATGGGTCCCACAGCTTTCCAGTCGTTGCTGAGTCTCATCCCAAGATGATGGAAAGTCATCTGGGCTCTCGTCGCTTAATTTCTCTGGAACTGTTGCTGTACTCCTGTTGCTGTGCTGGTAGTCTGTGCTGATTGAGGGTGAGGTGTGGCTGGTCTTTAGCTTGACGCTGTGCTGGCCAGAGGTGAAGCATTCAGGGTGTTCCTTGGCTTTCTTATTTTTTAACTTATGCAACTTGGAGAATAGCCTCCCACCTATGAAAACACATTTTAAAAATTGCATCACATTCAATTGTTAGTGGTACAGTGTATCAATAAACCTAATTTCCAAGTAAAAAAGAAAAGAAAAGAAGAGAAAAGTTCCACCAACCTCACCTTTGACATGTTCAAGATGCAGATACACAGCATCTTCGCTGACATAATATCTGAGCAGCTTGACCATGTACGGCACTCCTTGAGGAATGATGGTTGGTTGGTCCCTGGTCTCCCAGCTCGATTTGACCAGGCTCTGCAAAAACAAACAACTGATTTTTAAAAAAGTTATGTACAATCTTTTTAGAAGAAGAAAAAGGCAATAATATTAATAAGATGTGGCATATACACACACACACAAAAAGTTACTGCTTGTCCATTTAAAAATGTGCGCCTGTATGTTTCTTCCATTGAAATTTGAGGTGCACTTGCATTGATTAGAAGGGTGAAAGCTCTCAAGATCGATGCTCAGTGATACTCAGGGAGACAGGACAGAGAGAGCTTCCATCGACGGGCTTACCACAGGATACAAGAACTGGCTTGCTGCCAGATACCAGCCCCAAAACATCGCCATCAGTGGATCAACGTTGGACATTGGACCTTTTTAAAAATCGTGTATAAAAGTTGTGTAATTCCAACCACATATAAAGTGAGAGTACATTCCTACCTTTACAACAAACATCTCTTTGTTGACCATACTTTGAACAATCAGGACCTTTGGAAAGATAAAAAGGCTTATACAGGGTACCACAGTATAATTTACTATAAATGGCTTTTATGCTTTGAGTGCAGGAGCTCATTCATTGAACTCTCTCATTTTCTTTAGCCAACACTTATATTGTAGCAAAGATGGTTCATGCATAAAAAATAATAAGCCAATGTATTTGGGGTGAAAAAAAAAAAGTAATCTTACCTTATCGTTAACTCCCACTACTTTACACATCTCCAAATCCTCTACAGGTGAACTCAGGTGTCTGATTGGGCGGAATCTCAGACTACTGTAGCCCTGGTAATGAAACCCAAAGATGATGATTTCAGTGGTTTAGTTTTACTGAGGTAAAAGCATTATTATAGTATTACTAACATGCCTCATTATGAGCATAAATCCTGCAATAACAGTGTGTAAGATTAGAGGATTTTGTTTGAAATAGTTGAGGAAAATGGCCCCACACCTTTTATATTTCATAATTTTATAATATATTTTTCACTTTACATTAATTAAAAAGCAGTATTACAACAACACAAGTAGCCCAGTTTTTGTGAAAGAGCTGTTCTTGAGTAAAATTAGAAAGCCATACATGTTTAATCTACTCTAAGAAGAAATAGGACGTTTGTCTTACCCCTAAATGAGAGCTCCCCTTTCCGAGGTTATCCTGTAGATGTGTTATGAAGATTTCTTCAGCTCTCTTCAAATACTGGGTTGTCTTCCTCTTGACAGCCTCCCGCCGATCTTTGTTTGGGTCCACTGTAAAACAGGCAAACTCATTCTGAAGGCAATAAAAGATTAATTTCCTGAAGATATGTGAATATAATAAATGCCACAGACAACCTGCCCTGTCACACACAGCTACAGTTATTGACGTTGTCCTTTTTGACTTCCTGTTTTTATTCATTTTCCCATCACATGTCTTTCCACATTCACTGACTCATGGAGCCTTAAAGACCGGATGTTAGCCACTTACATTGAACCCCATTCAGCAGTAAGTCCACTCCGTTCTTATAGTAACTGAAAGCTGTCTCGTAGTCTTCATTAACCTCGCTGTCCAGGGCCATGCGGATCTGCTTGGCCGCCTCAACCAAGTAATCTCTCTTTGCCATTGCTGCCTTGTTTTGGATCCGTCCAGATCCAGATGGGCCTGTTCACTGCACAGATAGCAAGATACAGCTGTTTGTTAAACTGGACTCATAGTTTAGATATAAACAAGCTGCTTTATCAACTCAGAAAGAGAAACTAAATCTCAAGCCTCTGTAAATGAATCCCAACTGTTTGGCTCGGGACTCACCTTTGCTCCTGTGTCTTATCAACAACAGGATGCATCTCTGTCTGTTGTCTCTGTTCTCGGTGTGTCTCTGCCCCCTGTGACTCCAAGGCTCAGGTTTTTACAGCAGAACATGATCAGCTGAGCCAGTGGAAGCAAAGAGTTCATCTTTAGAGCAGAACAGGAAGTGAGTACAAGCTTTTGCCTACTATTTCTGTTGAATGGAAAGAAACAGAGCTGCAGATGTCCAAGATGACAGAGAGATGACTCAGAGGGCTGAGGCACATTGTCTCAAGGTAATTACATTATTTATCATTACAATATGACAAAAACCTCTTAAGGCCCGCCTATAGAGAAAGTGTTGACACCCCCATATTGGGCATCATTCCATCAACATCCAAAGACATTTTCACCCACACACATACATAAATCAGTGAAAACTGAGTATTTCCAAGAAGAAAATAAATTTTTTGCTTAAGATAACTGGAAAACCACCATTATCCCATGAATGTAAAAACTGTGTGGAACTGAAGGCTATTGCTTAGAAAATAACCTATATAAGAAAATCTAATGTCACCTTCTTTGCAATTTAACCACAAATTGAAAAATAAACAAATGTGCACACTCCTATCTTAGTCACAGATGCGACATCATCTAAGCAGTGTGAGGAAACACACAATGCCATCTTCAGTCCCCCTCCATTATTATCCATCATCTTCTGAACATAGCTTGTAAGCTAGCTGATCACTATATCAAATAAATGCACAAAAATCACAAGAAACGAGTGCACACACAGAGATACACACACGATACCTGATGTGAGGCGAGCATGGCCTGGACCCTCCGCCCCAGCATCAGTAGCATCAGCATCAGCGGTGGCAACAGCAGCAGCGGTGGCCTGTGTCCTCAGCTGCTAGAACACACTTATCCCACGAGCAGAAGAGGAGGGGAGAGCTCAGGCCAGGCTGCTGATTGGTTAAGCGTGATGTCACTTCAGGGTACCATTTCACACAAGGCGCTCACTTCCCCCCTCTCATTCTGACTGATGCTGAAAGATTTAAAGAGACAGTGCTGTTTTTGTGCACACTGAAGGCCATTTAAGTCCTAATTTTTTTTATTTAAAATAGACTTGAGTTCTGATTCTGGTTGTTAGGATTGACAAATCCCATGAAGAAGTACACACTTTACTTGATGATAATGGTTTTTAATGCCTTTGTACTATGAATGGAAGGATCATCCTCTATAGAATTTATAATGTGCTGGGTTTTAATGTTGTGTACCAGATGGAGCCAGGCTCCAACTACAGCACAAAGGAGAGGTCCCCCCCTCTACAGACACTCCCCCAAGGGAAGGCTGGTTTACAGAGAGGGGTAGAGAGTAGACTCCAGCATGGATCTGAGTGATCTTGCAATATTTGATGCAAAAAGTACAAAAAGGGAAAGATTAAGTTTAGAATTAAACGGGACACAAATTTGAGTGTCTGATTTTGATTTTATTCCAGAAACGTCAGCATAGCCACATAGATTTCAGAATGTAAGAGAAAGCCAGTGCATCGATTACTGTACAGCATATCAAGTGCAAGAGGCATTATTCCTAGTTGAATCTCAAACAATAGGACACATAGTAACCATTGATGTACAGAGCCTCTGATCAATGGGATTTTTGCACAAGTTGGCAAAATTTCTGGAGGTGAAAACTCTTCTCTTCTGTGTGTGAGTAATAAATCTCCTCTGTTTTTCAGGTCCCCGGGCCTGGTGGCATAACACACACTATGAAAGCATTTCCCACGTGAGGCTTTGAACACAGTAGTTTTCCATTTATTCTCAATGCTGAATGATTTCTCACCTATTTTAGCAATCACAATTATACCTATGACCTCTTCTAAGGCATACAAGACCTACAATCCTTTCTCATCTCTTGAGAAGTCCAGGTACTTTTCTGTTGGAAAGCCCAGGTGTAACTGAATATTTTGTTTGCTTTTGTGATTAGTTTTGACTAAAATCAGATGAGATCAGAATGGTTTTTCAACCTGGTAGTAAATGGTGTTACCATGAAAAATGTCATTACAACCAGTCTCTTTGTACCCTTGTGACTGAACATGACATGTGAAAGAAGGTTTTTTGGATGAATAAGTCTCTGTTGGAAAACAAATAGAACTTGTAGAAAGAGAAAGTGTTGAATTAAAATCTCAAACTGGTTTGAAATGGCCTTGCGATGAACTGGCGGCCTGTCCAGGGTGTACCCTGCCCCTCGCCTGCAAATCGCTGGGATAGGCTCCAGCTACCCTGCGACCCTGGATTGCAATAAACGGTATAGAAAATGGAAAGATGGATGGTGTGAATTTTTTTCCTTAGATACAAAACTGATAATAACACGTGCCATATGAGGGAAACATGCTCAATCCACAAAAAGCATCCACTTTTCCTAATAAAAACCACACTCAGAGGCCACAGACAAAAAGTAGAATTGATCTTTATTGCTATAATGTTGAAACAGAAAATGAATGCTAAATTCTTTATTTATTCATTCATAGATAATCTAATATTCTGAGCAGGCATTATTGCTTTCTTTAAAAGACTCATACACTCGTATATCATAGTTTTTAAAAAATGTTTTATTTGCATGCATATACAGTGAAGACAACCCACATTATTTGAATGCTTCAAGTTGATTTTATTGAACAAAGGACAGTAATTCCATGCATTACAGAGGATAGTTTCCGAGGGGTTACAGAAAACAAATGATTCGTATCAATCATAACACATTAGTTCCAAAAGTGAGGGAGTCATTTTTTGTTAAATCTCACATTATAGGACACATAATAGCCATTATTGTACATGTAGAGCTTCTGATCAGAGGGATTGTAGTCCAGGTTGCTGTATTTCTCCTGGAACTTCTTAAAACGAATGCTGAGGTGTTTCTCCTCTTTGGTCTCGGTGTCGTATGCATAAAAGATCTCCTCAGTGTTGACATCCACCGCCCTGGTGGCATACATGACTCCACAGGCCATAAAAGCGTTACCAGCGGACTGCTTAAACACACCAGTGTTCCACTCACCCTCAATGCCAAAAGATTTCTCATTAATCTTAGCGACAACTATTTTACCTTTGCTATCCTCTGAGGCATACATCACCCACAAGCCATTTTCATCAGCTGCAAAGTCGAGGTGCTGATTATTTGAGTAGACGTAAGAGAAGGTTTGACTTGCAGCTGAAATCACTCTATAGTCATATTTGGAAGCAGTCAGATTCAGCTTCGCCATACTGAAAGGTGAGTAACGTTGGTAGTAGATGGTATTACTGTGAACGATGTAATTATTCCCAGTACCTACCCACCCTCTTGGTATGTCATAATGTTTAAATGCATTTCTCAGAATCAGCTTTTCATAGTCAGCGTACAAGTAGAAGTCATACACTGAAGGACTGCTATATCCACCATAGTAGTACATATTCTCATAACCTCGAACTGCCTTGGAATCTTTGCCCCAGCCACCATATTGGTAACTTGCTGCAAGATGAGCATTTAGTTGGACCACCACAGGTTTACTGATGCTCAAGATCCCTGTGTGATTACAGTTGCCTAGAAAGAAACAAAAACATATTGGCAATCATTTCCAAAGTCTAAACTGTACATTGTTATCCGCCATCTTAGATAGCTGCCTTACCGATGTCTGGTTCGATGAATTCTTGGTCCTTCTGGCATTCCTCCAGCTTCTTCTGCAGCTTTGCAAGCTCGATGCGGATCACCTCTAGGTTGCTCTTGTCGTAAGTCTCCAACTGGTTCACTATGAGGGTCATGTTGCGGATCTAAAGACGATGACATACATTCAATAGAAATTCAATTTTTGAAAAAAAGAAGAAAGATTTTGTTTGCAAGTATGTCGAAGAATAATTTTTCACCTCAGTATATAGACTGTCAAACAGGGGTGAGGAGGAGTTGAAGGAGTTTTTGAGCTGAGACACCAGAGCTTCAAACTCTCCGATTTCAATCCTGAGCAGCTCAAAGTCCAGCTTGATGTAATTGTCAGAGCTGCTTTCCAGTACTGTCACTCTGTAAGTCAGATCTGTCAGTTCCTTAAGATAGATCCCCAGTTTACCCTCATAACGCTCCATCTGAAAGAGGGAAAAAACAGGGAATACAACCATGTCTACCACATCTTGTTTTAGAATTTGGCTCCTACCACACCTGGTTTATTTGGATTTTCACATCCAGAATCAGGTCCTTGCTGACTTGTTGCATGTACTGAACCCGGTTGGCAGGGAATGTCGTGTCAGGCAGATACACTTGACAAACACACTGACCTAACGCACCAACCGATGTGGTCACATTTCCAGACTCCCAGTTCTGCGCTGGCTGAAAAGAAAAATGACTACTTTAATATACTAAATGATAATTCTGCTTGGATGACTACAAAAAAATTAAATTGACTTACAATCCAGGCCAAAGCAGGACTGAGGGATGGTAGGAGCAACAGCAGAACTGGCAGCATCGTGTCTCACTTCACCTCTCGAGTGTCTCCTCGGTGGCTTGGCTAGGGGGTTTTTAAAGCCTGCTCGTATCAGATCGCATAAGCAGCACACCTTTTCTCTTCCCATAATTATTATCTGAGTTCAACACATGCACAGATGCTCATTCACAAACAGCCAGTGGCAAGTATCGTCCTTGTTTGCACACAATAAGTGCAACGGAACCCACAGCATCAGATCTCATCTGTGTGGAAGAGAAACACAGCATGTGTTTTTTTAACAGCATCTTTTATGGTCTGTTTGTTGAAACATTTATTTGTTAAATGGGAAGAAGCCATATTTCATTACCATTAGTGTTTTTTTGCAGAAACTGTAATTTAAAAAGTCTGTTTTCAAGTGAGTACTGAGAAAATACATGACTGATATGAATCAGTTCCATTCCTTGAATTATGTGCTCAACCGTGTGGTTAATTGCTTGGGTGGTAGCCTACTTTTGAAGTGAATGGTTCAAAAGAAAGAAATATTGTGCAGTAAGGGAATAATGCAGACTGAAGTGCACAGTACTCAGACTCCAAGATATAGCCTCATGAATTTTTCAAACTGACAGAAAAAGGAAAAAAATCGATTGAGTGATTTCAAGGTTTTTATGTTGACATTGTAATCTAAACATGAGCTGTGTTTATTAGAGATGCAGTGGAGAGTAATTGCTTTCTAGTTAATGCATCAACCATTTACTTTGCAGAACAGTTTTGAGCTTGCAAAAAAAGTCATACAACGTCCCATGTCCTGTACAGTTAGCAGATCTCAACTCTATTCGGGCCAGTCCAAGGCACACCAGAAAAAGTTTATGTCCATCTGGCAGACCCATACACATCTGAATAAAAGTCACCAAGCATGACTAAAATGGATTGGTTGTGCATTATTTTCATTTAAACATTTTTTGGCAGACCCGTGGTGGGGAACTTTTTACAAAAGGTTGAATAATATACGAATCACTTAAAGGTTGGATGGAATCTGGCCACAATAGCGACATCTAGTGTTGTCTAGGTTGCAGCTGCAATGGCAGAAAAATTATTCCAGGTGTTGGGTTGCCGAGTTTGCTGCCGATACGTCAAATGACCAGCCGGCACCATGTACAGTGATGAATAGTACAAGGTAAGGATTAATTTCGACTCATAAGTTTATTTTATAGCAGTATTTAACGTTAGCCTTGCTGTCAATTATCTATTAGATGCACGTAATTTCTGGCAGTCTTACTTTGGCCACTCACCGCAGTGGTGAAAGTGAGACAGCAATACTGGACAGGTAAGGAGGATTAAGCTGCCTCCGTTTCCTCTGTTCACTGGATCGATGGGCCATGATGGTCTTTTCATAACTAGGACCAACGTCATAAAATGAAAACAAGTATTGCAGAGGAGTTTAACTGCCAGCTAACGTTCGCCAAGTTAGCAAGAGAGTTAGCTTAGCGATCCAGTAGAAAAGTAGCCATTTCCTCGTGTGTTTCGATGCCCTGGACATTTTTTACGTGGGTCCATCTAGTGTAGGCTTCACCTAAATTTACTGTAGTTTTTGCTATTCTCCGGTCATAATTTTTCTGAGACGTTTAACAATATCTCCGGGGCTCAGACGCAGCCGCTTGACTTGCCGACTCCACCATTTTCCCAGTGCCAGCCAAGCTGTGCCGAACCTAGAGACCGTATTTGGCAACTTGCAATGGCGGCCCCTCTTGGCTGGTAGATGTAAACAAAATGCCATTGTCGAACCCGTCAAAATGTATATTTTCACGCTAAATATGTAAGGATTTAACAACGAGGACCCGTGTATTATACGGTTTTAATGCACAACGCGGAGTCTACAACACCACGACGCGCAGTGGTGCGAACTACTTGTTGGCGAACTTACCGAACTACTTGTACGAAAATAATGCACACCAGCATTAGAATGGTCACTGACCATGGTATAAATCTTTTTAAGGAAATGCAGTACTTTCATGCTGCACCCCTCTAAATGCCTCATAGAGTTTTATTTATTTATTTATTTTCAAATATAGCTTTTAATAAAAATGTTCCATATTCAACCTTTAATCATCACTGAGTCTGTTTATTAATTTCTAATTGACAGTTGATTAGGTGCATTAATTTGGTGCATTACAGAATGTTCTCACATGTATTTTATCCATAAAACCTGAGGGGGCTCAGTTTAGTTTAACAGTGGAGTTGTGTGTTTCTGAAACTGAGGATGTTTATCAGCTGAAAGTTGAGAATAATAGCCAAGGGATAGTCTAGGAATTTTTTGACTGCAGCACATTCAGGATTGCATGTCTCATGCATTGTTTTCACTGGGCTGGTGACAAAGCTTTCAATAAATCTGAATGAAACAGGTAGGATTCATTTCCTGCTTTTCCTCCAATACAAGTTACAATTGCCTCTGTGCAGAATGGTTTTATTTTATGGCTAGAGGAAATTTTGGATATAATCAGACTCTCATATTATCTTTAAAATATACAGTTGGGGAACATGTTTTGAACTTGTTTTGTTTTGTCCTTTCAATAGAATTCTAAAAGAAAAACTTAGCAAATGCCAAAACCTCACAGCCACAACAGACCTTTTGCACTTTTTAACATTTTCTTTGCACTTTCGAACATAATGTTCTGTCATGGTACAAGAAGCACAAAAGACAAATACTGTATGAGTGTGGCTTTCTATTAATAAATGTCCCTGTAAGTCATGCCAACAAGACAACAAATGCAACAAAGAATTACACTTGGTTACACTTACACACATCAAATATAAAAAAGCCTCTGATAATGTTT
>JBBBVU010000021.1:9806054-9821277 GCA_037177055.1 Atherinosoma microstoma | reverse complement strand
CAACAAATAATTTTTACACACAGTCTCATTTGCAAGAGAGACGTGTTTCTCTAACCTAACATGCATGTCTTTGAATGGTGGGAGGAAGCCAGAATACCCAGAGAGAACCCGCGCATACACGAGGAGAACATGCAAACTCCACACAGAAAGGCCACTGTTCAAACTCCTTCCCAGCTGAGGTTGGAACCAGTATCCTTCTGGCTGTGAGGCATGGTGCTGCTAACCATAACACCACCATGCACAAATTTGATTTTAAGACTCCAGAACAAAGCCCAAAAAACTGAGTACAAAATAAAAAGAGACAGCAAGGCTTCTGCAAATGTGGAACATTTTGGTTAACCCTCCCTGTACCTTCAGCCTCATGTCTCGAGTGTGTCTCTCCAGCTCCTTCCGTAGCTCCTCTTTGCTCAGCTTGTCTACATCTAGTATCGAATGTTTCCACTCTATCTGCTCCACGCTGTGAGGGTCGTGGGACACGTACTGGCCGATCTTGACCTTGCGAAGGGTGTGCCAGTAACCCCTGTAGGCTCGTTCAAATTCCTGAACCAAGTCCATCAGTGTTCGGAACTCAAGCGGCTTGAACATGAGGTCGTCCCTTCGGCTCATGCCCAATGCACCAAAACGTCCCCCGCTGTGAACTCCCAGCACAATGTGGTAGAAGTGATTACCTGAGAAATGAGACTTAAAGCTGAGGGGGAAGCGCTCCACACCTGGCATGCTGTTAGTGAGGTAACTGTATGAAGATCAAGGAAAGGAACATCTGGTATTTAATTCATAACTATGGAGACAACATAATGGTTAAAACTCTTTTCAAATCATTTTGTTTCTTCTAGTCAAGCTTCTGACTGATATGAGACAGAACTATCAACTCATGTCGACTCATGAAGAGGACAGATTGAGAGGTCTGGATCCAGGCAGGCTTCCATATTATGCAGAAAATCCTTCTGTTGTGTTATATCTGAAAATATCTTCAGCCAAATTAGGATGAACAATACAGATTATGTCTGCCAAAAACAGCCTGCAGCCACTGCAAACAAAGGTACCATTAGCATAATTTGAAGACACAATAGTCCGATAAATATCATGCAACATGCTCAGTAGCTGTAAAGATACATCCCCAGGATCACTGCCTCCAAACATTTGATTGGCAGAGCCTCTCGTGTCATCTCTTTTGCTATGTCCATTAGCCTGTGCAAAAACACACAAAAAAAGAGCTTTTTAAAAATGTAATTGGTCATTTCAAGATCCATACACAGCAGTGAATGTGCTAACAATTACATGAACAAACTGTTATTGAGTTTATGCAGCCAAACAAAAGCAATATCCATTAACCAGGGAAACAAAATCTAAATCGAATAAAGTGAGGTCAGGATAATAGTTCCAGGCATCCGCTGACTGACATTGGTTCCTACTCACAAAGCCCTGGAGTACACTAGAAAAACACACTTAATCCATATGCATCAGCTGTCACTGGCAAAGCCTTAAGAAATCAAAACACAAACACCATCCTTGTTGTCCTGTCACTGATGCCATGAGCCTCTGTGAGGACTGAATTTAAAGGAAGGTTTGCTTACGCAGTAAGAGGGCGGCTTTTCTTTATCCCAAAAAACTGCGTCCCTGTGTGATTGTACCTGTAAGATATGGTTAAGGTCAAACCATACCAGAGAAAAGTGACACTGCTGTGGAGGGAAAAAACACTTAAGTACTTTGTGATATTCATAGTTTGCTGATTAATTATGGATGAATTCCTTCCCTAAATGGAAAAGTAGCTTTTGCTTAATATTGAATGTAGAATCTACTCTGGCCTACATTGTACTTCTATTGGCCCACAGCATGAGTCTAAACATAAAACAATAGATCGGTGGGACTCTTAAAGTATTCGCATGTTCAAACATTTAATAAAATCAGAACTTCTTTAATCTTTAATTACACATTGAAGGCAAAAAATAATAACAAACCTAAAATCTAATAAAAAAAACCCACAATGTGACTATGAAGGTTCTAACCGCTAACATGGTGAAAGGATACTGCAATTCCCTGATGTACTTCTGTATGGCTTCCAGGCGTGTTGGGATAGGGGTTGTTGGTTGGTATGTAGGCACACTTGGTACTGGAATCTGTGGGACAAACAGCTTCATTGCCACAATACAATCCCAATGTTCTCCGCAGCTGGAGAATGCTGTCTTGTTTGACCTCTAGGCTCTTCTCTATTTGGTTTAAATAAAGACTACAGTATCTTTGTTACTTTAAGATATTTGTAAAATCCAAACGTGTTGTACAAAGCAGCTTGGACACAGCTTATTACAGTGATTACTGTACTAAAAAACACTAAGTAGTAAACAATCCATTACTTTTATTGAATTTAGAGGCACTTGGGAAATAAGACTAACGCAATACTTTCCCACAAGACATACTGCAGGTGCAAATTGTCTTTTCATCATGTGAAAGTTCCATATTGATGGTGTTAAAATCAAAGTACCACCATCATCTGCAACTTTCATATTCACCACTTTACCTTGGGCAGGTCATTGGCACCCCTTATCTCCTTTGCCAGTGCTTCACCAGTGGGATGGATTTTAGCCACATGGCGCCACATCCTCTCCCAAGTCTCTTCATCCACCGGGAGGCCTCCTCTATTCACATAGAAAGGCACTCCCCCATCCCTCAACTCTTCTTCACCTTCATCCTCCTGCTCCTCATCTCTCTCCTCCACTGAATCCACAGTGACCCTCAGCATCCCTCCTTTGCCAGGTAGCCAACAGAGTCCTGGAACAGAAATGTCCTGACTGATACCTTGGATCCTTCACTGGTTAATCGGCTTGCAGGTTTAAACAGGTTCCAACAGCAGATGGCCAACTCATGACATCCAGCAGATTATGGCATCAGTGTCTCACAAAGAAGTCAGTGCAGTTGTGATTAAAAGTGACGTTATTAAAATTCACTTTAATAGCTGGAACAGATTACTGTGAGTCAGTGATTTAAGTTAATTATAAAAAAATGTAAAAGACTGCTATAAGCATTCGACACTTCAGGGAAAAAATCAAGTAGACTACAGGCCATCTAAGAGGCAGCTATAAATGAATAAATAAGACATAAAGGTGAATTAAGCTATGTAAAGCCTGTTTATGTTCAGTAAAAAGCAAACACAAACCTGCAAATCTAGCGCCAAATAGTGTTGGAAAATAGACTCTGCAGGCAACAAAGTATTAGAAATCCTAATTCCTTGATTCGTTAGAGGTCATTCACGCCACTGATATCCAGCAAATCGCTGCTCTTTTGCGATCCCATCTTTCCGACACACCTAATACGTTCAGCTCAGGGCCGCTACACCAAATCATTTCCTTCCAGTCACCCGGTTCATTGTTCCTGCAGATGCTCTTCTTGGGTTCTGAATCCAACGAGCGGCTCAGACACTCCCCGACACTCAGTTTACCACGCATGCGCTCTACTTAGCAGATGATCTCAACGTGACAAGCGCTGAAGCGCTGCATTTAAGTGCTCCTCGTAAGATGTCAATCTGAGTAATGTGATTAAACACGAAAACTTCAGTAGTGTTTCAGATGGGGTTTTGGACAATTATAGATACACATTTCTTCAACAAAACTATGAATCTACAATTACAGTACTGTGGTAAATTACCCCCCTAGTTCACAATATGTTAGTAAAATAAACAAAACAAGGACATCTTTTAATAATTCATTTATTCACACAGAGAACAAATAACAGAAGTTTCAACGCAGCAAAGCAAAATATCATTTAACTTTTCAAATGTAAATTCTATCAAACCCAGCCCATCCTCAGCAAATTAACAAAACTTCAATTTTTAATGTACACAAAAGAAATACTTAATGGGAATCTTCAGTCTATTTACATGTCCAGCTCAGTTGCAGCAATATTAAAACCTTGGAGCACCATAGTCATCAGGCATCCGTTCAATATTATACCTGCATTTACAAACAGAAAACATCAAGTCAGCAAAAAGCATGATTATTTTTATTTTATGTTGAATGAACATGAGCAGAGCTTCCAGATGTTTGACATATTTGGCAGGTTACCTGTGGTTTGAGATGTACATGATGGGTACTCCAGGGATTTTTCTAATCCTTCTCTTTAGATCTCTGTCCACAGTAGCCAGGATGTAACACTTGTGCTGTAGACAGTTTTTATGTAATTAATGTCTTTCCTCACACAGTAGACTATAATATAAGCAGGTATAACACTGTGTAATATGTAAATATTGAATTTATACATTCTTATTGTACTAACTTTGATTCTTAGTTGAACATGAGTATTTACAGTCTTCTAAAATAAAAAAAAACAGCCAAAACTACACACCTCATAGATGGAACTGAATGCAGCATAAAGTGAGAGCAATTTTCATTGCCAAGAATTGGATCTTATTTTTTTCCCCCCCCAATACTTCACACTTCCACATATATTAATTTAGGATAGATTTCTTTTAGCATTTCTTCTTTTTGTCCTTGTGTTTTGATTTACTCAAAAGCTTGTTTTTAAGCTGCATTATGCAAAGCATTGTTTTAGGTGGATGTCCACTGCAGCTCTGATTAGTGGTACTTCGGCTGACTTCATACCTCCTATTTACTGAGGAAACTTTAAAATAAATTTTATGTTGGTTTATACCTGCTTTTAGTGATTATGCCCTTCCTAATTTACATTTCAGTGATGTTTTGTTAGGTCTGTGTCCAAGAAAATATTGATTAACATCCGTCATGTTCTCCCGAATGCCTTTATTGCAGGTTTAAATGTTAAGAGACTTCAGCCATTTTATGATCAGTGGTTTGGTCATTTAGTTATCTTGCAATCCATTTCATTGTTATGAAAGCTTAAGTCAATTATCACACAAACTTAGCCATGTGAAGTTACAAGTTACGATGAATCAAAGATATGTCCTTTTTCACCAAAAGTAGAATGTTTAAAAGGTTCTTTTACTGTGGGTATATCCACTATGGTTAGGGTTTTGGATTGGGTTCGATGTTGAGATGTTACTGTCAGTAAGCATGTGTTTGTGTTAAGAAAAAGTGAGCTGTACCCACTGCCCACACTACTCTAATATAAAAGTAGCATGTATTACCAAGTGTTGTGCATGCACCAAGGCTGATTGTAGCCAGAACTGATAAACACAGCATCTGCAGAATAATTTGACAAGACTGAATTCTGATCAATTGGCCTCAAAAGCCAGATATTTGCTGGGTTTTTGACCAGTGTGAAAAGGGCTTAAATTGGTCCATTTTATACACACAGTAAGTAAAAACACAATGTTCATCAATAAATTAACTCTAACATTGCATACAAGTATGAATATAACCATATATGTAAGATATATACCTGTGTTACCCTTTGGACTAAACAGTCATCAGCATAGGTTCCCTTGTGTGTGCATGGTAGGCGCTCAAATCGTGGATCCTTAGCTATTCTGCCAGACAAAAAAAAAAAAAAAAAGCACAAATGTTCAGGCTGAAAAAGTCTCATCTATATCATCTATATACTATTACCAATTTTTTTTTACCTGAGTGCCACTCTGTATTTCATTCCAAGCTTCTCAATCTCAGCCATCACACAGTCTGTGATATATGGGATACCTGGATTAAATCAAATTTAAGCAAAAGAAGAAAAAACTAAGTAAATCAAATCAAACGTAATCATTACATATAGGACACTTAGCTAACATGAGCTTTAGAATTCTAACAATACTTACACTTGGCATACAGACAGTCCATCATAGACTGAACAACGTCCAGTTTGGCCTTGATGGAGAAGTTGATGAAGTTGGTGTCAACAAGAATGTGGTATGGAGGGCCGAGTTGAGTGTTGTACTGGAAGAACAGGCACGATGGATATTTTGGGCTGCGGAAGGAGTTCAAATAAAACAAGTCAAGAAAACACCAACCACAACTCAGGGCACAACTTTCTGTAGAGTAGCTAACTTACACTTCTCGCTCCTTCAGCTCTGAAGGATCCTTTTTCTTTTTCTCCTTTGCTTTAACACGGTCTTTCTCTTTTCTACAAAATAAAAAAGAAGTCAGTGTTTGCGAAATCTTAAATATTGTTGTTTTATCAAATTAAGTGGATAAATGAGCTAGACAGGTCTGAGAAATAAAGTTAAATCAGATGTAGTATTAGGAATAAAAGCACAAGACTTACATTCTATGATCCTTCAGATTAATCATTCTCTTCATCGCAGCAAACTTCTTTGTTTTCTGTTTACCCTTAATAGAGAAAGTTAAAAAGATACAAAAATAGTTCATAAACTAGATACCACATTTAAAATAGTATCTACAGTATAGAGCAGCAGCTTGTCGAAAAAGAAGAAATTAAAAAAACCATGAAACTCTTCTTTCACTGGAAAGCTACCGGTTTTGGAAAACGACAACCCTGAAACCTAAGTGATAAAATCTAAAAAGATATGACTGGCAATCGAAATGATAAAATACAATACAAATCTTCAGACTGATCTTAAATATTTATATTTATTTATTTTTAGCTGGCATAATAACATTGCAGGCTTAACCTAGATGCTAAGCTAACTGAGCTAACGTTAAGTTGGCAAATACGTCTGCCATGTGTGGCCAAAATTTCAACTCCTTACTAAAACACGGCATACCAAACTTAACCAGACGAAAACTGCTAACCCGTGCTGTACCTGTAATAATTTAAAGACTGTTTACCATGTTTTAAATGTCGTTGTACGGCTCTCACTGAGAAAAACTCGCTCCCTCTCCCCTCGTGTGCCTATACGTCATCAAAAATCGACGCTTTTCTGCGCATTTTCCGGTTGCTATGCTAACAACTGACAGACGAAGGTAAATGTATCATTTTGTAGATTGGATTAATTGGTTTAACATCGACAGAGTGTGAATTTATATACACTTCGTATTGCAAATTGTATCTCATGCACGTGCTGAGATGTGCGTCTCGATAACAACCACGGGCAAGCGACGAGCTTTCTGAAATTACGCTATATATGTTGGCTAACTTGGCTAGCCATTAGCCTTGTGTTGTCTTTCTGTTTATCCAGTGCTACTGTAGCAGTTCGTCACTTCGATGCTAACAGCCGCCTGCAGCTTTACCTAGCTTTCCAGGTGTCAATAGACGAGCGAGATTTGATGATGTTGCAGTTACCCTGTTTATTTTTCGCGGTCGGTAGTTTCTCGTTTTATAAAGTCACTGAAGCAAAGATAAACTGTACAAAAGCTCTACTGTAGACCGTATTTGGTTAATTGTCAGATTTTTTTAAATAGTATGTGCAACGATTGACATTAGTAAACGTTTTTAAATCTGAGCTAGCAAAACCAGACGGCTCATCATTATCAGTGTCAGACAGATGTACTGGATCGTTGTTGTCGGAAGGGATTTAGAGTGCAACTAGATTTAGATTGACCTGGTTTGTTTAATAGAGTTTAGTGAGACTTTAATCACCTTTCTCTAGCCTGAATTTTTATACACCGTTTCGCTGTTGATTTCGTATAATGTTTTTTCTATACATCGCTGCTCTTAATTATTCATGTTTTTGTTTTTCCCCGCAAAACACTGAACAGTAGAGCTTTGTGGTTCGCGCATTTCACCCCCCCTTGTGTCTTACGAGAGGACATTTACTAAGAACTCCAACTTTTTATGGATTACTTTGATCTAGTTGTATTGAACTTTTTCCTCCTTGTGCTATAGGAGACTTAACTAGCCCAGTGGTGTGTGGCATTTCTGTGTGTACGGAGGGGTCTCAGTGAAGGCTGAAAGATGGTCTGATGGACCGCCGCTTCTTCCTGACCTTCCTGTTCTGCTCAGTGTTGTGGGTCTTCTTCTGGGAAGCACGCTGGAAGAAAAGAAAAGAAAGTCAGATCGAGGAATGGCTTCAAGGACACAGCCTCTCTCAATACAAGGTTTTATTTGAAGGTCAGTGGGTTTCAGTTCTGATTAATCTTCTGACCAATACACTACAGAAGTGTACTTGATTGCTCCAACTAGGGAGATGTGAGTAGTGATATGCAGTGGGTTTTTGCAGGAATTCCAGTAAGTAAAAGTGTCATGTTTAACTGGATTTGAGTTCCCTTTAATTCAGCGATGTTGTATTGGCAATTGCTTTGACCATGTTCATTGTTTGGTTTTTAACATTAGATTCTCGGTCGAAAGAAATGGTATACAAACGTTAAGAGAAGCATAAATAATAATGATAATAATAATAATGATACATTTTATTTGTTGGCACCTTTATTGACACTCAAGGTCACCTTACAAGATAAAACCAAACAACAACAAGAACAAATCAATAAATACACTCGTAGATAAAAAGGATGCATAAAACAATTATTAGAAACAGTGTGAAATATTATAGTGAGTAGGCCAATGCTCATTCCAGTAGACTTATTAGGCCTCATCTAGGACATTACTGATGTTGTTTTGCGGGCCAGTATGTGCATGGGAATTTTATGTGTGGTTCATGTGTCATCCAGATGTACAGACGCTGGAAGAACTGAGTCTGAATGCATTGAGTCGTCTGGAAGAGGTGGTGAAGGAACAGCAGCGCTGGAGGGAAATTGCAGAGGCTCACATCCAGCTGCTCAGAGACTTTGCCTTCCAGGAGTGGCTTTGCTCCCAGAACCTGGAACACTATTACCATATGTAAGCAATGAAAGTACTTAACTTGAACTTTTACCCCAATGTAGTACACATTTGTGAACAGCCTGTCAGTGTAGGGAATTAGTGACTTGTTTGAATATCATACTATAAATGATGATTGTGTCTACATTATTATGATCATTATTTATCATTGAACTGGTTAGACAGTTATAGTCAGGGTTTATGCATGTTAGTTACATTTATGTATGTCCACTTGAGGGCAGCCTTTCCATTTATGGTTAGCTCAGTTTGCTGACACTGAGATGTGTGGCTGCAGTGTTTCAGAGGGTCACTGCAGTAAAAATAAAAAAAAATCTTTTGAGACCCTGCAGCAGTGCAGATGTGTGTGTTTAATGGTTCCCTTTTATTAAAACAAAATTAACCAAACAGACAGGAATCATTGGTTATTGCTTTATGGAAACACTGACTCCCTGCTTTCACACAGCAGAGTAAACAAGTCTAAAGGTCAATGATATTTTAAAAACAATGCCATATTGTCTAAATAAAATACTCTCTGACTTATTGAAAGTATAGTATAGTATTAAGTATAGTATTGCATTATGAATATACTACATGCATATTGGATTCTGTCAAGACTCCATTGTTCTTTTAATTCAATAGAAAATAATTTATGTCCTTATTGCTCATGTAGTTGTGGCATAACAAAATGAAATACTTCATCAGTGAAAACTGCAGTACACTAGCACTTGGATTTTAGCAAAGCTTTTCAGAAATGTCTATATTTCTGCCAACATATGCTCGAAAACATCACCTGAGTCCCACAATAAGCTGTAAAATTTGTAGAGAACAGAAAAATCAATGAAAAAAACCTCTGTTCTTTATTTAGCATAAAAAATGAATCGATATATAAAATGTCACATTTTCACACTCAATTGCACAATATTCAGCAAATGGAGAAGTTAAAGCTGCTGACTCACATATGCCTCTTTTTACTTATTAGAAAAATAGTTTCATTAGAGACATTAGAGATGATTATACAGATAAATAAAGAATAAAGTAATGTAACACTGTTTGCAAGTTGTTTCTCTTACATTTCTGTGTGCTACACTGAACTGAGGGCAATAAAATGACAGTAAAATCACAAAGGGTGGAGACGACAATGTAAATATATTTGATGGGGTTTTTTTTTTAATTTGATATTTTATGCTGGTGTGTTTAACCATAAAACTCAAACACTAAAAGCATAATTGCAGCGGGTGCTCAGTGTCAGTAGTGTCAACAGGAGGAGGGTTTGTCTTACAGTGATGACTTCAATGAAGAAAATGATGTTAATGTTTTTAAAAGTTATTTATTTGTTTAGCATTTTCTTCTCCTGTTTCCACATGCGCTTGTCTAATGTTAGCATTCTACATATAGACCATTTGAGTATTTTGTAGTGGTCAGACGCTGTATACCTCACTCCCTTATTTCTCACTGTTGACATGACTTGTATGTTTAGCTGATAAGACTGACGTTCCCATCATGAAGAATTTGAATGAAGCTGATTGTTCCTTTTGTGTGTGTGGCTGCCTGTTCAGTGCAGTTGAAACAAGAGACTTGCTCAGCGGAAAGTTATAAAAGCTTAAGAAGAAAAGTAACTATGGTCAGTTTGCTAATTTAAATGTGTTTCCCATTACAGATTGAAGACCTTAGGTTGTATGAATCTGGATGACTTATCTCAGTTTGACAGTCAACTGCAGCTCTCTCTAGCTGCCTGGGGCTACTATTACGAAGACTACATAAAGTTGTCTACAGGCATCAAAATCCTCCATACATCAAGAGGAAGTCGAGATCAAGACTACGAGATCCGGCTGGTACACAGCCTTGCTGAGAGGCGTCTGAATGAGAAGTGGTCGCTTGGTGAGTCTCTGGTCATTTTCTGCCCTTTTAAGGCTTTTAGTTGTGGTTGCCTGTCACAGCTGCGATTTTTCAGGAGGCATTTATAATCAAGGTATAAACATGAGATGGATTGCACTGTTGTTGAGAGGTTTAAAGTGTTGTCACAAATGTTATTGCAAGAGTCCGATCATTCAAGTGTTGTCATGGAGAAGTCTACCTCAGAAAAACAATACATTCACTCACACAAAGAGCAACTGTGAGATAATGTAAAAGAATGTATTGACTTCCTTGTTAGCATTTCTAATGTTTAACCATCCCTCTTCTTGCCTTTTATTCTTTCTCAGTGTGTGGCATTCTTTCTTCAGGTGTGGCTTTAAACTTTCACACCAAAACTTCAAGCATTCTATTTTAATGTGACATTTCTTTGTATTTTCTGTTATTTCTTGTAGAATGAAGTATAGAGTTTAATGATAAGGAAATTATGTTTTACAAAGGTAAACATCCCAGTGGTTGAAATTGAATCTTTTGGTTCAGAACAGGAAGTGTTTTGCGGTTTTAATCCTTCATTTTCCTGTTGTCTTTTCAGCGGGAGCTTTCCTATTTGGCTGTACTGTGGCACTGTGCTTCTTGATAAGGGACCTCATGTTTTACGTGATTGGTGAGTTCAGCATTACCTGTTTTGGAAGCAAACCTAGATAGGCATTACTGGATTGATATTTGTGCCTCGATGACTTGTTCTTCCTCCGTTTGCATGGCCAAACTTGTATTTGCACGGCCTTGCAGCAACATTTCAGAACTAAATTAACATCATGATTGCAAGTTTTGATTGTTTCCTGTCTTTCTTTATTCTGTCTGGTAGGTGGAATTACTGTTTCCATCATAGCGTTTGTCTTTACCATCAAGTTCCTCTGTGAGCTTGCAGCAAGGGTTGTCAGCTTCCTTCAGAATGAGGACCCAGGACGACGGGGAGACCGCAGCATCTATGACTATGTCAGAGGCAACTACCTGGACCCACGTTCCTGCAAGGTTTCATGGGACTGGAAGGAACCACAGGAAGTGGGGCAGACGATGAGCTTCAGAGTCCAGGTGATACTAGATTCCAAATGTTTTCAGGCAAAAATGTGTTCTCTTTCAAGAATATTTGATTTGGTAAAACTACATTTCAACATTAGAAAATTAAAAAATAGTTTGTCTTCTTAGTTTGATGTTACACTACTTTTGTCATCTCAGCTTTTCTACAAGAATGGTCAACCTTTCCCAGCCCATCGGCCAGTGGGACTGAGGGTCAACATCACCCACATTGAACTGGCCCTGGAAATCCCTGTGACGCAGGAGGTTCTGCAAGACCCAGAATCCAATGTAGTCAAAGTGGCCTTCACAGTGCGCAAGGCCGGACGCTATGAGGTTGCTGTCAAGCTTGGTGGCCTCAATGTAGCCTATAGCCCTTATTACAAGATATTCCAGCCAGGTATTGCCTATGATGGATATTTGCATGCACTTTCTTCTTCTTTTTTTTTTAATCATGCTGTCTAAACAAAAATCTGCATTTTGGCTGATTATTTTTCTGTGCTCTAATGCTCCTCAGGTACAGTTGTTCCATCCAAAACCAAGATAGCTTACCATTTCTCCACCCTGGTGCTAACAAATGGCCAGCAGCACACTTTGCAAATTGAACCCAGGGACGAATACGGAAACCCGACCAGTAACTCCACTTCTCTCACAGATGAAGCCAACTACAGCGTCCATGTGCACTCTGTACGGGAGAAAGTCTTCTTTGACTAATTTTTATCTTATGATCAGCTTTTTGTGTGTGTGTGTGTGTTTGTTCTTTCTTTTTTGTTGTCTTGGCTGTGATTGTGAAAATGAAACCCAGCATTTTTTCATTTCTAACCCCTCTGTTAACACTTGCTGAAACAGTAGTTTTTCAGTTTAGCTGAACTAAGCTGATACTCAGTTGAGTTTTTTTCTGCTTTTCCAGCTTGGCACAGTGGATGATGACAGCCTAGAGGACTTCTACAGTAAGTCGGTTTCACTAAACAAACAGCAGTGTCAGGTTCTGCTGAGACTGATCCTGAGGAAGACGGGCTGTTTCAGAGCTCGGATCTCCTACAAGGATCAGCCGCTCAGCAACGGGGAATTCGACATAATTGTTCTCAGTGGTGAGCAGCCTTTACAATAGTCTAAAACAATGGTTCTCAACCTTTGTGTGTATTTTCAATGCCTAATACTCAGTTTCTTTGCATATTGCAGAGATTGAAAAGGCCTGTGTGGAGAAGAATGTGTCCACTCCAGGCATAAGCATCTACTTTGAGGCATACCTGTACAGTAGTGGGAACTACAGCAGTTCATCATGGCAGTTACCAGCTTCCGCTTTGCTGGCTCCTCAGAGGAGGCCCTCCATGGGAGAGGAGGAGGAAGAGCACGACTCTCCTGTGGAAGGGCAACCTGAGAAGGTGAAGAAACCAAAAAAGGTCTACTGTTACATATCGCCAAAGGTAAGCAAGAGGCATACATGTGAGGTGTAATTTATACTTTTTCTAGTTCTAGACTTTTTCTAGACTTTTTTGTTAATATAAGATGACACTGACTTGGGGTCTTGTCAAACAGCAACTTTCTGTCAAGGAGTTCTACCTGAAAATTATTCCATGGCGCCTTTTCACCTTTCGAGTATGTCCTGGAACAAAGGTAAGCAGAACTGACATAAAAATCTCAAGCAAGGTGCAACTTTGACTTGATTTCACTTCATTCATCTGATCTCCCTTTTCAGTTTACCTATTATGGCCCCGACCCAGTTCATAAGTATCTAACTCTTGTGGTGGATGATGGGATTCAGCCTCCTGTGGAGCTCAGCTGCAAAGATAGAAACATCATGGCTGCCACCTTCATTCGTTTCCTACACAAAAACATTGGTTTGTTTCAGTCTAATTAGGAGACGGTAACTTTTCCTTTGAGGGGACTGTAGCAGTAACTTCATCAGATTTTTTTCTTTTTTTTTTTAGGCGGCTCTGAAACCTTTCAAGATAAGGTAAACTTCTTTCAACGTGAACTCAGGCACATCCACTCAAAGAAACCTCGCACCAAAACCTGCCTAAAAATCTCTCGACACGCTATTCTAGACTCCGTGAGTGCTGCTGCGTTATGAAGCTGTTTTATGCTGTCCATTCTGAAAATGGGCAATCCCCAAAATCCTGTGAACTCTGTGATAATGTCGACTCTTGTTTTTTTCCCCCCAGTCACTAAAGGCTACAAGAAACTTCTCAGTATCAGACTGGAGTAAGAACTTTGAGGTTGTATTTCAGGATGAGGAAGGTAGGCTGAACTTGTTTACCTGATTGAGTTGTAGTAAAGTGTTTAAATTCTTGCTATTTTTTTAAAAAGTACACTTAGGAACAAAGTAAAAGTGGATATTGAGGAGTCTTTGGCATCTGTTTGCAGCTCTGGACTGGGGAGGTCCTCGCAGGGAGTGGTTTGAGCTGATTTGTAAGACCCTCTTTGACACATCCAACCAGTTGTTCACCCGCTTCAGTGACAACAATCAGGGTCTTGTAAGTTATTCTTTAAAACCCATTTCCAAATTCAGGGCTCAGTCTCCTTTTTAACTGCATAAGCTTTAAAGACTAAAAGATCATCTTTCTTTTTCCAGGTGCACCCAAACGCTGACAGGCCAGGCCATTTGCGGCTGAAGATGTACGAGTTTGCAGGGCGCATCGTAGGGAAGTGCCTGTATGAGTCTGCGTTGGGTGGATCTTACAAACAGCTGGTCCGAGCTCGCTTTACACGTTCCTTCTTGGCTCAGATCATTGGCCTTAGGATGAATTACAAGGTACGGAGGATTACCACAGACAAGACGTTTCTCTCGGGGTTGGAAGGCTCTGTTTTCATTATTTATCATGTGTCAGCTGGTCTGTCTCACCACTTTAGCATTTGTCGTAAAGCTATGAAATATGATTTGTTTCTCGGGATTATTTATACCATGGCAAGCTAGCCAGCATGTTGTGATGTTTATCTAACTCTGAGATTTCAAATAGCCCACCCAATCGTCTTTATATCCATCCCCTCGAGAAGAAGAAATGCCATGTTTATTTAAAAACGTCATTTTCCTTTGTTTTCCTTTTGTTTTCCACATACAGTACTTTGAGACAGATGACCAGGAGTTCTACAAAACTAAAGTCTGCTTCATCCTAAACAATGACGTGAGTGAAATGGACCTGGTGTTTGCTGAGGAGAAGTACAGCAAGTCAGGACAGCTGGAGAAGGTGAGGCAACACTTTGGAAAAGAACCTCCCCTTTTATCCCTGATGTCATTTCACAGTAGATAGGAGCAATAAACCAAACAAAAAGAACCATATTGCTTGTTTGGCAAGAATCTTGTTTTTCTTAAAAGAAGGGGCAGTGCTGAGTTTATATCATGGTGGATGAGTCGAGTTTGGCATCCATGCCTTTTTTTTTTTTTTACTTTGTGGTTTCTGTAAAATTTAGTATAAAGTTCTAGACAATAGCCGGCTTTGTATTCCACATGTTGAAACTGCTGAGTTTAATGGCTTTTTTATAATTGGATAAATATGTTCCTGCATCAAACTGCTGTTTTAAACCTTGAAATAATCGCTCAAATAATTATGAATCAGCAGACAAGGATGTGCCAAACACTGATCTGACAATGTGTTTTAACTTTTACATGTCCTAATTTTCTCTCTGCATGTCTGCATGAGATGCTGCTTTATTTGTACAACATGCTGGCTATTGTCTAGAACTT
>JBBBVU010000021.1:9792532-9805954 GCA_037177055.1 Atherinosoma microstoma | reverse complement strand
TATATATAATCTCCTACCTCCTGCTCTCTTGTAGGTGGTGGAATTGATATCAGGGGGAGCTCAGATTGCTGTTACCAATGAAAACAAGATGCATTATCTCAACCTGCTGGCCCAGTACAGACTGGCCAGCCAGGTGAGGGATGAAGTGGAACACTTCCTGAAAGGTAAGGAAACTAGCACAGCTGTGTTCTGCCATTTTGTGCCAAATCCCTTCATGCAAGCTCTTCTGTAATGTGCATGTAATTAGTGTAATTTCCTGATCGATTGCAGGTTTGAACGAACTGGTTCCAGAAAATCTGCTGGCCATATTTGATGAGAATGAGTTGGAGGTATTCATGGTGTTTGTAGTAAAAATCCAGACGATCTTTAAAACAGCCAACTTGTAATCATGCATGTTTTCCTTTTAATCCCATCAGCTGTTGATGTGTGGCACGGGGGACATAAACGTGCAGGACTTCAAAGCCCACGCTGTGATTGTTGGAGGGTCATGGCACTTCAGAGAGAAAGTATGTCATGGACATTTTCCATCTTATTTCTTGTAGCAGCAGGACACAGAGTACATTTTTATTTATTTATTTGTGGGGTTTTGTATTATTTTTTTTACCGCAGGTGATGAAGTGGTTCTGGGCAGTGGTGTCCAGTTTCACCCAGGAAGAGCTGGCTCGTCTGTTGCAGTTCACCACTGGTTCATCTCAGCTTCCCCCTGGGGGATTCAACACTCTTTGCCCCTCATTCCAGATCATTGCTGCTCCCACACACAGCACTTTGCCCACTGCACACACCTGGTAGGTACAGGCAAATGGAAAGACTTAAACCAGTAGTGTGTCAATGAGCCATAGTACCTGCCAAATACATGTAGTTTAATTGAATTATTATTTTTTAAATGATTCAAAAAAGGAACATTTTGTATTTTTTGTGCTGTATATTTACTTCCATATTAATATTTGTGCACCTTCCTTTGGTTTGTGTTTAAACTGCACTTAACGCAATGCTATTATTTGTCAACATGACAAGAGTTTATGACAAAATGACACAATCACATTGAATATATGAACAAATTAAGAAAAGTAATGCAACGAAGGGAGGGATGAGGTGTATTTACAGTTATTTAATGTGTTAACGTGCGGGTCGGGTTGCGGATCGGGCTGGGTTCGCGGCTTGTGGGTAACACATCACCGTTTCGGGTCGGATTTCAATAGGAGATATTAAGGGGTCGGATTTTGTGAGCGGTTAAGTTGGGTGCAGGTTGGTAAAACTCACCCGTGCAGGACTCTGGTTTACTGTGGTGTGCAGAACACGTTTTTCTGAACACACGCTGTTGACTTTGTTTTTCATCTTATCCGAACAATGCTCTGCATCACTTTTTCTTCCTGATGATTTATTGTGGTTGGAATACACCTTTGTTTCTGGTAAACCAGATAGTCCATTTGCAAGTGCACCGAGACCCCCAGCCTTCAGGTGGACCAGTGTCCGATTCTTTGGTCCGCAGCACTTGTGCGCTTGCTGTTCTCACTGCGCCAAACTAATCGTAACATCTGTGGAAGCGGACCAAACAGCTGCAGTGTGAACATGCCCTTACTCTAATGCATTTTTAATAGTATTTGAAGCAAAGTGAATCTATGTGATGCAGTGAAATCAGCTGTATGACACTTGAAAGTACCACAGTTAAGAAATATAATATCAGCATGAGAGCCACAATTATTTTTGTTTGCAAATGATACATGTTGTTAACATGAACTCACTCTGTGTTCTTCTCTGTGCAGTTTTAACCAGCTGTGCCTCCCTACCTATGACTCCTACGAGGAGCTGCACAAGATGCTGAAGCTGGCCATCAGTGAGGGCAGTGAGGGCTTTGGGATGCTCTGACTTCTCATTCACTGGCACAAATGTGGAGACCAGCACAGCTTCACTGCCCTGGTGTTCTACATTCATCAACATTTAACAGTCCAGCATCTTGACACACCCTATATGTTCTCTCTCAGATTGGGAGGGCTATTCAGGAAGTTTCCGAAGACTGTGTTTAAAATGGGACTGAGTCATACGAACTCTTAACACTACTGTATGTATATAAAGTATCTTCATTTTGTTTAAAAAAAAAAAAAAAAAAAAAAAAAGATAAAAGATGGACTGCTGAAAAAGGTGAGGTTAGGGCTAGTTTTACTCCTGAATGCAAAGTTTGCTTAGCTTTATATGTTTAATAGAATAATGATGCAGGAACAAAGGCTCTGAGTTATAAACTATTTAACAGCTTATTTTGCATTTTGCAAACTGAGAAACTCTTAAGTGCAACAGCAGCCTCCATGTGATGTGGGTGACATGCATCCACAGCACTTTGGCCTTAACTGATCAGGGACTGATGTGTGTATGTAAATATATAATATCACTCTTTTATTTCAGTATTTGTACATATTGGTGTGTAAACATAGGCTTACTTCTTATTACCTTTTTTGATTTGACGTTTGAGGAGAAGGGATTTCATTGTTGCTGCACGTTTGCCAGGTTGAGTTTTTTTGTTTTTCCAATTTGAGGTGAGGGGAGTTTTAAAAGAAGCCAAGTGATTTCTATTGTCTCAATGTTTTTAACTTATTAACTCTTGAGAAATCATGTTGACCTATTTTGTTTGAACAGTTTTGTTATGTTTCATAACCTGCCTTATTCACGCCCTTTGCCTGAGAGAGGTGCTTAGGTGACAGAAACATAGTCAACAAGCAGTAGTTATGACATTTCTGTTTGCACATGCAGGGGTTACTGTGGAAGATGGTGTTTGTTGGGATGTTGGACGAACCCATATACGACCAGCGTTTTGTTATGCTCTTTCCTTCCTCATTCACAACCTTTTTATGGGTTTACCTCAGAATCTGCCACCTATGCATCCCCTGACAGTTGTGTATGTTTTCATGCATGTATGGAAACACATGCACAAACACTTTGCTCATAGTTGCCTCCTTTCAGTCCTCACTGTACAACCTTTAACCATATACTCCCTCGTACTTTGTAAATTAAATGAGAAGTGTTGTTTGTTTGGGAATATATCCTGTTTGTTTTTGTTACTCTTTAAAGTTATTTATTTTTAATGCTGTTCGTGTTGTTAGTATCCTGAGCCAACAGATGTTTGTTCCTTTTTTTTTTTTTTCTGTTGACAGAGTTTACATCATTATTGGCCATGTTGTCATGTGTGCTGCCAGTCGAAGTATTTTAGGAAAAGTGATGCTTAGATCTAAAACAAAACAAATTCACTAATGGACAATACTGATACCTCTCTGTAGTATTTTAGTTAAAATATATTCGAATTCCCCACAGAGTGCTCCAAATGTAGTTTCATATCTGATATTACTTTCAGTGTTTCAGTCATTTTCACATTCCCACATAGTAATTTAACTTGTTGAACGGCAAAAAAAATTCACATTTTGACTGTAGGTTCTTCAGCTGGCTTTCAGCAGTGTTAAGAGGTTTATAAAAGGTTTTAAGGACTGTGCTTATTTGGGTTGTGCAATGTTGACTTGATGTGCTGAGGAGAACACTGAAATTGTTATAATACCCTAATACCAATGGCTGAGATCATATTTATCAAACAAAGAGGTCAAGTATTACACAAATGACATGACTAAGCAAATATGAAGGAAAATTTTCTTCTGGTTTTATGTTATCGTTTGATGTTTTGCTTTTTCAGGAACATCCACTTGTCTGTTTTATGTTTGAATGGGTTTCTGGGTTAAATGGGCCGAGTGTGAATTTTAGCCATGTATATATTGTGATATTTGCCTATGACTTTGAAGCTGGGGATACCCTTTTCTTTTTTTATTTTAATGGCAAGCCTCTGCTGATGAATGTTTGAAGATTTTCTGAACTGCAAGTCCTTTGTTTATTGGAATAATAAAAATGAAAAAAAAAGATGGAATAAATTTGTGTATGTTTAAACGTGTGAAGCAATGTAATCTGGACAAGAGCTTTGATAGGTGCTGCAGTAAGCCAGAATTCATTTATAGGTGCAGTAGTTATTGTTTCTTTTGGAGTCGTGGAAAAGAAAGCTTTCAATTCTAAAGTTTGGTGTATTAAGACCCCATGATTCAATAGTTTGCATAACTATTAGTGTCTCAATGTTGTGGAGGAATTATGGTCCCCTCTTCTTCTTTACATTTCTTCACTTCATCAAGGTTTGCAGGGATTCATTTTTGCAGAGCTCTCTTAGAATCTCCTCAAAGCACTTTAACACGGTTGAGCCACTGAAGACCCATGAGACACCTTGATTCTTATCCGTTTTTAACCATTCTGGTGAAGATTTGCTGGTAGATTTGCTGGTTTACATGGGATCATGACTCAATGTGGGCTTGGATTTAGCTGTTAAACGGATGCCTTCATATTTGACTCAATAATACTTCGGTATACAGAGTTCGTGTTTGATTCAGTGATTGCAAGGTCTCCAGGTCCCGTGGCTGCAAAATAAGCCCAAATCATCACCTCTCCACCAAAATGATGGACAGTTGTCATTAGGTGCTTGTTCTGATGCTGTGTTTCATTAAACATGGTGCTGTGTATTATGACCAAAAATTTTCTTTTAGGTCTCCTCTGTATAAACATCAGTCTGTTGCTCCGATACAACTTTGCAAACTTAATCTCTGCAACCACGTTTTTGGGTTGTTGTTTTTTTCCAGAGACAAGAGACTTTCTCTGCCTTCCTCTTGAGTTTCATCCACTTCTGAATAAGGAAGAGGACCAAATTATTGTCTTCCATTATTATATCCTGAATCAAAAGGTTAAGAATTGAAATTGAGTTTACTTCTTTGTCACCTCTCTGTAGACATTGATTATATAACACATAACCAGGTGAGTTCATGTTTTAGACACAAGAGGGCACCAATTCAACATATGACATGAACTCACTGTAAGTGAAGTATCCATGCATTGTGGTGTCATCCCTTGAGACAGCTCTGCAACAGTAAATGATGAGGGGCTTTCCTGTGTTCAGCTGACCATCCGCATTCAAATTCTTCATTGCATTGACCAGACCAGATTGAGTCCATTCCTTTACCACCGCTTCCCAGAAAACTCATAAGTACCTCATAAACACATGAAAATAAACATACTTCATTCATAACTGCTGTGTTCATGTTAGCTCCAAGTTTAATGAGGACAGTCTCCTGTGAGCTCCATTGTAAATGGAGCCGCTGACAGCAAAATGGAAAACAACTGGCTCCTTTCCCTTTCGGCATACGGATATGTGGCATAACTGACAGCTATATCGGCACAGGATGCGATAGAGGAACACTCTTTGTAGAATGAATGCTTTCTTCCTGAGTTACTGTCTGATATTTGTCTGAAGTTAAAAAAAATATTGTTTTTAATTGCTTTGCTGTGACCATGTAGGCCCCATGGCCCTCCTTCCATTCTACACCCACATGTTCCTGGCGTGTCTCCTCACACTGTGGTCTGAACACTATCAGGAGCGGGCTGAAAGGCATCTTGAAGCACTTGGAGGCAGGAGTCCAGTTATTTGGTCTTGGCATGCACCTGTGGATTTGCATAATGGCCTCACTCAGATTTCCCCAGAGGAATGTTTGCAAGAAAAAAAAAGGACAACAAATCACAAAGTTATCCTTTATCCTGCTTCTGTGAAACTTTAGGCCATTCTGCAACAACATTGGGCATTTTGTGAGTTTATCTACTAACACAGAAAAGCAGGTTTTTCTTACAAAATCCCCCCAGCTCTACTCCATAAACAGCTCCAGACCTGACTGAAGCTTGGACTTTGGGGTTCAGGGTTGCCAAGTTCCTGGGGGACTCAATTTATGGGTGGTGTGCAGAGCCTCATTTTCCACCACTGAGTCAGACACTGCTTCAGAGGAGATGTCCATCAATTCCCCTGATCAAAGTTAATTGTCTGCAGACAGTGATCTTTCTCGGGGCAGACAACACAAATGTGGCATTCCTTATGCATCTTTAAAACATGACCCTTTCTCCTTCCTGTGAAACAGCCGTGGGGTTGTCTGCTTCCCATTCCAAGATGCAGGTCCTCATTACCTGATTGGACACTGCTGATTAACTGCCAACTGGATTGGCTGAAGGTATTTATCATCTGCAATGATTGGGCCAATTTAGAGGCCAGTCTTAATCAGAGCTGGTGAAGGACAGGAGAGTTTTGCTCCAGCAGCAGGCCTGGAATAAAGTTTACTCTTTACTGTACAGTACAGTACAGTGACTTCATGTTACATGCAAAAGGCTTCCCAGCTCTGGGTTCAAACATCACACAGGGCTCTGTTTGTGCACACATGCAAAGTCCACCTCCAGAAGGAGCAGAGTAAGGAAAAGTTCCTTCCATTCTTCCACAATGACTAACCACTAAAATGACCATCCAATCAGGGTCTTGACTGGCTCTTGTTATGATTGGTGACATTATGGTTCCGCAACTGAGTTGTTTAAGAGTATAGGGAAAACAGCTGTAAGAAATCCCAGTGATGACAATGGTCTGGCAGCGAAGCGCAGCACAGGAATGTATTGGATGGGATACCGCTGTTGATTAAAAAGATTATTTTCCTCCCATCTCTTCATATTTCACAGATTTTGTCCTGCTCCTTCATGATTCTGTGTTAATTTAAGTCCTGATACCTGGGTCTCAACATCCAGGCTGGGTTGCCGCAAGCCATCGTTGGACAGCATGCATAAATGGCCACATAAATTATATTGTAGATAAAAGAGCCTCATTTAATTGCAGTCTTCATGCTAAAACAGAAATGAGAACACGTTTTACTTAGAAATGACAAAAAAAAAACTGTATGCATCAAGATAAAGCCAGAGACAAGCAGTAGCTTTCAGCCACAAGCGGTCTTGAAAAACTGCCTGTGTGAAGATTAAGTGTCCCAATGCTGATGGGTGTCTGTGTTATATATATGTTGTCGAGAGAGGCTTTTGATTCATGGGGTTAGCTGTCCTGCTGGGATGTGGAGCTCTATTATCTTCAGTATGTTGGGAAACATTTCAGCTCATATATATTTCCTCTGTAAAGAAAGGGCCTCTGATACAGGTTGTCCGAGTGCTTGAAAAATATCCAGTGCTGCTCCACCCTGATTGTCAGTACGGTGTCACTACAGAATATATGAATTGGTTATGAAGTGGGATTTATCCTGATGCCTGAAGTGCGGCAACAGTAATTGCAGAGGGGATGTCATCAGTCAATCTAGCAGCATGGACCTAGTCGAGTCTGTCAGTCCCCAATTTTGATCCAGACTGAAATATCTCAACAACTATTTGATGATTTGCCAAAAAATGTGCTACAGAGTTCCATTGTCTTCCAAACATTATTATTCCTGACTTTGGTAATTCCGTGACATTTCCTCTCATTACACCAAGACGCTTTTGTTTTTTAGTGAGATGTCTTGACAGCTGTTGGATTGATTGCCATATTTGGAACAGATGTTCATAGCACCCAGAGGCTGATTCCTGACTACTTTAGGATACTTTAGGACTACTTAAGTTTTTACTTACATTTTGAAACATCTTCTACATCTGCATTTACAGTAAACTGAATGTAACACCATGACAAGAGTCAGTTTTTGTGATTTTAAGTCAAACCAGCCACTAGATAATTGATTGCCATCGGATTTGGTACTTACATTTATTAACATTTTTATCTATTGCTGTGGTGTAGAGGTGTTCAAGGGTCACGTCCATCATCTGATATAAATGACTACCAAACTTAGTTGACCAATCACTTAACTTCATCTTCTTGACTTCAGGGACTAATGATGGTTATGAAACTAACATCACAGAAAGAAGTGACTGTAGAGTGAGACAATTTAATAAAAGATATTCACAATGCCGACTAACCTGTAGATTCAAATTTCCATTTGATGTAAGAAAAAAAACATCTGCAAATGACTTTGACACTTTCAGTTGTACTAAACTGTTTAACTGCTTCTTTCATCTCATAAACATCAATATTTCAAACCGTGCCTTTTATTGTGCATGCATGTAAAATACTTTCTAAAGTTCCTTAATCACAGAAAATCATGTGACTGCGTACAAAAGATTCTTCCAGTGGGATGAAAAACTACATCTCTGAAGGTCACAGGATCAATATCAAAGTCAATGTCTTTACTTTAGACTTCCAAACTTATCTTGACGGAAATAAGAAATATTCTGAAGTCTAATTGGCGGGTACAAGTAATGAGCCTGGCTGACACTGGCCTTTTTTCCAACCACAGCTACTGGAAGTCCAAAGCTTCAGGCCACTGAGTTGATCCTTTGCCCTGTAGTCAGACACAGTCTGCAAGCTAATCCTGCTGGTCAAAGTGGTCATATGAGACAGGATACTTTATTTGTGGCACCTTCCAACATTTACTCTGTGTGTTAATGCACACTTTGCCCAATTTGTGATACGTTATGAATACTGAGTAAAAATCTTCACTTTAAAGAGCAGCTGGTAAACGGTTAAAGAAGCTGAACTAAGTATCCAATAAAATCCACCACACCGTCTAATATTAAGTACTATAAATGAACTACTATGCTGATTTTTGGTTTTGGCCAAACCCCTCTTGTATAGAAATTATGCAGCTTCTGTTCTTTTGTTCATAGAGTTTTTCCATTTCAAATTGAAATTCATTCATCTGCACCTTCCCCTCTTAGATGATGAGTCTAGAAGGCGTATTTCACAGACCACAGCCTTGCAAATACAACAATAGTAGTCACATCTGGTCAGCATGTGTGCAACCATTTGTGTGCATGTGGATTAACTAGCTAACAGTGTGTTTACAGTTCAGAGACACATATCACCTTCACCTCAGAGGCCTGAAGCTGAATCTGTGGGGAGAAAACCGGTTTGAAAGCAGGAGAACGCAGGATGTCAAAAATGAGCCATGTTAAGATTTGGTCATTAGCTCATTTACTTTTGTCAGTATGTCAGAGTCTCAGCTGGCATCACACATCGCAACTGAAAACGTTGTTAAATTTAATCAAAAGGAAACACCAGAAGCATGTGAAAGAAAAGAGAGGTACAGTACACCTGTTGGAAACTGCTGATTGAGGGGGAAACATCTTCCTGTCTGTTGTAGGGATCTCTGCCAAGCTATTCCTAATAGAAATGCTCAGAACAATAGGGACCACCCTGGTAAGAGAGAGGAACAGGGTGAGGCTATGTTCAGACTGACAGAAAGATCGACTGCATCCTATCAGCTGCTGCTTCCTGAACGTGCCCAACTCTCACTTTAGATAATGGCAGGCCGCTGCCTAAACCCTTTGAAAAAAAGACTCTGCATGCCTTCAGCTTGATTTCATTTAATCTATGTTCTCATAAATAGCATGTTCACATGCCTCTTCTTCAAAGTCCCTTCTGAAAGGAAAAATTAGATTTAGTGCATGCAATTATGGTTGAATAAGTAAGACATCATGACACTTTTCAGAAACTTATCAAGTTCCACGTGCGAGGCAGCCTGAAGAGGAAAATGATGTGACTCATCTAGGCCTTTTTCTGCTCTCTTTGATAATATAGTGGGTCATGAAGGGAGTCTCTTCCTGTTTAAGGGTGTCAGCATCCAGTGGGAAGCTAAGGATACCATCCATTTCAGTAAGGTCACAAACATATAAGGACATGAGAGAGGCCACAGGCATGGCAGCAAGTGTTGGATTTCCTCAGCAAAGGAGCTGTGAGGCACCGCCTGTATATTTATCTTTTAATGGCTTCCATTTAAAACAATGCTTCGAAGAGCAACCCCAGTACCGGGTCACCACACTATTGCATAAAGAAGATCAGGATCAAAATGTCTGAATAACTCTGAACTTCCAGCTATAGGCCTCTTATAAAAAAAACATGTTTCCAAGATTTCATGATAATTTTGAGTAATTTCATTGACAGTAGTAATTCATGCATTATGTTATAAGCAGGAGATTTTATTTCTCAAAGTAGAAAGTCATGTGATGCTAAGACAAAGAGAGCATTCATCCCTTAAACGAACAGAACAAAATGCAAGAAATCCCAAAAAAGGAGACGTCTTCCAAGAGGAGCATATTGTTACCGTGAAATGGCTGCATGAGGTCAGTGGAAGAACATATCCCTGCTCTGGTTGGATTGACAGAGCAGAGAGATGCTGACATACTTGTGATTGAATAGTTTTGTTTGGATAAATCTGAACCTGAGGGATAAAAGCCGAGTAGTGACACTGTCCAGGAAGTAAAATCCTCGGAACACGCACAGACACATACGTTCACTATATCTTTTGCCATCGAACTGTCATCGTAATCAGTCCGATAAGCTGTTAAGATTTATTTCCGACTCACTCTGTTTTGTTCCCAGCATCCCTCCTGCCAGTTAGTCAACATTTTTCACAGACCTGATGGAATCCTCCCACTTTTTTAAGTCGTCCATTCCAAGCCGCCGTCATTGTTTCAAAGTCCTTTGCACAATGAGCCAACTGCTCCACAAGGACACACAAATTTCATCAGATATCCAGCATTGCCTCAGGACTGCAGTTGAGACGTTTTCCATCCACTGAATTAATCTATTATCTTTTTTTTACTTGCTTTTTTACAGAATAAAAAGAGCAAGATTTTTGTTACAAAATAAACAGGACATAGACCGATGAAGTTTTGCATAGAAACAACCACAATATGTATCACCTCTCAGTCATAACTCACAGACAGACACACACACACACACACACACACACACACACACACACACACACACACACACACAGTTATGAAAACCTTCCATTTTCTGTCCATTGCTTCCATTGAAAATGACATATTACAGGCATTTATGCAACTAGAGAAGTTTCTGGGTGTTTGTGACAATGAGACTGAGCTATCTTCTGTTTAGGTTTGTGATTAACAGCACTCAGGTTGCCTCCAGATGTGATTTGGTCTCAGACACACACATGGAGTACATTTTAGATCAATTCATCCATTAAAAAAAAGTGACCCTACAGAACATTATCCATCATCTTAAGGGATGACGTAGTGATCTAATAAGTAGATCTGACTCCTTGTTGCAAACACAGAAACGTTCTTTATGCTGAATGGTGGACAGATGGTCAGGGCCTCTGCAAAAAATATTAAGTGGTGAAATTAAAAACAATGAGGTGGTGGGTAACAGTAGTTGGAAAAATAGCTATTTAAACACCATAACCTGGAATTTCAGCAAGGACTTTAACAAGAAAATGTAATGGACTGTGTCTGAATTAGTTGTTTTCCTAAAACTCCAAAGAATGAGTTTATTTTCAGTGGAAGGCATAAAATATTCTGGATCAATCTACAAAACAACAGATACTTAGTTGTTTGTGAGTATCAGTGACATGTAAACCCATTCCATTCTGCGTTTGTCCAATATGAAATCCCCCTCAGTCTTAGACAATTTTCCAAACATAAAACCTGGCAAAGAACAAAATGTGCAAGCCAATTTTGCTCTGAAATATATCTAAACATCCCACGCGATACATCAAGGTCTCTGGTGCAAGTCTCAATGTTACAAGCATTTTTCTTTATCTTATCTACCATAGAGTGGAAACAGTTGAAGGACAGTTTTATTACTTTACTGTTTTGTTAACAGCTCTTGATAATTGTTTCTTCTGTCGTCGTGTAATTTTCTCAGCTGTCATCCTTTTTTAGTAATTTAGTAATTTACCCCTTCGTCAAAAAAACAAAACAAGAAAAAATAAAACCTGGTCTTAACTGTGCCAAGATAAGGGAAAGAAGGCTGAGCGCTTGTTCTTCAGGGAGAGCACCTTGAATTTGTAAAAAAAAAAAAAAGTTGCATCAGTTGTCAGACAGTCAAACCACTCTACTGACAGAATGATAAAGTACAACCTTGATATACTCTTGTGTATTTGTGGACATTACATTGGCGTCTTGCACCTTTACAGAAATAAACCAATGAACCAACATTTATGTGGTGGAGACCCTGTTCTTAGAGAATATTTAGACTATAAGAGTGTCATTAATTTGAATTAAAACAATGTGAAAACGTTGATACATATAGAAATTATGAGGAATAGTAAAATGTAGTTAACTTCATGTCACAATATGTGAGGAAAATATTGTAATTCTTATCATTCTATGTGTTTGTGAGCTGTTAATGTTGCAGAGAGGCAAAATGTACAGGTCAACATTTTAAAACATAAATATTTGACCTTTAGTCCAGGTTTTACACCAGGCAAAAATATGTCTCCTTTACACCAATTTCTTTAAGTTGCTGGTTACTTTAGCTTAGCATTAACATTAGAGATAAACAAAGAAAGCTTGCTAGTTTTGTTCAACACTTGTGAATATATTAGTTTTTATACATGGTTTTATAAGGAAATGTAATCGTGTTAGTACCAGTTAGTACAGTTCTTGCTTTTTACTGGACATTCATGAGACAGTTATGAGTTTCCCTTCATCAGTTTAACCGTGTATGAAGATGTAACATACAAACTTCTCAGTCATTAATGAGGATTTGCTTAAAAAACAGCAGGACTTCGCTTGTAAAGCATGATTTAAAAATATATTGCTTCTTTTAACTGTCACTTGCTAGCAAATAATCAATCAGGTGCATTAAACAGTCTGCCATATCCATACACAAAATAACTCATACATGCAATATATGAGTCCCTGATGGTGAATTATGTACACTATAGGTGACTGTTGGGTCATGTTCTTTGATGCGTTGATCATGATGCCATGCAAAATCATGAGGATCAGCAGGACAAGTAAACTCACCTCTTCTGGCACTTGAGGCTGTTTAGCAGCATGTCAGTCTGCAGGCTTATTAAAACTTGGCTTCCTAATGAACATTTGCCCTTGAAGCCTGCTGAGTGCTTAGTGCTGCTTAGGAGACGGGGCTCTGGACACATGGGGCCTCTCTTCCTGCTCCCTACTGAGCACTTGGTATAAAACTCAGCAGTACCGGCAGGCCGGGGTAGAGTCATATGAATACTTTTACATTACAGTGAACTGGAATGTTAACAAAAGACAGTTCACAGAATAAATTCTCTGCTTGTTCCGCTGGGTTTTATATTTGCGCAAGTCAATTTAGCAAGCTGATGTGGAGAGCTGTTTTGTAGAGTTTTGTCACCATCATCTTTGCCTTGTGTGATTTAAATCCTTTCTGTGGCAGCATGGGAGCGCGGGAGGAAAAAAAGCAGTTCCACATGGGCTGATTGAGACCCTGCAACTATGCCATGACTTCACACTCCATCATGCCAATTTATGTATGTGCATGAGAATTGTGGTCAAAGCTGAGCGTGGCGTGGGATTGTAGACAAAGTTGCACAATAACAAGTCCAGCCCAAAAACCCTCATCCGGGGTGTGATTTACGAGCTGGGCAGTGATGGGAGAAATCCTGGAACTGAAGCCTCCTAGGAGATGGAGAAATCCTGTAATGATTATCTATCTATCTATCTATCTATCTATCTATCTATCTATCTATCTATCTATCTATCTATCTATCTATCTAT
>JBBBVU010000021.1:9746477-9782933 GCA_037177055.1 Atherinosoma microstoma | reverse complement strand
CCCCCCCCCCCCCCCCCCCTCCCCCCCCCCCCCCCCCCCCCCCCCCCCCCCCTTATTTTGCATAAAATAAAGGGTTCAAATCATCGGTTTACAAAGGCAATCATATACATATGCTTTTTGCCTGAACCTTGACAAACACAAAGAGCAGCACCACAAATGGTAAATACACTCCCATTTCATGGCTCAGCTGTTTGCAAGTGATTCTTTAGATATTTCTCTTTTGCAGGATCCTGAAAATAAACATCTAACACGGAGATAACGTCAGGAGATTAAGCCCATCAACTGGCTGTGATACAGTTCACATTAAAAACACAACTGCTCTCATAGTTGCAGTAGTGCATACTTGACATGAGGTGCTGTCTATTTAAAGAAAATAGCTGCCTTCAGTATTAGAGCCAACATGCGTTATTGCAGCATGCAATGAATGCCTTGCTTGACATTGCCAAAAAAACATATTCCAGCATCGAATGAAAGGGGTTCTTTGAGTTTTAAGGAGGCATAATAGGAGTGTTACATAAATCTGCAGGAACATTACCTTTATAGTAGTCAGCATGGTGATTTGAACGGTTTGATTCATTCGTTTCAGAGGAATCATCTGCTGCTTGTGAAAGTGTTTGCATGACACATTTCCTCTTGGAATTCCCATTCAGCTCACTCATTTACTGTAGCCCTCAGCACTGACGGTGCCGGGAATGGTTTGCCCTCTGTTACGTTGGAGGTTGACTCAGTATGACTCTCTATGACTCTTCGTGTTTTCAGTGAACCTGTTAGAGCCTTGACTGATCCTGATAGCGCTGCGGTGAAATGATTCGCAACCACATCAAACTATGACCAAGTGTGAAGAAGGTGTTATCTAAACATACATGTGTTTTAACCTGGAGCATTGGTACTGATATTGTATAAAAGTCTTCATTACATCCATAAATCCCCTGCTGGAATTTTTGATGTGATGACTGATGTTTTTGGCACACGCCTGGCCTGATGTGCTTGATTTATGACAAAGCTAAGCTTGCCAGAGGGCCCAAATATCTTCATGTTATCCCTGTGACGCCTCAGTAACACTTGCAGCATCTAATGAGAGCAATCCAAACGAGGTCAATGAGTCAATCCTTGTTATCTTCTCGAATCACTGTGAGTCAGGCATCCACTTACTTTAATATCTTGTGAAAAGATGATAGGGCACAGATCCATGCCAGCATGTCGACTGTTGCCCTGAAGTTGCTTTTGCGGTCTGGTGCCTTTTCATCTGCTTCCCCACAAAAATTGGCCTGTAGTACGAGTACAGTTTAAAGAGCGCAAAGAATCCAGTTATAAGTATTTAAAACTTGTCATCTCTCATTTGCTCAGTGATTTATAGAAAATGCAGGGTGTTTTTCATGTCCCGTGTGTCTCTCATAATCCCTTTAAGGCTCAATTTGTGTTCACTCAGGACTCTTGCTTAACAGCATAAGAGACTTTGTGAGTCCTCGTTCAGATAGAGTTTCGTGACTTGCCCTGAAATTTTTATCGAATGAAATGCAATTATAGCACAGTCTCAAAGGTGTTCATATCAACAGGCCAGCCATGATAAGAAACTACAGCAGCCTTTGCAGTCAGACATGTCTGCCATGCAACATTCTGTGGCCATTCATACTTACAATTATTCCTCTGTGGATTGCGAGGAGGGTTTTTATGTTAATGTAAGTCTAACTAATACCATCAATGCTTTATTTCACCCTACTTTCTGTATATCTGGTTCTTTATCCAGGCCTAATGTCTGTGGAGGTCAGCAGTGCTGCTCTGGTTGGGCGTTGGCACCAGGAACCAATCGCTGCATAAAACGTAAGTAATATTAATGGGGCTTACTGCAATATATAAACTTTCAATTGGCAGTAGACAGTTTTTTCACGTTGACTTATCATAATGAAGTGAATTTTGATTGCACAAATGTACTGGTCTTGAAATAATGACACCATTAGCCTTTCGACTGATTCCCAATAAGTCTTGCTTTCACCATGTAATTCCATCATCCAGGAAGGGGGGAAACGAGGCTCAATTTACAGCACAAAGTAGCGTGTCTGCGATCACACAAATTCTTCATTATAAACGAAAGAAACGAAAAAACTAGCTAGCCCAGAAAGTACTTATACGCAGTACTCGAACCCATTTGACATTTTTGACAAAATTAAAGTTTTGTGTTGTTGGTCGCGGCTTTGTAAACAGAAAGCGATCAGATCTCTGCAACAGCAGAGTTGGCAGCATTACCACTTGAATACACTAGAGGGGAAAGTTGTCGGTTGCCATGTATTACACGAGTAGCCTACAGTTTTTCATGTTTATTCTTTCATTCACCTTCTCAATTTCATTGTTTGACAACCGCTGTCATATATATATATATATATACGCGAGTTCACAAGCAAGCTGACATGCGTTATGTATATTAGTACGTTCTTAACTAGTAAACTTTGACAAGCTAACATTCTCATGCAAAAATAACAGTAAATGGATCCTAATGACTATTCTGTCAAGCAGAATTGCCCTATGAAAGTTTTTCTAGGGTGTTATTGCCCCCACGGTCACATTCATGAAGCAGTGTCTGCCTTTTCTTTTCATGTGACATCCTGCTTGGAAATTACCAGCAGTTAGCACTTGGCTCTTTTTTTGACACCAGCCCATAATTATAGGTGGAACTGCTTCTGCTTTTATTTGACCACAGCAGCACTGGATACACTATCCGCCAGATAATTAAAAGTGAAACAGAAGACGGCAGCTGGGAATGAATAATCAGCTACTTCTTTAAACAAAATATTGACAGACACAGGTGTTACAGTAGCTCATTTTCATCTTAGAAATCTTGACATTTGTGTCTAAATCTGGACCGTCACAGCAAATATTCAGTTGATTTAGACCTAAGAATGGGTACACCAGAGTTACCGTTTGAATGACATGTTTCAGTTTCATGTTTATGACCACTATTGTTCCCTGCAGGCAGAAATAACAGGTTGGAGTAAATACTTTTTTTTTTATAGTAAAAGTTATCTTTGAATTTTACGAGTGAAGAAAAACCTACATTGCAAGTGGCATCTAACATGCACCAAGAGAGATGTGCTTTTAAAAAAAACTTGTTTACTGTTTTCTCTGTTCCCTCTCTGTTAATTATTTCCCCCTCACACACGCAAACACATTTCACACACTTTTAAGGCGGTCAATTACACAACAAGCTGATTGGCCCCGACAGTCTTCTTATTAAATCTCCTTCCCCCCCTGCCCAGTGCCTCCTTCCGTTTTTTCCTCAATCCCCAGATAGACACACTTTTACAGGTTTAAACTACATCTAATATGGAGAAGCAATTACCCAAATTAAGACAGTAAATACTTAAAATCAAGTAACAGGTTCAGCCTATGTTAAACAAGACAGTGCATGTGAGCAGGCCAGGGGTCCGTCCAACCATCTGGACCCCCTTACAGCTTGGCCCTCACCCAGGTCTGACTGGAGGCTATGTTATCATCAGCTGAGTGAAGCTCCACGGTCGGCAAGGTGCCAACACAAAGGCCTCAGACTAAAACTGGGACTGGAAGCCCCCACGTACAAGACCTCCGTGGAGAAAAAAATGGCCCAAGCTCTCTTTATTCTGTCCTCGCCTGAGTCCCAGGCTGCTTTATTAGGAGATGGCAGCATGGGAAAACATGTTCACAGTGGGGGAAAGAAAAGGAACAAACCTGTCGGCTGGAAGCAAAAGTGAAAACATAGCGTGGGTGAGCTGTATTTAGGAACTTCTTGATGTAATGTCTTATATTAAAAGTGTCAGCTGTAGGCTTGGATTGAGTGTCTAAAATCATGGCTTCCTAACAATACCTCCTTGTGTTATTGGATTGCGTCAACAATAAATACATGGCAGGAAGTATATCACTTTTTATCCAGGGAGCTCTCTTACATATTTTCAGAAATATGTTTATAAAAAAAGAACTACTGTAAGATCTGCGTGGGTCAACTTGAAGATAGTCATCTGGCTTACCCAAAAAAACTCACCCCGGCCCACATCTTGGCAGTTTCAGCGCTAAATGTCTTCGTGTCAAGATGGATGGTTCGCAGACTTGTTTGTGTATTAAAGCAATTCATGTGCCCAAAATAGCCCGTCCTGTCTGAGAGGCAGCTTTGGTCCATTAGAAACAGCACGACATGTCCACTGCTTAGTCATATTTATTTGTATTGAGGTCAAGTTACCACCTTAATTAAAGATTAAAGTTCAGAGATTGATATGATTTTATTAATGGTGGCAAAAATCCAGAGGTTTGTGTGTTGTTTTTGGTAGGTAAAATGAAACCAGGTGTGATCTCGCCTGTTTTAGTCCCCGTCCAGATGAATGGAGCATCTTGTTTCTGGGTCTCCAGTTGCATTTAATTCCCACTTTGTTCAAATTCACATCTGTTAATCAAAAGTTTTGTAGCTGAGATGAAGAGCATAGGGAGTCCATGTTGCAGCCTCACCCAGTCGCAACCCCGCAGTAGCTCTGCTGTAGTTATGAGACATGATTAGCAGCAGTCAGCTGCATTACTGTTGCTGTCAGTGTCTTGATGAAATTCATATGTTTAACTGCAGATGTTAGTTTATTGTTCAGTCTGTAGATATTATTTTCTAAAGGCTTTTTTCAGTTTAGAGCACTTTTGACCAGCATTTAAACAAAACTAAAATCTTCTGTTGAATACAGCAGTAATGATAAGCCCTGGGAATTTTGTCAACTGCCTGTACAGTAATTGACAAAAAAGAGAAAGCAGCATATTGGTTTAGTACAAAAAAAATCTATCCCATTGGGCAGATTGTTTTGGGAATGGCCTCTGTTTACAAAATAGTAAGTTACTTATCAGTGGAATTAGAGTGGAAGTTTGAATTACCTGCCTGTTTTAGGGTAAATACAGTAACCCTCAATTAGGTGTCTTGTACATCAGTGTGTGATTACTGTTTTAAAGTTTTGGTTGACAACACTTCTTGGGAAGGAAAACAATGAACTTTAAAGCCTCTGTTACTAAAGAAGAGATTCACATCTCATCTCTTCTCATTTGTATCTGCCTGCAGGGGTTTCACTTTTATCTTTGATCTCTTAAATGAGTCCAAGTAGAGTTAGTTGTGGGTGATGAGACCAAATCATCATATGATAGACTCACTATCCATGAGCTGAATAGCCACAGTTAGTTTAGTGATCACACGAGTAGTTGTGCATTTGGTTGCACAAAACAACGTAAAGCCGAATCTGAAGGGGACATGAAAGGTTTTTAAGGTAATTTTGCATGAACTGACGTACTTGGCAAATTTAGATTTTTAAGGACAAAAAAGACATGGACCATTGAATATAGGGGACATTTACATATGCCAGATTTCAGAAGCCGTGTTGTGATCATGAATTTCATAGCAGTTTATCCAAAAGTTCTTGAAATATTTCAGTCTGCATACCAAAAATTATGACTTAAGCACAACTTCAAACCATCTTAAGTGGCGGTGTAAGTCATCCCGACGAGTTCACTTGTAACACTGTGTTGTGCTCCAGTTGGCATGGCTGTTGTTGTAATTGGATTAATGGCATGGTCTACCACACACGGTGTGAACCTATTGGACGGTATAGAAACACTTAGGGAAGGATCTCTGCTGCACAGTTGGGAACTGGCTTTAATTTTACCAGAGATTAAGTGCAAGTTTGTGGTTTCTGCAGCAGAATGAATTTGACCACATTATACGTTGTTATGTTTTGTTGAAAGCATACGCTGCATATGGCAACATGCTGCAAGTATTGCCAACAATGAGAGCCTGACATCCCCCAAAAAGCAACACAGATGGTCTTTGATTTAAACCTGTTCTCTTTTAGAGAGCGCAGATGAAAGGTGCATCATTCATGTGGAGGAATAAAGTTGTTTTCTGTACCTTAAGAAGTTGGTGATTGACAGAGTGAAAGGCAGTGGGGAGGAGTTTCTTTTTGATTGCCTCACAGTTTTCTTTGGCCTGCTGTGCTGCTCAAACATAACTCCTCAAGCAGAAATGTCACTCCATCTCTTGCTTTGTCACGAGAAGGTAACTTTTCACTGTCACTTCTTCACTTTTCACTTTTCCAAACAATAACTGCATATAGTGCTTGTTCAATTTCAAGTCAGCTGTGGTGCATAATGACATATAAATCATTCAGTCAGTCAGTCGAGCTTTATTACAAACTCAAGATTAAAAAAAGAATATTGCATTATTAGTAATGATAAAATCAAAGTAAAGAGAAACATCATTCAAGAAAAATGCTGATAAATTTATACTTACAACTAAACAGTTATTTGTCATCTAGAATAACTAAATATTTACTATGATAACAGAGACAGTAATGGTTCAAGGAAATGTACTCTAATCATTTGTATCTCTGACAGGTATTTGCTTATGATGAGGTATTAAATAGCCACCCGGATTGTTTTTTACTAAATTTGTCCTTTCTCAGTTCTTTGTCAACTTATCATTAATAATCATTAGCTACATAATGATATTTGGTGAGGAGTTGCTATTAATTAAAATGGTTTGTACTACTAGAGAACAGGTATGAACTGTTTGTTTATGGATCTGCTGCATTAAGAAAGTATAGAACCAAGTCTGCGGCTGTGTTTGTATTCTAAAATGTTTCATAGTTTAAACCAATGAGCCTTTTGTTTTCAGATGTTGTAGATCAGGGTCAATGCCATACAAAATTGCAGTGTAAAAATGTCCACATGTTGAACTGGTGAACTATAAAGGGTTAATACATGCCTTTGGCTGTTACATGTGGGAAGCAGCTGGTGAGGTATGAAGGATATACAGTGAATGTTTTCTAACTTCAAATAGAGCATCCAAAAAGTTTGGTAAACTATCTTATTGATGGTTCAAGCCATTTTTTTTTCCTTTTTAACACACACTGGGAAATGAACATTTTTTCTTTACCGAATCATTTGACTTTTGTACTACAACAAAAACTCATCCCAAAGCTCAAAGAAATTTGCTTACACATTTTAATAATAATGGGACATTTTTTTCTTACTGTAACCAAACAAATCACAAAGCATATCGTCACTGACAGAAAAATGTTTATTAGGCATAACAAATTGCATTGTTACAGGTTTGTCAAGGGATAGTATATGATATGCACATGTTGCACCATGCTCTGTGACCCCAATGAGTGACCAGAACTTTCCTGCTGAGGAGCTGATCTAAAAGCTTTTTTTTTTTTTCTGCAAAGCTACTCCATTTCTGAGAAATAAGTATTTTGTGGGAATTATTTTTTTTTAAATTTATGAATAGAAATAGTATGAAAGGCTAATATACTGTATCTCAGTGATGAAATCATTCTTTTGCTGTACTGTGACCTCAGTACAGCAATAAATAATTAAATACGGTAAAATAGAGAGACACAATTTCAACCAGAATGTTTAAATCAATGTAAGTAGACCAGACATCGATGAGAACTGAGCCAACATAGCAGCATTCTCCGTTTTACAAGAACAGGAGGAGGTTTTAAAGATGCTGTTGTTTCTAATGACGTCATTGTGCTGGGGTTGAAGTTACTGCAACACAGACAGCCACTGAGTCCTCCTTGGCTTTTAAATGTCGTGCATGGATTTGTGGGGGTTGCACAGTTTACAGTTTGGGGGCACGACTCTCCTTTGGCAGCCCTGTGGAGAGTTATAGCCCATTAGACAGATCCTGTAATCAATACACACTCCATCGTCAGTAACCCCATCATTAACACAGACGCTGGACAGCTCGCTCTCAGTTTTTCTTCCCAAACCAGGAGTGCTGCTTTCTCCTCTCCAGCTGGTGCGTCTGTTTGTAGGTTGCAATTGAGCCCTGTTTTGGCATCCTGCGCCACATGTTTTTCTAATTGCTACCATTGACAAAAGTGTGGTGAAAATGAGGTACTATTCATCATCCAGACTTAGACGTCTTGTTTTAGACTTTCTTATTTTGTTTATTTGCACAATTTTGTTAATAAGCTGTTATGAAGAGCAGGGCAAATTACAATTATTCATGCAAAGTTGAATCCTTAGCACTCAGAACATGTTATTTGTTTATTAGAAAGATGATAATTTAAGAAAAAATGAGCTGATGCAGATCAATCAGAAGAAGGCCTGAACTTGATTGACACAGAGCAACATTCACAACAAGCATCCCTCTATTTGAGTCACACACAGACTCACTGAGGCCGCTGTGTTGGTCTGAGAGTTTGTAGACAATCATATATCATAGCGCCCTCCTGCTCAAAGACCATATGGAAGTTGTTGGGATGTGATCCCTCTGGAGGATGGGGTTTGTGGGTTTTTGGTGAACGCCACGTCTCTAAGAGTCAGCTTTACAAGTAGTCGGTGCACCCCCTCCAGAGCCAGATATCGCCCCAGCATGTGGCCCATTAGAAGCCGAATGTTGGCGTTTGAGGGGGTGTGGCGGAGGCACAATACGGCATGGCTAAAAGTAATGTATACTGTGTCATGGGTCAGATGTAGGTTAACAAAATTCCCACACAGACTTGAGGTGGATTTGGAGAATAAAATCTTTAAGTACTGTACTGGACCAAAAAACCCACACTGTTATTGAAAAATGTGCATCAATGACAGAGATACCTTGATTTGGGGAAATATTACTCTTGTAAAATTTACCACAAAAAGCAAATAAAGGATCCGTCGAACAGTTTTAGGATCTTTTTCTTCTGGTTTCAATTAGAAAAACAGAAAAGTTTGTTCCTGAGCTTTTAATGAAAGCTTGTAGACATACAATAACAGAGGTTTGTTTGTGGAGAGCAAAGTTAGTTTTTGTCAAACCTGAAATGATAGCACTTGCACAACCATGGCAACCATGTGGAAATCACATGTTGCAGAGATTAACACTCAATTGAAATGATTAGCATTGAGAGGCAATTGTATTAACTGCTCAATAGACCAATTTTTACTTCTTCAGTGGACAGTGAGTACGGATGAGAGGTGAATTTTTAAGCTTGTCTCTCCACTCTGCCTCCCACAGACTTGAACACTTGAACTCATTCATGAGTTCTGTGAGGTTCTGTGATGAATCCTAAGGAAATGCTCCTGCTGTCCTCACAAGAGGTCTCAATCACAAAAGATTTATACTTGTCTTTTAATGTTTTGAAATGCACAGATTTGCAGACAATTTTAGACAATTTTCAGGATTGTGCTTCAGCCTCCTAACATATATCGCATGTAGATGCACACATTCAACCTGCAAAATTAACATGTTTAGTCACATCTCAACAACCAGTCACAAGTCAACTGCTGAAATTCTGATGCTATTTTATCGTTTGCTCTTTTTTCCAACTTCCTATCTCTTAATTTCAGGGTTTAAAAGAGCCTTTAGTTGAGCCTTTTTCCAAATTCTACTAAATTCTAATCTCCAGAGCAGCTTCAAGCCTCTAAATCTGATAATTGCAGGTAATGCTCTCAGCCTGTGGAGATTCTTCCACAAGATTACTGTGATTATGCTTTCATTATCAATATCATTTTCAGAAATGTCAGGTTACCTTTGGCAGCACAGTTGACCTGCGCAAAGTAGGGAGATTTCTTAACATGTCTGAATTATGTCAGATAATGGTTTCAGATTGCCCCTTGCTCAATGAAAAGACTGTAAAGATTTGATGGGTTGTATTAGTAAGAGTCACAGAGAGGGAGGGAAATCTCTGGTGGATTGTAATGGAGTGAAAACAAATGCAAGTATGAAATTAGAGTCCAGTGGACGGGGAACAGGAATGGCAATCTTAATTAAATGGACAAACTTACAACCATAACAGGCAACTGTGACCCAGTGGAGAAATAGCAACTATATACTGTATATAAAGTTTATCCTGCAGCTCATAATTGTCTCAAATGCAACCTAGGACAAGCAGTGATATATTCCTTAAACTTTAAGGATGTGCACATTTCTGGAGTCTACATTCCTTCTATAGTCAAACATTGATCCCCCTACAAATGAATTGTTGTTCATCAAAATTACATTCATGACAGTGAATCCCTTTATGCCATAAAATAGCTTATACGAAACACTAAGAAATGATGCTGTTTGGCAGTATGACAGTTTGTGGTGCCATTTTAGCGTTAAATATCCTAAGGTAGATAAAGCTACAAGACAAAGTACTAATCTCAGCTCCACCAATTTATTCTAACCATGTCAACAAATAGTTCAAATGGGAAAGATTAAATAATGCACATTATCTAAATTTCCATCAATACATGCATACAGAAGTGCCCCGAACGATGTGCAAACCAGGAACCTTCTGTTGTGAGGTGACAGTGCTTTTGAGCAAATTTGTGAAATTGAAATTAGTCACCTTTCTCCTTTAGCTTTATGTGTTTGCTACCTATATCCAAGATTGTTATTGAATTCAAGATTGAATGTAGATGTACACGTTTGCCTGCAGTGGGATTTATGAATACCGGTATGTAAAACTGAAAACAGAAACAGAAAATCCTGGTAATTAGGGACATCATGCACTGTTTAACACTAGAAGGAAAAACCCTAACACTGCAGAGGAAAAACCCTAAGCCTGTAGTCCTGTAATAATATGTAAAGGTTTCTTGTAAAAGCAGAAGCTAGCTCCCCTTTACTAAAGAGTAGTCACCATTTAACATCACTGTTATTTTTGAATTTTGAAAAAGCGGTTCAATTAGCATTAAATTGGGACACCATCAAGAGCACATAAAAAAAAATCAGTATGAAAATGGCTGTTGTGTCTGATACTTGTGTTCAATGATGTAGAAGCACATGCCACTGAAATACTAAATTTGATCACCTAAGGATTTTAATTCATAAATCGGATTATCGGTAAAACACAGAGAAGTGTCTGTTTCTGGACTTACAGAAGACAAGAAATAAATCAGCAGTACCTGAAACAGAGTGTGACCAGCATTAGGTTGTTGGTTTTTATTATTATTGTTATTATTATTATTAAACAAATTATCAAACAAAGATGTCGTCAAAAACAAGAAGCTTATGAAGCTTTCATTTTGTTAAAATTAACACTACATATTTTCAGGTCATGATTAAAAAACCTTAAAGAACGAAAGCATGCACAAAACCATTGACAAGAGAGAGCAGTAAAACTTCAGTAGAGACTCATTCTGAACTGGCATGGATGCACGTCTTGACTACGTTAGCAAACAGTTAATGTGTTGCTATGTGCTCATGTTGGATAAACATAGTCTCATATTCTTGATTTTGTTTTTGCTCATGATCTGTCTTGATAAATAATTAATTTTAAAAAAAGAACACTTTAACAAGGTTGAATATAAGACTTTAAGTTTGTGAGGACTGAAAGTTGTGAATATCTGAACTAAGCCAAAATAATAAGCTGCCTCAGTTGTAATCATGAGTTTATTACTGATTCATCTGGATTAGCTTTGCGTGTGGAAGGCTCCAAGCTTCAGTCTAATAGTCTCCTCTTTTCAGATGACTGGATGTGGACACAATCTCCAAAACCTTGGCCAGTCTGTCTCAGTCATAATTAAGGCTGAAGTGGCAATGCCAGGAATGTTTGCCATTTCTCCTCTTTTATTTCCGATGGATTCTCATTTTATTATTACTCTCGCAAAGTAATAATTGCTGTGAAATGGATGGAATGTGAGGCAATTAGTTTTAATGATGTGCAAGACAAATCTGCACGACAGCAATTACTGTGACAATGTGTTCAACAGCCCAGAGGCAGGACCCAGAGACAACACAGATAGGCAGTGACACTGTAGGCCACATCCATGCATGCTTCATGTGGGGCATATGTCAGGCCCAGAGTCACTGACCTGTCCACTCTGTTGTCAGCACAGGTGGCATATTTGTCTGCAGTCAATTTTGTGCCTCTCAGCTGAAAACGGGTCATTAAACACATGCCTTCATCGGCCAGCCTTGTGCTGGAAAGTTTTATTTGAAGAATGCAGGTTCACACATTACAGAGTTGTCCCTTTCCAACATAATGTCTCTGGAATCTGTGCCCCATTGGATCCAACACTCCATCTCTGACTTGAGTTTCTGCAGACTCCGGACAAGACGGCAGCTCCCAGCCAGCCCCATACTTTAGTTAAGATGATGTATTTCACTTCTTGCCAAACAGAACTCAGGCAATCCCTGTTTTATCCCATAATGGAAAATTCTGATCACGTACCAAGTTATACAAATCCGCAACCACATTTCTGTAAATGTGTATGCTAAAAAAGGGTGTACATTTTCCCCAGAGTAGTTAAAATGCAATACTTCAGTGAATTAGATGATTCAAATAAAACTTTTTCACAGGAAAGCAGAAGAGAGTTGTTAGACTCTGATATTTAATCCTCAATTTGTCAGTTTTTCTCATCATACCGCAGCCTGATGATGCATAATGCAGTGGTTTTCAATTAAACATTGTTATTATTGAGAAAACCACAATTTAAAGCTCAGGAAACACATGTGGCTCTCTTTATAGGGAAATAAGTTTCTGATGCTGCCGTTGTCTCACAGCACTGTCATGCTTCCTTTTGTCAATTTTGAGCGCAAGTAAAAACACCACACTTATTGTCTAGTGTGCTCTCACTAAATACTACAGGAAACAAAATGACCAGAGTCTGAGCGGTATTGCAATAACAGAAAGTATGCAGCAGGTAGAGCGCTGTTCGCACCTAGTGGGGTGCTTTTTGACTGCCTGCAAGAGCTGTGGCAGCGTTTCTGCCTGCGATATGTCGGTGTTCACAGCATCTGTGTCAATAGCATTCCATAGCTGTTGACAGAGCACCACTGTTTGCTTTAGCCACCACAGACCAGCGGCATGATGTACTGTTGGAGGACAGTGTCATAAATCCTCAAGTGCCGCCCGCAACATACATTTGTGTCACAAGATCAGCTTGTTTATTTTAAATTGCGTGCCACAAAGTCTTTCAATACTAACTGGAGTGCAATGGGAGGTTGAAGTGGGGGTGCTGGCAAAGTGACACAGATAATTTTTCCATGACTCTAAAATAACCTCAGTACTCTCTAATTGCTGACTACTGAGAGATATTTTGCACACATTCAAAGTAAGTACAGTCTGATTTAGATTGTTCCTCAAATAAAGGATATAGTCCTACAGGCCATCTCTGTGATGAAGTGTTGAATATTCTCAGTTGGCTTCCAGTATACAGTTTTTCCTATTTGCTCTGTTTTTATGACCTCTTACATTTATGACCCTCTTAAGCTGCCTGTGTTACAGTGAAAACACACATTGGATTCTAGATCAGTTTAGAAATGCCAGCAGCATTAAGCTGATCCGTGGTCTTGTCGTATAGGCTTTACATCAGGCAGAAATTGGATAAAGATTTAAAGTAAGAGATCATTTACTTTTAGACTAAACAGGGCAGTTAAAAGCTTGTGAGAAATTGAACCTGACAGCCCCTGAAGCTCTCTGCTGAATGAAAAGTACCAAAATGGTTAAGAAGGGAAACTAATGGCCCCTTGATTGAATCAATTTAAAGTAAGCTCCGGTGTTGAGATCAGGAAAACACATTTCTGCTACTACAAGAGGGGCATATGTACATGACCTGCAGAAAATTTGATCTCCATCTGTGCTTTTCTCCTCAGCTGACTGCCAGCCCCCTTGCCAGAACCGTGGCTCTTGCAGCCGGCCACATACCTGTGTGTGTCGCTCAGGCTTTCAGGGGCCCCGCTGTGAGGAGGTGGCCCCAGAGCAGGTGTACATCCGTGAACGAGGCACTCTGAGGCGCATTCAGCCTGGTACCAGTCCTTTCCAGAGAGACCAACCGCAGAGACGGCCTTCAGAGAGACACGCCACTGACACCACCAAGGTCCAGATCCCACGACCTGCGACCACCAAACAGCCTGCCCACACTGCGTGAGTGCGCCCCTAAATCTTCCTATTATAGGCAGAAAGAGCTCTATTGCCAAATAAGGTTGCACCAAGACATATTTTAAGAGTAAATCTTTCTGACTCATATCCTTCTTCAGAGGTCAGTGCTGTCAGCTTGGTTTGTTATTGGTAAACGGCTAAAGTTTGCCCGTCAAATATACCTTCATATTGACTCTGCAAGCAAACACACAGATGGTGGCCATTCCTCGGAAATGAACTGATTTTACTTTTTTAATTTCAGTAATCAGGCCTGCTTCTTATGCTTCGCATTTTACACTTAATCAGAGTTTTGATATTTGCTTTTAACCTGTTAAACTCAAGGACAGTACTCTGCACTTCTCTATAATTTGTTGATTGAATGCAAATAAACGGTATTCTGTGAATTTCTTTTTAAGCCACAATTACATTCACTGCAAGCATGCTGACAACAAATTGACGTGCTGCTGTGTGAAATTTTAATTAGTCTCTTAAACAAACAACAGTGCAATACTAACAAGTTCAGCTCTGCTTATGTTCATTGTTGTTATAAATCAAACCAGATTCTGGTGACTAGGTTCATATGTTCATTCTTTTGATACACTCTGAGTAAAACAAATGCAAAGCAAAGCAAGCGAGCTTTTGCTTCCTTTCGCTGACATACTTGATAAAGAATTCATTTAAGTGTGTAAAACAATTGAATATTTAAAGTGGCTTAACAGATACAACATTAACTTGCAATAAAAAAAAAAAAGGGAAATTATCATTTTGATTGTACTCTCTTGTGGCTTCAGTTTGTTCGCTAATTTATTGGAGTAGCCCTGATTATAATATATCTAACGAATAATTGCAAAGACAAACGCCCCCTTTAGTGCATTCAGCGGAATTCTCCGAAGACTGCTAATCAGACAGACCTAATAGTTTCTTGGCTTAAATGTCTGACTGTTTAAGCTCCATTCTAGTTGGAAATACGTTTTTTTGGTTTGATTAATCACTTTGCCATGGCTTAAACCATATTTCTGATCAAGGATGTTGAAAGAGAGTAATTATTTCCGGGAATATTTTTGATGGATTGTTATTGCTTACAGGCTCAGACTTATCTTGTCAAATTGTGCTCTCTTTGGGATTCAAGCCCAGTGCTTTTCTAATCCGCTCACAGTCTATTTAAGTGCCATAATTTGTTTGGGCACTGAGGTCATCACTCACTATTTAGCCAGTTTGTCATCTGGGTAATTTCTCTCCACCAAACCACAGAACAGTCTCAATTATATCTGACATTTATGGTGCTCGCCTTGCTAATTCATATATGAGCTTTTGTTGGTGTTATGGAATAATGCTAGCCAAGTCATCCACGTGTTTGTGGTAGCTCAGTGAAACTCTACTAAATATCTTGGCAGATGGTTCATAAAAGAGTTTTTATACAACCTCCTTCCCAAAACAATTATCTTGAAGTCATAGTAAATCTTCTAATCAATACAAGATCTCCGGAGAGTGCACAGTTGCGATGCATATGCTTTCTTTGTTCTTGACTCACAGGACATATTTGTGTACTGAGTCACAGATCTGGGATTAATAGAATGAGACTGGTCTACAGGTTCAACATTGTAAGAGGCAGACAGTTTTCCTGCATCACAAATACCTCTACTATGACTATGTTCCCTGTCATGTTTCTACTGAGGATGACTAAATGTTTGAAAGAGGTGGCGTTAAGTTCAAGATTAGCCATTTTCCTCTCTAAAATGTCCAGCTAATCCAAGGATTAGTTTTTAAACCCACTAAATTTCTCTGTAACTTTCAGGGAAAAAAAATCTAACTTCTGCCAAAACTGCAAAATGTCTTCATTTTAACATTAATCAAATAATTATTTGAATTCTTGACTTGGTTCTTCCTGGAAGCTATTTGAGCCCTTATGAACTTCTGCAAATTTTCTGCATTCTCTCAGTGTAGAATGATCTTTTAGGGGTGGAACAATGTTCCCTCTGGATAGCTGGTGGATGCAAGTCTTGGTTTCAGATATCAGGTTGAGGTTCCACTATTTCCAAAGCCAAGAAAGCACAAGCAACGAGAGGTCACAGAGAGTGAGAGTCAGATAGCAAGAGCGGTGCCAAGGCTCAATAAAGGAGTCAGAGAAGGGGAGTGTAGGGAGGACAGATGCTTAAGCTGAGATAGATCATGTTGGCCTCGCCCCCACTTATATATTGAGGGAGCAAAGGCCACGCGGTACATTCAGTCAGTCTCCTTTCATTTTTCACTACTCGGGAAGGTGTGAGGTACTATATTTATATATAAATGTCTCTCTTTAAGCAGACTTGGCTTGTTATATCAGTGGCACCCTGTAACTAACACAGCCTGTCAAGTGGCGCCAAGTAAAGAAAAACTAGAAGGAAAAGTAAAAAGGATGATTTTAAGAGACAAGTTATTCTGAGAGGGAGATTAATCAATTAAGCTGGAGAAAGTGAATTACTACAGTGATTCTTTTTTCCAGACACCTTCTCACTGCCCAGTCAATCTTCGTTCAAGGCTTTGAAAACTCGCTTTGTGTACCAGCAGTTGAGCCTTGAGGCTTTTTTGATCTGGCATTAAGCAACCCAAATTAATTTTGTGATCCAATTATTTTGTTAGAGTGGAAAGGAGGAACTGCTGAGTTAACAAGATTGTTGAAGTATTTTCTCTTTTATGTCATTATCAGTAAATGTTCTCAAATGATGTGGCACAACAGAGGTTAGTGGTTCTCCTGCATCTTAGAATTACAGACACAGGGGAAGTGTTAGAGTCCCTTTTAGCCAACAGCAGAAGTTGTAACACAGCAGACTCAGTGTACAGGTAATTAGGGGTTTTCTTAGTGGCATTAACATGCAATCACTGTGTGAAAGGGCTGCAAATTACCTGGTTTTTAAATAAGCCCTTAATTATTCCTTATGTAAAGAATTCAGTTTTTCAGAATTTAAATGTCTTATTGTACTTTTCTTGATATAATTCAAGGCTGTCAGTGTTAAACTGATCCAAAGGTATCCTACAAGCACTCCCTCCCTGCACCCTGTTTTACAAATGATTGTGTCTTTGGTAGATGTATTTGTGATATTCTTCTTTTAAGCTTCCAAAAACGATTCATGAAGATATCTCTGCATTTTCTTCTGGCCAACACAACTGATTTTGTTCGTATATTTTTGTATATTTCACTTATTAATTCCTGGTAGCAATGACCACTTCTTTACTTCCACAACCTGTAATTTACACTGCCCCCGCTGAAATGTCATGTTGCTATGCCATCACTTCTATAAGCTTATGCAATGTCGCTATATTCATTTGTGTCTTACGTTTAGTTAATATTTTGCTCTGATCATGTATTGATGACGGAAGTGTCAGATGATCAAATCAAATCAAACTTTATTTATAAAGCGCTTTTAATGCAACCAGCAAAACAAAGCACAACACAAAGTGATTTACATAATAAAGACTATTTCTGCATATTGAAATAAAATAAACCTTCACACAGCAAAGTATATAGTGTAGCAATTTAAAAACAAACACCTCATTATAATCTCCTTTGCACACAATTACACACACACGCACACACAAAAAAAACATTAACCCCCCATTCTACAAAAATGTGAACTACAAACCCTAGTTTCTGTCTCTTAACTGAATGTACATGTGAAAATATTAATATGAATAAACATCTGGCTTAATGCTGCTGTGAAAAAAAAATATCTTGGGGATTTGTCCACACTGGGGGCCAGCCCACCATGACCACAGAAGGTGCCACCACAGGAGCCGCCCAGATCCAGGCAGGCCGGGCCCACACCACAGCCATAGGGCCATAGGCATAGCCACCCAGATACGGGCGATCACCGTGGCAACAATCCTGCAGACCGAGGAGGCAAAGCCCCCGACATCGTGGATCCCCCTGAGGAAAACTGTGGAGAAAAAAAGAGTTAGAATGTTAAAGCAAATATAAAATAAACCTAAAAACAAGAATAACAGATAATAAGAGCAACAAGAATAAGAATACACATAAAGGAGTTTATAAAAATAATGTAATAAAATCAAGTTCAATTTTATATTAAATAGATAATTGAATAAAAATTCTGTTAAAAACTAAGCTGAAAAAGTAGGCATTGAGCCTCTTTTTAAAAACATCTACAGTCTCTGTAGCCCTGAGGCTCTCTGGCAGGCTTTTCCACAGACGAGGACCGTAATAATGAAACGAGGCCTTGCCCTAGGTTTTAGTTCTAACTTTAGAAATTCGGATCCACGAGGGTTCATAATTTAAGAGCAGGTCCGATAAATAAGAAGGCCCAAGACCATTAAGTATTAATCCTAGCATTGTCGCCTTGGAATATGCAAATGCAATCGAGGAAAACATAGAGAAAAATAAGCATAGAGAAAAATATCTATTGAAGGAAAAACCTTGTCATTTATTATATTCAGGTATTAAGCTTTCTGCACATAATATTACTGAACCAAGAACTGACCAATTAAAGTATCCTCAGATTGTTTGCTTAGTTAAATCCTGGAGGCGACTTTGATTTTTTTGCTCGTGTAGCTTATATTGTCACCCTCTGATGACACTTCACATTCTTGTTAATTTTTTTTTCAAAATAGCTAATGGAAAGTTGTCTAATTCACATTTATTTTTTTCCAAATGTTCAAAAAAATAAAAATAAAAAACACAAAAAAACCCAATGATTGCCTTATTATTTCCTTATAGTTAAATTTCACCTCTGGGCTGTTCAACTGTTCCATGAATAGTCCTAAAGGATAGATGCAAAACTATATGAGAAACCATTGGTAGAGTGAGAATCTGGGATATGGGAATGTAATTCCATATCCTACACCCTGGTCCTGTATTCCTCATTTTTCCATCTCTACTCGGACCCTTTCAACAGTATCCCTAATGTCCCAAGTGTGCGTTCTGCAGGATTAAATGTAAAAATTTAAGTAAGTAGATCGTATGTACAGCTGGCAACCTAATAATGGTTTCCTCCTCTGACCAGAGCTGTGGAACAAATGCATTTCACTATAACCCTGTGTTTCCTGTGAGTGCTGTGCTTGGCAGTAAAAGCTGTGAAAGGCTGGTGACTGTCAGTTCGAGATCCTGTAAATCCCAGGATGGAGGTCAGGGTCAATGGTGAATACTGGTTTAACTGGAACAGTGGTTATGCACACAGGACCTATTCACTACCTCCTGAGAGTTCGTCATGTCATCCCCACTACTCTACCAGTCTCTGCCGTCAACTTGCTGGAGGAAACAGAACTGGGCAGGGCAGGATGTGTGTGCTGTTTTCAGGTCATCCTTACAAAGGTCATCTCTGTCTGGTCCCACTTACATAATCAGACTCAGAACAGCTGCCAGCTGCTACCTGGATAACAGAGCTGTACAGTTATACTGCAAGCTAAGCTTAACGTCTAATGAGGCATTGTGAAGAGTAGGCTTTGTCCACTCTTGGACTACAGTTTAAAATTTTTAGTTGTGGTGTCCAGATTCACATTTTAAGCTCACTGACACAGAGCTTAGAAATTGTTTCTGTGGCATTTAACCCATATCTTGCATGTAAAAATGGATCTAGTCACTGCAGTCAAAAATAAAGTCAACGCAGGAGCGCATTATAGTGTATCACTGATGGTTGCTAGATTCTCAATCTAATAGACTTCTTCATGCACTCATTATATCAGCTGTTAAAAAATTCTCCCACCAGTAGTTATGGGTGTATGTTGTTTACTCCTTTAAACTATATACTTATGATCATTTTGAAAATAATTTCATAGACATGCTTTGCCTATTAAACCATGTAGTAACACGTATGATGTCTGGCGTCACTGTGATGACTGTGCTGAGTGATAGTTGGGTTTCCAAAATACTCCCAATCCCGTGTGGCTTTCACTGAACAAAGATGCATAGTGGTTTCTCATGCAGTGCTACCTAAGGGCTAGGGCTGCTTGCGTATGGAAAATATCATAATCACGATTATTGCTGTGAAATGCGCAGTGCTTTTCAAAGTAGGAGTGCTTATTTCGGCAAAACCCAGCACCTCCTTTGACTGCTTTAGGACTGGGGAGAGGCCTGCGGCAGCACTGCTGCTCATTGTGAAGTAAGCATAATGCGTGCTTTCAGGTAAGTCTCTATAAGTCTCTGATGACAGCAGAAAAGTTGCTAGTTGCTTTTTTGAAAAAGAGTTGCTAGAGGGGTCCTTGGCATATACGCAGAGAGAATTACCAAACTCACTGCATATTCCCACTATGTAATGCAGTGTAGATGTTGAAAGACCAACGTTCCTTGTAATTATCCATTGAGAATTATTGTTTTGATTGATTCATGTTTCTCTGATAGTTCAGCAAGATTGATCTTTTCTTAGAATAAGTGAACCTTTGGTGGATGTTCCTTTTATACCAAATCCTGACACCCTTACCAATCTGCTGATTGTAGAGTCTTCTAGAGATTGTAGATACTTTTCTGGTAATAGGGTTTCTAGCTTGCATTCCACTATGGTTTCCATTTGACAATGTTTTACAGATAAATTTGCTCTGGTCTCAAGAGCCAAATTTTGTCACAGGTTTTGGCAGAAATCTCTTCCCAGACAGCCACAGCCACAGGGGAAAGAAAATATGGTCAGAAATAATTGCAAAATTTGGTCAGACCTGGTAACATACTCAGATGTTGAAAAAACAATAAAATCACCCAGTAAAGACAGCAATACATGCATTTTCTCTGCATTAACTGTAATGCTTATGTCGGCCCGACCGTTTTACTGGTGACTAATGCGGCTGGTGGTTATATGGCTTGTTGACTCAAGGCTTTGCACATAGCCACCCAGCCGTTTTTCAGAGGAAACTGTGGTCATAGTGGGAGTTCTCCATGTTTATCATGGACCACTGGTCGCTTTCACTCCCACTCCAGACAAACCACACCACCAGGACTGTCGGGAGTGCCTGTCAAAACCTTCTGCAGTAGGTGATCTCTGCACCTGTGTAGAAAAATTGTTTTACCATAATGTTCATGGTCATAATGATCACTGAAAACTGCAAGGTATCGAGTGCGAAACCAACACACAGTCCATGAATAAAATATGATCATCAGCTTGGAAATACTGGAATGGAAATTAAATCACCAAGCTTTAGATGAAGGATGATAAATTAAAAGAGAAGTTTAAATTCAGTAGATTTATATCTTCTATTACTCGATACCTTTGACTTGGATCAGATACAAATTTTCTGAGGGATGAAAAATATATCTAAACATTCAGCTTGGGAAAGTTTCTGACTGTACCAACTAGCAGTTTGCTTTGCTGCTCAGACAAGTTATGTCCAGAAGAATCATCCTCTTGTCTCCCTTTTTGCCTGCTGCTAAAACAGAAGAGGCCTTGTACAATAGATAGAGAGTCTGATTAAAGTAGAGTAAGGGGTAAAGGGCAGGCTAATTCCCACAGGTTGTACAGTACAGTGTGTTCTCATCTGAATAGTCTTCAATGCTTCTTATAAACCAAACATATGATTGTGTGCCTGCAGTTATGATTTGTGTCTTTACGTTGGTAGACTGGGAACAAATTTGAACAGGTTAGCTTTGCTTTCTGCTTGCAGGCGTGCTGGTGCTACAAAATTGACCTATGCCCTGACCTCAGTCCCTGGTGTGCACTTTTTCTTGTCACATTAATAAGATACAGCTTTTTGGAGTTAAGACTTGACATAACTGTGTTTTTGTTGTGCTGAGAGGTATTATTTCTCATCTTTTCTATGGTGGGTTTAATTTTAAAATGGAATAGTGAAGACTCAGCGACTTTGGCCACCTTCTCCTCAGGTGATCCTTTTACGGGCACAACAAGAAAAGGAAATCGAGAACATATCTTGGGTTGGGCTTTAACCCTTAATAGGGTTAATACATAACAATACTGGCCAGGAAGACTCGGTGTGTCTTTTCATGCAAAGACAGAGCCAAAAGAGTCCCATGAGTGTTTGCTTCCTGCTAAGTGACAGGGAACAAAGAACCATAGAGAAATCAGCCTCCAGCATGGGACAGATATGTCTTTCTTTCTGTTCATCGCAACTTTCCCAAAGCCCCATCCGAAACGTGCTGTCTGTGCTGCAGTGCCAGCGGACTCTGCCTAAGCAGCCAAATCCTTCTCATCATGTGCAGGCTTCTGCAAATGCAGCTGTCAGAGAGCCGCAAATGCAGTATGGCAGTTACAGGAAGAAGTGCCCTATCCCAGAATTCATTCCAGCTCCAGTGTTGAGACAGATGGAGACAGCATCAATCAGGCTCATCTCGTAGAGATGAAGCTTGTTGCTGAAAGAATGAATTAGTAGTAGGAGTTAATCAATAGTACCAGTTAATCCACTCAGATGTCAGGATGCAGGGTTCCCATGGGCCTGGTTCCATGTCCAACAAAAATGAGACAACCCCAACATGGTGTTGTACTTTTCATGCTTCCATACTTTCAATCCTTTGTATTGTATGTGAACTTCTTAAACTTGAATGGCTTTTTAAATCAGTATAATATGCCTGTTCTAAAAAAAAATTCCCCCAAGCATCTCTGTCTTTGGAAAGGCCTTTTTTGGCTTTGTGTTAAAGCAGTCTGACATATGATGCTGACTGGCAAATAGGCATAGCTTCAGTCAGCACTTTGTAATGGCTCTTCCTGCTGACCTGTCTTGTGGCATTTCACTAAGTGAATGATCAGAGAAACTACAATAAACTGGAGAATATTGAATGGCCTCTCAGCTCACCATACCTCTAGGCATTTTGAATCCTGCCCCTGAACCACAGTTACCACACTGCGTTGCTTCCATCCACAATCTGGGTCTTCTGGATTTCTTACAGATGAAAACCCTGCTTTATAAATGTTGAGGTGAAGGGAGACAGATTGGCAATGCTACCGGCCCCCTGGAGATAAAAATGGAACTGTTTATTTCACAGCTTTTGGCTTGTGATTGAGTAGACTGCAGCAGTCATATGTTTTGACCATGTAGCGTTGGCAAACCTCAACGAGGTCAAATAACAGAAAATCTATTTTCATACTGGCAGTGAAAAATAAAATTAAGTGGAACCTCATATCTTTGTTTGTCTGTGTTGCATTTTGGCGAGTCAAAGGGACAGTGTTTGTTTGCTCAGTTTTCAAGAATTGTTTCTGCTTTTCATTGTGTGCAAGGCCCAGTTTTTGCTTTAGTACCTTATCTCCTGTGGGACAAAGAAAGAAAAAAACGACTTTCTGAATCAATCCAACTTCACTGTAATTTATTTCACCCAAGTTCTGGCTGCTACTTGTGGGATTCCTGGAAGGCCGTCCAGACAGAAAGAACATGATTTAATCCAGCCTCTGTGTCTGGTGCGATAAGCCGTCAGACACACCCAGATTTTCACAAGGGGGAAATATTCTGCTAGGACCCACAATTAAGTCATAATGACTAAAGATGTTATCAAAGAAAGATTGGGCCTTAATTGTACACTGATGTTTGGCCTTATATGACCAGTTTACAAGGAAAACTTGTTTCAATAGGAAGGAACATGTCTTCAAAGGACCTTTTTAATGTGGCCAGGTGCTTTTTTTAAATCTATTTTTACAGATTGAGGCTCTTCTTGTACCATCAGCTCTATGTGACAAAGTTAAATCGAATCTCTAAGCAGCACTCAGTAAAAAATGTCATCATATTGCATTAGTTTGGCACAAGGCACATCTCGGTGTGTCATTTAAGTGAAGTTGTAAAACTGTTTATATTAATGTTAAATGCGGTCCCACCTCTTCAGAGAAATGTTTATATGTGATGAGAAAAATTACGTCATTCTCTTGCCTTGGCTGTAAATATCTAACATAGCGGGAAAATATGGCTAGTCTGGTTGAGTTCGAAGTAGAAAAATAAATTCAACCTCCCAGTTTAGTTTATGTTCACAGCAAGCAAACTAAAAATGTCGGCCAGTGAGTCTTTGTTATCTTTGAACCGAGCCTATTTTCGGAGACATCAAGCTGTTTCTTTTAGTCATATAAAACTTCTTCTGTGAGTTTTAACAATGTGCTCAAGCTGCATGATTATTTTGCAAAACAAGCTGTGAGAGAAGACAAGGCTGTGGATGTTAAAGCTGCCAGGGATTAAACATTCACAAAAAGCTGTAATTTAGGGTAGGACCGAAATGTGACAGAGGCTGCTGTGGAGTTATTTTTGAGTTTCCAATGAACACAGACTTCACCACCACGCCATTGCATGACCTTGTTGCTATGAGGAACACACAACAACAGTATAATGAAAATGTCCTTGGGATTGGATATTATATTTATTGGTGCATGCTCACGATCAGGCCTCTGAATTTTACTGCAAGAGGCACACAGGGACCTCAGTGAATGATGAATGGATGAGGGCGTTCTGCATAAAGCCTGAGGAATGAGATGACCACAGTGGGGTTTGACCACTGGTGGTACAGATGGTTTGGTGCACTGAATGGGTGGGTAAGAGAGGATTAATTATTTTTCAGCTTGCAGAGCTTTCTTTCACCTCCTAAAAAAACAACCTCTGAGGCTCTTGAAAAAACATCTGAATTAAGACTTTCCTTAGTTTTGCTGTGGGCCTGAGAAACCATTTAAACTAAGTTCAAGCAAAACAGACTTTTAATGCATAAATTTCTTATCAAATATCAGATTTTTAAAATTTTTTTTTATGAAATCCCATTTCAAAGCAAACAAGTCAGCATTCAGTATCTTTGCTACTAATCTGCCTTATTTTCTCTTTTTCTAACTGCTCATGTTAATTTCTTGGACTTGACTGAGATTCATAGCTCTGTTGGGTTTTGAATAGCAAAACACGAACAAGAGTCAAGTGAATATGTCTTTGCTAATACTCTCAAATAACACCTTCTGGGACCAGTTTCAACAGCCTGCACTCTCTTTCTATGCCTGTGAAGCGCGGAACACTGTCTGTTGCAGAACCTTTTACTGAAAAATACCTCCTTTTGACATGTTCAAGTTCAAAATCTTTTGGAAAAAGATGGATTATATCTGTCAATTTTATAATGAGTCCCAGTTGAACATCTATCCTGAACTTGACTGCAGGGTTTTCATGACATACTATCTGAATCCAAATCTTCTAACCACTGTGTTGCTTCTTCGTAAGAAAAATTTTAATCTATTGAATTGAGTCATAATGATTTGTTGTTCCCCTCACGTAGTCCTATGTATAGTACAAAGTGCTCTCTCTTTGACTGCAAAAAGTTGCGTCCCAAATGCACTCTTAAATCTTGTCTTTTCATTGTTGCCAACAGAGTTTGCTGTGGTTGACCAGTACAAAGTTTTCATTGTTTCTGCCTGTGTTTGCACTGTTTTTTCTAGGTTTTTTACTGCTCCCTCCAGTTAGACTGATGATGTGCATATCCAAACACAGCCTTTGAAAGGAACAAAAGTGTGTAGCATTTGATCTGAATGTGATGAATGTGATCAAACTGCGATTTACACTGGGTCTTTGATCGCCATCATTTACATACCCATTTACCAAGTAGTCTCCAAATTGCTCTAATTGTGTGCAGTACTTATGTAATAAGGGTTCTTGGCTGATGTTTCATGTTGGGGAAAAAAAAAAGAAGGTAAATGGAACTTTTAAACATTTAGTTGAAATAAAAAGACTAATGAGTCACAGAAAGGACTGATGCTTGCGCTGATTGGTTGTAAACCTTGTGGCGGTTTCAAAGGTTTGCCACTCATCACTCTGGAGGTCATGTCCAGTCCAACACAAAGAAAACTGCAACGGGATTAAGTGACAAGCCTGGAAGCTATCGGGTTGTGCAGTGCGACCCCAGACTTGGATGCTCATGCCAGAAACCTCTGCCTGCTGTCACACTGTCTTGTTTAGACAGTCTGTTCAAAGCCAAGTGGCTCCATCCAACAACCAGACAACCTCTTAATATGAGTCTATTTTCTGCATTAGCTGCTATAAGCCAACAGTCCAAGCCATTAGATGTCAGATCGGGCTTTGTTATTCTCAAACATATCAAAATGAAAAATGAGGTTTGCCAAGTTGGACCTGTGCTGAGCCTCAAGTGCTGAAAGGGCTGGTGAAAATAACATTTCATATCACTATGCTGACCTTCTTGCAAGACATCCCAAGCCCAGAAGTGGGTTCTCTGCTTGGAATCCATCATCTGTCGAGAGTGCTTTATTTCTTCAGGGAATTTATAGAGACAGAGGAGCATGAAAGCGCCCCAGAGGCAGAACTGTTTGTGAATGAATCAGCTGCAGTCCATACGTTACTGTACAGTGTTTCACATAAACACTGATCAGGCTCCATCATACAAAGTGGGCTACGGAGATGGTTTAAGATGTAAACAGTCCCTGAGGATCTGGGTCACTGTGTGTATGTGTGTGTGAGGATCAGATAAATCCAGAACTCCTAAGAGTGCCTCTAAGAGGCACGTGTTCTCCAATGGACAACTTACAGAAACAACACAGTCACCACTTGGATGATTGGAGGTGGTGTTTTCCAAGCCGCCACTACAGGGGTTTCCTGGCACTTAAACAAAGCCACCTAGCTGCGTTTCACTCCCCATATGCATGCTCATCAAAACACAAAAACTTCAAAGTACACCTGGCATTTTGCTTGGCAGTGCAATTAATTAGGCTCTATGACCATCACAGTTTACGCACAGCATCAGCAGAAGTGTGGAGATCAGAGAGTTTGTGGCATTTTTGACTGTCCTCCAGTTCTTGATACTGACTTGTGTTTTCACAATGACTGACTGTGATGCTTGTGCCTCTTCACATGTAAGTCAAGAGGTAAGGCTGGAACTGCCATTCATGCTGCCTGTCATGCCTCTTTGAGAACTGATATACACATGTTGTAATGCAGTTCAAAAAATTCCAAACTGAGTGCCAAGTAATGCTTTTGCAATTCATTGGAAGCTCTGCAGTTTTGTTTCATGCACAGTGTAGATTCCTGGCCTTTGCGCTCTCTGATTTGTTATTTCCTCAGATGTGCTGAAGTTTAGTTCCAGCTCCTCACCATATGAACATGTGAAATGAATGATAATGAGGGAAGGTGGACAGTGCCAATGACTTAATGTCTTAGATGGAGACTTCTTTTGTTATCACTTTGATCAAGTGTTTGGCCTGAGATTTATCAGAATTTGTTGTTTCTCTTGGAATATAATTACTGAACATATGTTTGAAGCATTTACATACGGTACTCAGGAATGATGTTCTCTGTTTGGCAGTGCATCACCTTAATGTAATCAGAGAGTATTAATAGTAAAGTGATATAATTTCATTCAATTTCAGGAATTTAATATCTTTTGTGACATAAAGATTAATTTTAGTTTATGCTTATTTTGTAAAGAAGCATGAAAAGGTATACTAATTGTCCCTTGTAGTTTGTGGAGGTAAAGAGAATCAGGTTGTACCTCCGAGTGCTGAGAAGTTTCTGTAAACCCTCATTAATTGATTTAGTTGGAATTTTGTTTTTGATAACTAAAGGCAATATTCATAAAGTTTATTGATCCAAACCGTTGTCCCTAGTGATGGAATTCTAATAAAGTTCCTACAATCATGACGTTTTGTAACAATTTCACCTTGAAATTATGACCATATTCTTGTAAAGATCAAAGTTATTCACAAAGGGTCTTAGTCTTCAGCCCAAGATGAAGAACATTTTGGGGTGCCAAAGAAAACATTTATGACACTTGAGAGTTTTTGAGCACATGAGACTATAAGACGATGCTGCAGATTAAGTCATGCAGCAGGGATCCTGTTTGTGGTCGATCTCTTTAGAAATACGCACACATCCCCTGCCCAGGATAATAATGCCTAAAAAGGAGAGTGATCACAACAAAAAGATTTTTGGCAAATGGAAAAAATCCAGCAGTACAGCATGGATGACTCGACTCTTAAAACAGATTTATGCCTGTCAACCAACAAGCTGGTTGGTTTGGTAGTCGGCTTGCTTGTCCACTGCTTATTGAAGATTTATGGGGAAAACAACAACATTTCTTAATACAACTGACCAGCAGTTGGCAATTCTCCAGCAATAATATCAAATAAATCATCAGATGATTTATATATCAGATGATAGATAACTGTTATTTTTACAATATATGTAATTTATATATAATAGTTATCATAATACCATCTTTCATCAACATTTTGCTTTCCATGTTTGTGTCTGAAATTACACAATCATTACCTTTTCCATACTGAATATTTAATACATTTAATAATAATACATTTATTTTAAAAAGCGCTTTTTATGATACTCAATAGAATAAAAAATGAAAGAAAACAAAAATAAAAATGCAATACATTTAAAACAGTAATCAGCGAAATAAAACATAAGAATAGTTAAGAATAATTTTAATCATTAAAATAATTAAAAGCAGCTCTGAAAAGATGTGTTTTAGTGAGTTTTTTAAACAGTGTTCGGTCAGAGCATGCACATATTTCTCTGGGGAGTGAGTTCCAAAGAGGCAGCAATTGAGAAAGCTCGGTCACCCCAGGTTTTGTACTTGGTCATGAAAGGAATAGAAAGAAGGTCAGTGTCAGAGGAGCGGAGATCACGAGACGGTATATGGTGATGAAGGAGGTCAGTCAGATAGGACGGAGCCAGATTATTGAGGGCTTTGAATGTGAGGAGGAGGATCTTTAATTGAAGTAGTTGCGGAATGGGAAGCCAGTGAAGTCTCTGGAGGTAATGTGGTGACGGGAAGAGGTGTGGAGTCGAGTGGCAGAGTTCTGAATGTACTGAAGTTTATTGAGAACTTTGTTTGATGAGCCATACAGGATGCTATTGCAGTAGTCGAGTCAGGATGTGACAAAGGCATGGATGAGGGTTTCAGTTGCAGAAAAGGGAAGAGATGGACGTAGACGGGCAATGTTCTTTAGGTGAAAGAATGCCTTTCTGGAGATTTGGTTGACATGTTGCTTAAAGGAGAGGTTAATGTCAAGGATGATACCGAGGTTGCGAACATGAGGGGATGAGGGCACAGAGGTGTTATCAATACTGAGACGGAAAGTATTTGTGGTTTTGATGATGGATTTGGTGCCGTGTCGCTTTTATTACAGTTGAGTTTGATAGTTTATTTTTTAGGGAATTGAATGTGAATATGATATAGTGCACTTATCATCATAATGAAGGAACATCTTCATCCATTATATAGTGAGTATTTGGTACAGGACCATATGGCAATTATCTTTTTAAGTGTATTGTTGATCAAACAAATGTTTTTGTCTTTTCCTTGCACTCGAACAATCTTACATCAGGAATCTTTGTGAGACATTTTCAGGCTAAGTTACAAGCTATTTGGATGATGAGAGTCCATTATTGATTCTTCCTTGTCTTTCTTTTCGCCTTTTACCAACTGCTGAATAAGATATATTTATCTTCAGGAGTTATTTGCTCTGTTGTGTTTGGTGTAGAGCTGAAGGAAACTGCAGACTCTAATGAGAGTAAATACATGAATACTGCTTGCTACTTCTATTTAGCAGTTCCAGTCCAAAGGGCTGACGCTCGGGACTGAAAAACAAATTTTTATACTTTACATCTCTCAAGTAATTTGGACTTGCCTCATTTTTATTTTCATTTAAACTTACCTCATTTTTTGCCTCATGTCTTTGCACTCTGTGCTAATTCAACAGTTCTCTTTTGGCACCATCAGTTTACTAATTAAAACTGCATGGCCATCACTTGATACCATAAAAGATTTTTTTCCACTTGTCTGCTCAGTCCATGTTCCGTGTAATCCTGGCAGAGTTCTTCCAAATTGCTTTCAAATAACCCAGAACAAGGTGGAGGGATGGTTCCTCCTCAGGCGGCAGGGGCCTAGAAGTTCATAATGATGACATCACACAGGCAGAGCAAGTCATGATTTTCCTCTGTGCCCCCTGATCTGAAGGGCAAAGAGGGTGGAGGTGAGCTCATGCTGGGAGGAAGTCCCTTTGCCATTTAAAAGGGGAAGAGAGTCAGGAGGATCAACATCTGGCTAAGCCTAGGAAGTGAGCCAGGATGCTTTGCAGGCCAGGTGTCAGTGTTAAGAGTGGAAAAACCCAACTATCATGTAGATTGGAAGCTTTAACAGGGTTTGCCACCTCCTGTCCGTCCTGTCCCACCATGACTTCAGAACACCCCCCCCCCCCCGTGTCACATCCTATCCTCAGTACACAACCTGGAGATTTAGCATCTGGGTCAGCAGCCGCCAGCTGTAGGTGCTGCCTGTAGTCTTTTTAAAGGATGACGTGAGAGACCATTATCAAATGTTTGTCTCCTTTTCATTTAGTGTCCCGTTCGTCTTTGGGACAGGAATGTGGTTTGAATGAAGAAACTTGCAGAGGCTTGTGCTACAGTTAGCACAGCTGGGACAAGGTGTGTGTGTGCGTGTCTGCTTTTTGTGTAAGCAAGTGTGCAAACATGTGGATATTTATGTTCTTTGTGCATCTGAATATCTTTATTGCCTGATTATTGTTTTGTGTTTGTAGGTCAACAGAGCTTATTCAATGTATAAACATGTGATGTGTGGCCTAAACAACATGTAATGAATGTTAAATCAAGGTTTATATCCTCATTTGGGGGTTTGATTACAGCCTTGAGCACCTTGCTGGAACACAGGTGTGTTTTTAGTGCACTTGGTCTGATCTCCCCGGCATGGTTCTTTTTCGTCTTGCTCTGCTGACTCTCTGTCAAGGCGGATCAGTGAGATCCAGATGTTTTTCACAAGGTTGGATCCCGCATTCTGGGATCAATCCCAGAGCCCAGGTAGGGATGTCTGCCTGGCTGTCTGTCTGAGAGGCACGCACCTTCTCCAGGTCACTCACATGAGCTCAACTTCCAGGTCGTGCAACATGGGCTCAGTAATTGACTCAAAATCAAATGCTCATCATTAAACATACCCCTTGCAGCCATGGTCGAGCTTTGTTCGTCGACCCTAGTTTTAATTCTTCCTCCAGTCTAGTGCAAATTCCAGGATGTTACTCCCTGGTTGGCCACAGTCAGACAAAACAAGGAGTTCGTAATCTAGTCATGCAGACTCGAGGGGTCATGAAAAGATCTAATGTGTTTAATCACACATTTCTGAGATCACATTCACACAAACGCACACTCACACTCACAAACTGGAATCAGTAATTCATAATCCCTTTGGCTGCCAGATACTTTATTTTTTGTTAATCAGTGGTGAACAGTCTACTCGAGTGAAATGTCATTAATATCTAGCTCAGTCTTTCAGTAATTAGTGATGGTCATGCCTTGGTTTGGTAAATGTTAGATGAGAAACCCAGTGTGCTTAAAGAATGACATGCTATTATTTATTTAACTATAACAAAATTATTTCAAAATCATTGTGCCTCATCTATAAAATCAATTAACTAAAGCAATGACCTACTCAACATCTCTCAGGAATATTATTTTCTGTTGCACACGCCGAACACACTTAAGCTGATTTCATGCTGATATACTTAAAGTACATTGTTGATGGGTGTGTCTTTTTTACTGCATTTATGTGTGGGACATTAATCTGAGGTCATATGTTCATGGTCTTATGATGATTTGATTGACAGGTCCCATGTGAGACGAGGACCCCCTGACTCCTCCCCCCAGCAGACTGGGACCTCCCGTACTGTGAAACGTTATCCATCATCCTCTGGGCCTATAACCTCCAATGCTCTGCCTAGTAGCAATGGCTATGCTAATGGCCACGGCCATGAGCACAGGAACTGGTATGGACACAGGGATGGGCATAGCAACGGTCACAGGCCCGCCAGCGACAGCCAGCTGCACAGACAGTTCAACAACGTTTTACCACCAGCAGGTAAGAACAAGAAACTAAACAGGTTCATTACCTCAGAAATCTTGGATCTTTCTCATTTTATTTCCCTTCTTAAAATTTCCACTCCTCTTAGCATTTTCAAAACAAACTCTTTCCATTCTAGCAAAGTCCCACAGCTTCTACAATGTATGCATACACCTCCTGCTCTGTCACTGTTAAATGGAATATTCGCCACAAGAAAAAAAGCAAAAACTGGCAGCATTTAAGCTAGCTGCACTTTCCCTCATCCTCTTTCCCACCCACCCTCTCTGTGGTCTGCATCACACAGACAGACGTTTCATATCAAGGCTGTGTTCACTGTGTGTGCTTGCACACTTGCATGCTTTGGAGTCTACGTTGTCACCTTTGCTTCATGACAGGCACTGAACCCTGACGCCTTTACTAACAACAAAAAGAAGTGTGACCTTGTCTTTGCTAATCTTTATTCTCTTTTTACTTCACTTTTCTCTGATGTGTTATCCGGCATACACAGCTGTTCACTGTTCTAGCGTCTCCTGTGTTTTTCCCTGTTGTGCCAGAGCAACGGCTGTTGAACAGATTCCCACCATTACACACTGTTCACTTGCACTTACTCTCTCTTTGTCTCCCTCACACATACACATATCCAAAACACCTTCTTCCAAAGATAAAGGGCTTGGACGCTTGCCCGTAAACTTAATAGTATTCTTCTCCCCATTTGCCGGCCTGTGGCACATCGCTCAGCTGCGGCGTGCCAGTGGCCTACCGTCAGCACACACCCTCGCACACTTATAAACCTCCCTTTGCCCAGACAGGGAGTGTGTCACTGCGAGGTTGAAGGAGGAAGGATGCAGCTTCTTTGCAGCCTGCCTCTGCTGCTGCTTCTTCTCAAGCAGGTGTGTTTTGGTCTTCCAGGAGCCAACCTCACTTCCAACCTGGACCGTATTAAGATCGTCTTCACACCGATGAAGTGTAGAAGGGTGTGCAATGGCGGGCGCTGCTACAACAGCTGTGAGAAGGGAGACATCACCACGGTGTACAGCGAGACTGTGCAGCAGCAGCAGCAGCAGCCACAGAACCAGGGCTTCAGACTCTGTGAGTGTCGACTCTAGGCCTTCTGATCCTCCTTGTCTCTCTGTTTTTCTCTGCTCTACATTATCCTGTTATTTCTCACTTGTGCCTTCTTAGCGTCTCTTATGTTTACTTTCTAATTCTCACACACGTTCCTTGTGTCTTCATTCTGATATCGTATTTCTTTTTCATGGGGTGATCTAGACCAAATGGGCTCCCAGTAGCATGTTCTCTGTTCTGAATGGCAAGCTCTTAGAGAGGAGCCAGAGTGGTATAGATTAAAAGTTGAGAGCGGTGCTAAAAACTCTCCTTGTCAAGGAGACAGAGACAGAGAAAGTAGGAGAGACGTGGGTAGAGCAGATTAAAAGTGGGCTCTGTAAAAGGGGGCTAATCTCCCTTCATAGACACACACGTGGAGCCGGTGGTCCCACGCTCCCAGCACTTAGCCCCATCTCCTTGCGGTTTGCACCTCGCGGTTGGCCCCGCTGTTAACCATTTAACATGCTCACTGGGAGAGCAGGAACGAAGGAAAGCAGAGAGGGGGAGGCAAAAAGAGAGAAAGAGTAGCAGCATGAACAGGATTTTATAGGGATTACATTAAACCTGCAATTTATCCAGGGGGCTTTGCTCCAAATTCACACAGGAGTGTCCATGGGAAGGGAGGGGGCGGTCAATGCCAATGGGAAGGTCGCAACCCTGCATGTTTCTTAACTTTCTCTTCAGTTTTAAGGGTCCAACTAAGACTAATTAATACACGTGGATTAGAAGTGAAAGGTGTACATACCACCCACCCACACACACACACACACACACATATATATATATATAAGTCCTCTCCACTTACACCTCACATAAATACAAACCCAAACAGGCAGACAGACACTCTACCAACTTTCATGTACTAAGCTCTTTGGTGAGAATTTAGCTGAATTAAAAGTTATAAACAGGTTGTTGCTGAAGATTTATGCCCCCATTAAAGGTGCTTTGGAATATGACACGCTTCAGTGGCCTTTCTGAAATATTACATTCCCTTCATCGCCACTTCTTCCTGAACATTTTCTTTCTCTGCCCTGATTTCTTCTCTAGAAATCTCCCTTCATTATGTAAAACCATGTGTTAAAGAGCATGTTAAAAAGAAAATACTTTCCATTTAGGCTTGCATCCTGCTTGGCTGTGCCTGTTCGTAAAGGAATGTCAAGTGGACAGCAAACAGTTATCTCATGCTGTTGTTATGTTGCATTTCACAGTGCAGTAAAATCTGGCTGGATGATTGCGGGGTCTCTTGATTCACACCCTGTATACAACACTTACTTTAAAGCCAGATATTAGACAGGGTAGAAGGGTAGATGTCTGTTTATTGAGTGATAAGTGTATGTGCCTGTTTGCTCATTAGAGGCTGTTAAATGGACAGACAGGGTAAATGGGGAGAGCAGTGCTGGACACAATGGTAAGATGTTGTCTAAGAATAGTTCCTGCCTCATGCTGGGTTGGAACTGGCCTGACACAGACCAGTGGAGACTCGCATCCCACATTGAGAAGTTTTAATAGCCTCCTTGAGTTTGATAATTTAGCCGGCATGTCAAATCACAGGAGGCCTTACTGTGTGTCTGAACACCAACGCTGGCCTGCTGAAGTCTCTGTCTGGCTCTCCACATCTTTTCAGCTGCATTGCTCTTTCCATCTTTCTTTCCAGTCCTCTCTTCTGTTTTCAATCTCTTCTGTTTGCATTCTCTCCTAATCCCTTTCAGTCTTTATTTGTTACTCGTCTATTTTTATTCCATTCCTCCCTTTTGTCCTCCTCCAGTCTCACTGCTGTTAATGCTATTTGACAGGGCGCTCATTCCTCTACATGCCATTGAGACTGTCCACTGTCTGTTCCCTGTTTGCACCCTGTTTGTATGTGACTGTTTGTCTTGATGAGACATAAAGGATGCTGCTCCCCAGCATGATTCCATGACAAGCAGTTTCTTTCATCTTGGAGTATGTGGGCCATTCATATGTGCTGTAAAACATTTCCTCATGTTTGTGTTGTGTGTTACTGCTAAGCTTAAACAGCACAGTACTGGGTATTTTTATCCTTTGTGTCCCAGAACTGTTCTTTATTCACCATGACTGGATAGTTTTTTACTTACTTTGCTTGTCTTTGATATTTAGGAAAGGTCATTTCAGAGCAAATCTGTAGAAGGGAGCAGGTCCAGGTATGCAGGGTGCTTGCTTGGCACCCATCCCTTATGCCAAAAGATAAGGGTTATGAAAGGTTTGTGAAAGCAGCACTGCGAAACACCATCTGGCCACTGCTGGCTTTCTTTTCTCCCCTTGGTGAATTGCAAACTATAAATCACGTTGTAGACAGTTTGTTTTGGGATCCAATTTACTTTGGAGACAGTGGCTCTCCTTTGAAATTTTTACAAGATTGGATAGTTTGGCAAATTCACATTTGGTCTCCCCCCGGTCAGCCAAACAAGTATTCCATGCACTTGTTATTTTCTGCAAATTATTATTGGGTGAGTCACTGATTATCACTCGGCACCCTGTTCAGCAGTATGTAATTACTGATGTGAGGCAAAACATGCCATTGAAGGAGGCACAGCATGAGAGGTAGTGCCATGCCTCCGTCCTCAATACAAAGTTGAAATTTTGTGAATGTCACAAGGAATGAGGTGTCTGGTAGTGGGAAAGCAGAAAAAAAAACATGATCACTGTTTATCATTAGCAAACAAAGACTACCCACAGGAAGCCTTAGAAGACTGGCTTTTTTTTTTCTTAATTAGAGCTACCCATTCTGTTTCTTATTTTAGCAGACCTTTGTGTGCAAGGATGCAATTAAAAGTGACATTTTGTGTTTGCTAATATTTTATTTGTAAACCTTCTTCCTTTTCTGTAGTCTTCTGTCAAATCCCCTGTCTGAATGGAGGCCGGTGCATCGGCAGGGACGTGTGTTTGTGTCCATCAAACTCAACAGGAAAGTTTTGCCACCTGCCAGTGCCACCCCCTGCAAGACCCACTCCTCATAGTCGCAAGGATGCAAGCCACCAGGGATCTAAATCTCCATCACACTCTATGTATACTCTGCCACTGTCCAATCAGCAAGGTAAAAATTCATAATGTGATCAGAGAGGGTGCATGAAATATCTTTATAGATTGTATATTCCACAGGTTCTACTGTGGTTGTCCTCCAATCAGAAGATTGGTTGTTCAATACCAAATTCCTCCGTGCATTGAAGTATTCTTGGGCAAGACAATGAAACATGCATAGATTACAATATATTAATATGTTTGTAATTGTAGATATATAGTAGAACATCCATATTGATTAAGCACCACAAGAATGAGAAACACATTGTAAAGTGCCTTGTTGAACCAAAAATGGATAAAAGGCTCTATATTCCTATGAAGCATTTGATATTTCTAGTAAAATTGTACTCATGGAATTATGAATATTGTCAGAAATAAATGTGAAGAAAATTAATGAGTTCAAATTCCATTTTTTTTAAATGATCATCCAACAGAAAAGTAATCAAATAACATTTAGATCCCATTTTGTCATTATTGTATTGTTTTGCCAATAATTCTGAACAGTTTTTAAGATGGTGACGATGTATCTGTGTGTAGGGATGGCTGGCGAACGGTTAGTTGGAGAGCTAATATTGACATACTGGTTTGTAGTCAGTTTCATTGCTTTGACAGACTGACGAAAAGGTCAATTGCAACAATAGCTTGCTTCAGGGATTTTTGCCCCGGACTCTGTCTCTCACTCTCTCTCTCTCTATCTATCTATCTATCTATCTATCTATCTATCTATCTATCTATCTATCTATCTATCTATCTATC
>JBBBVU010000021.1:9694805-9746377 GCA_037177055.1 Atherinosoma microstoma | reverse complement strand
GTATGCTGTTTGTGTAAATGCACACAAGTGTAGTTCTTGATTTTCAAGACAGTTTGCAGTGCAGTGCTCTACTTTTATAGACCAGCTGTTGAGGTCAGACTCTATTTTGAGCAAATTAACTAAGGAATGACTCAGTGGAAGTCCTCACTTTGTTTGCACAATGGTGCTTTTTATCAAAACAGAACTGTTTATCAGAAACAGAGCAGGGCAGGGAACACATCCCAATCCTATTTAAGTATGAACGAAAAGATTAATACTTTCAGCTGTTTTGGTATCATTTCTAAAAGTTTCATCATTTCATCTTTGTCAGTATCTCAGTCTGTAGAAAAGTAAACCTTTTTAAGTTTATTAAAAGTAGGAGTCAGATGTCTGTGCTTTTTAACGTCACAGAAAAGATCCATCCTGCCTTTGTGCTTTATATAAGGAGACAGATTCACATTGGAGACTCTTGATAAAGTCATTGGACTTTGTTGTTTATGTCTGAGATTATGATTCATGAGAGTGGGTTAGAATTGCGGGAAAAGCCCTGGCACTGTCTGATCATACATACCTCCTCTCTGTCAGAAACACAAAAGAACCCATTCTAGACATTGCAACATCTCAGATCTTCTGTAAATCTGTTTTTGGTATTTAAAATAATTTGATTTAAACCAGAAAATCTGAAAGTTTTTGTTGATGTTGTGTAGTAGTACTCCGCACCTGGGGGTCTCAGTGTACTCTAGATCTCTTAATTGCGAGAGCAAATGAAAGTGTTTGTCGAACAAGTTTGTGTAAGATAGTTCAGAAATTGCAGTATGTGTAAACAGCTTTCATCATTTGGCTGAAGATACTTCCACTTGCAATGATCCTAAGATGATACTAAAACTAATTACTATCTTTTTTTAAACTGTGTTTCTCTTTCTCAAGTGTCTTTCCACCCGTCATTGGTAAATGTCCACATTCAGCACCCGCCAGAGGCAGAGGTTCAGGTCCACCAAGTAGCCCGAGTCCAACCTGGGCAGAGACAAGCCACCACAGAGGGGGCTCACTCTGTGCAGCAGCGCTCCCAGCCAGGGAATGGACACGAACACACCAGTGAACACGGCAGTAGACATCCACACACCAATGGGCACAGAAACGGCCATGCTACAACATACATCCACCAGAATGGACATGTTGGAAGATGCTTTCAAGAGACAATCGATGGACAGGTATTACATTAAATTAGTTTTCTAAGACACCTGAAATGTTACAGACTAATGCTTTAACACTTTAAACCAGAAGGTGAGAGTGTTTTCTTTTTCTCCAAATGTCTTCATCATCTCATTTCCATACCTTCTTTAATCGCTACCTATTAGAAACAGAAAACAACCCTGTGAGAATTTTTTATGTAATGTTCAGGATGTATTGTGTGCAGTCAGGCCAGATTGCTTATATCATGTTCCACCAGTTCTCTAACAAAGATATGTTATGAATCAGAATGAATTCACAGGACAAGGGGTTCAGCTTGAAATTCTGACCATGTGGTCCACTGTGTGGCTACAGGGAACAGACTTTTCATAATGTATAAGTTGGTGTGCTATGGGATGTATTTCACATTTATGCTTTTATATGGTCAAGATAAGGCATGGATGTTCCGACAGTTGTGTACTGACAACAAATTAGAAAAATGGATTATGTTAAGTCACAGTGCATGAGTTTGGCTAGACTGAGTCCTAGAACAGCATCTGTTTACATGGCTGCCATTAGCCTTTAGGTTTGCAGTTGCAATAAAGAGCATTGATCCACAGTGAAGTTGTTTTTACCAGGATTAGTTCCCACTTTCTCCATTCTCCAATAGGGAGTTTGAAAATCAACAATGTTGTCATCTTGCCTGATAGCAGCTGGGATGGGTTCCAGTCATCCACTGCATCCTGCATCGGAATTAGTGGGTATAGAGAATGGATGGGTGGACTATGTAATCGCAATGGTAGAGGAGAGCAGAACTTTGTCAGAAAAAGAAACATGACAAAACTTTAGCATGCAGTCTTTTCCTCTTTTACTGCCAAAACAGCTTGTGTTTAAAAAAGAAAAAACCTCCACTCTTAAGTTCCATCTATATTGGCCAAAAATCTAGTAAATACAGTTTCATAAGACTCTCACTTCACAATTAACCTTAACGAGGTGCACCAGGAGGTTCATAGTTGGTCTTAGGACGCAGTGTTTTTATCCTCCAACAACTCAAGTAATCCCAACCGTCTGGTCCATGCTGTCCTTTCTTGGTGATTGCTTTTAATGCACACTGTGACATGACTACACTTAACACTTATTCCAAGGCACGAACACTTGCACATAGACAAGCATGTATGCACAAATGTGTAATTCTCAAAAAATGATGTCTTAGATTTAACACAGATGTGTTTTGTTGTAGTGTGGCAAGCCTTTGCCAGGCCTAACCAAACAGGATGATTGCTGTGGAAGTGTTGGCGCCTCATGGGGTCTTAACAAGTGCCAAACGTGTCCAACCAAACCAGGTAAGCCCTCAGGACTAAAGCTATCAGACCTCAACATTTTTTTTAACTATGTTCCATTACAAGTGTTTTGATTCACTTTTGATGTTGCTGCTTTGGTATTCTTGTTGTTACGATTGGTCTAAGTAGAGTTTCCGAATTTGAGTTCTGTTTATTAATGAGATTAGCAAGTGATTTCTTTTATAATCCTTGGCAGACATTGTTTTTGTGTAGTAGACTTTTATCACAGCATTTATCACAGGCTTAAACACATCTGATGACTGATGATGATTAGCAGCAGTCTTCATTAGACGGCTTTGTGATTTACCCCTGTACCCAGTGGTTCAAATTAAGCTGTTTTCGCTCCCATAAAACCAAAACTGGAAAGCAAATGAAAATGCTTTTAGCATACAGATGAGATCCTGCGGGCACCCACCCAGCGGATAGAGAAAGCCGGCGTTGCCTTGAAAGAGTGAGGAAATTAAGAACTTTCCAACCAGAGCTGCGGTAGGTTTGGGGAAAAGCAGCAGGGTGGTTTTATATCGGCAAGCAGGGTGGGTGGCAACACTGTCCACTTCAGGTAGAGACTATCATTCGGCCTGACAGCTCTGTGTTTGATTAGGAGTCACCATTTGTCCCCGCACGGGTTTAGATCCCAGAGAAAGCAGATACAGCATGGTGCCATGCGGGAGATTCAAGTATTTTCCAAATCTCTTATTCATATTATGCCGCTGCCCACAGATGCCACTTGGTTCTCAGATCGCCTAAACATTGTTTGACTGGACCTAAATGAGAAGCAGACCCTCTCTGCCTTCTCCATCAATAATGCATTTCAATCCAGTTTTTTCCCTCTCACTCTTTGTCTCCCTCAGCATGCCAAATTCCCGCTTCTTCTAAGTCCCAGGCATGATCTCTTTTGGCTCCCAGATGTTTTCCTCTGCTCCCTCCTTTGAAGTTTGGGGGTGAAAGAGAATGAATACCCTGATTGCTAATTTTTGTGGCTGTTTTTGGGAGGCAACATGCTGTAGGCTATGGGGTCACACGCAGGAAAACATGAAAGGACAATGAGAATGATGGAGGGGAAAACATTTAGTCAAAATGAAGTCATGTCAAGTGTCCCTAAAGACCCTGGTGGGAGCTTTAATATGAGAAATACTTTGAATTCCTCCAGAGTGTTATTGATCTGAGTTTAGACACTTGGATTTATCTCTAAGTTACCGTACATTCTCCTCCAAATGGCTTGAAGTAGGATGTATGCATATCTTATTTGTTTGACAAGAATTACATGCAGCATGGAGACATCTGCTCTTCTTATTTCATTGTGAATGAGTCTGTTGTTGGCTTGCAGTGCAGAAAAGCCATATAGCTTTATACAAGTCTCCTGTGTCTCCTGTTGAGTATGTGATAATTATGTAATAAAAAAAAGCCCAGTCTGTTTAGGCGTGCAACACCGCCATTGGTCAGTTCATAGCTAGTTGCAAAATACACTGTTGAATGAGAGCAAAGCTTACTACTTCATCTTTTTGTTATACCTGTAGAGGATGCCAGTATGACCACAGTTTAATAAGGTTCTGTTGCACACAGGATTTTTAGTCTTTCTTTCCTGTCTCCACAGTATGTTGGCATCAGCCTCACTTGACAGTGATATAGTGTTGCTCATAATGTGTTCCTTCTAATGCTGTCTGGGTGTGTTTGCCTTAAAATATAAGCATTTTAGTGCAGCTGATGATAATGCTATATCAATCATTATTATACACCAAGGACTTAATATCACTGTTGTGGCAATAAGGAGGGAATTTTGTGTGTTTATGTGTGTGCCCCATTTATGTGAAGGAGGTTGTTATGAAGGCAAGAATGCCAGTGTGTCCCATCTCAGTGGGAGCTGAAGCCTTTAGGAGCCTAGGCCTTTAAAAGTCACATGCTGAGGATTCCTGGCCCGTAATGAGATCCAGATCAACCCGAACAAGCTGTAGTCAAATCTATCCCTCTGGCTGAGATGATGAGATGGAGTAACAGAACGGCCCTGCACTTGGCTTTGAGCTCATTCTATAAACTAATGGAGAGATGGTCAAGCCTGTCCCTGAGTATGAGAACTAGACGGTGGCTTGTTGGATCAAGACAGGATGTGAAAGAGCATTTGGCAATTAGTTTTCACAAGTCCCTGACACTGCATGGCACATTAAAAGGAACAAAATTAAGACTACTAAGCTAAGATAGATGTTATGGTCTTAGCCTGCTCTAAGTGGCCAATGCTAAGTGTCTGGTAAATGAGCAACCATCGATGCAAATGAGAAGGAGACTATTCATTCAACCTGTAACACAACTATCTTGTGTACTACTATTAGCATTCTACACTCAAAACTAGCATGCTTATGAACTCTCAATAACAATGCTGACAGCCCCTCCTTCACTGTACTTTTCACAGCTAAAGGAATTTCACAAGTAATTTATCTCCCCATATGTATTGATTGGCAGCTTTCCTCCATATAACTCTTCCCATCAGTGGTGCAGGGAGGCTTCCCTGGGAGTCAGATCAGACATCTCCTGAGCATAAAGTAACCCCCACACCCACAGGAGCCTTGGCTAACTCTAAATCTGCCTCCCAGTGTTGCAGAGGTTGTGCTAAACTCCCTTCTCCTTACTGATTTGCTCTGTAATGTGTATCTATTCTTCATAAAGATCAGATCAGTCAGATGAAGCAAAGGATGGGGCCCATGGAGCTCCCCCACATAAACTCATCCCTCCCAAATCTTCCTTCTATTCCCAAGACTTTTAATCTGACATCTACATTGGAGCCACAGGCTGTTCTTCTTGTTTTTTATTAGCTCTGATCAAACAGAAACACTTGCCCATAGCCAAAACACAGAGATGGAATGACTTAATCTCAGAAGCAGTGTTGCGAATTTTCATGAGAGAAACAAGTGACCAGCTTGATGAAAACAGCCCAAAAGAAGCGACTGGGACCATAACAAAAAAAAAAGAGTACATATACAGTCGTAAACAAAATTATTCATACCCTTCCATTAAAGAAGGAAAATAATCAGCTGTCACTGAAATAAGTTGAAACTGACAAAAGATAATATATCTATCATAATATAATATAATATATAAAAATTTGATGAAAATCATGACATTGTTATATACGCCACTCATGAGCTAATATTTTGTTGAACAATCCTTTGAGGCAATCAATGCAATCAGTTGTTTTCTGTAACTCTCCATCAGACTCCTACACCAGGTATTTTGGCCCCCTGCTCATCAGCAAAGTGCTCTCATTGGTCCAGGACCGTAATGTTTGTTTTTTTTAAATAATTTTTTCAGTTAAATTGAATTAAAAAACAATGTCTTATTTCACCAAATTATAATTTAGCAAATTTACATTTATTATTACTTTTATCAGTCTCCAGTTATTTGAATTACTATTAAGAAGTTTGTCTTTTCTTTAATGGAAGGGTATGAATAATTTTGTTTACGACTGTATATATTCATATCTATGCACTGTCACTCTGTTATATCAGGTGGAGTTTGGCATGTCTATGCAGGTAGGGGCGTGCCATCAGAACACTGGCTCGGACAGGCGTTGTAACCAAAGAAATAGGGTTGTGAACAGGTCCTGAAAATAAGAACTGTTGCGTTAATGTTTCCCGTTCCTCAGCCAGGAGTTATTGCATTATTACGGACTGCTGTGAGAAAACAAATAAGGCTTCATTAAGGGGGCAGGGCAAACCCAAAGAAGCAAATACACTTAAGAAAACAAGCACAAAAACCTGCAACCCACGACTGAAGATATATGCAAAACGACTTCCCAGAAAAACAAGCCCAAAGTCGTATGTAACAAGCAGACGTGGCAACACTGCTCAGAAGTTGACAGCAAAAGAATGCATGCTGTGGAAAAACGCCTCAACAGCTTCCTATTGAGATTAGATATAAATGTCACATCTCTCCAACAGCTTTTGATTTATTGATATTTATTTAGTGTTATCCTTTCTTAATTAGAATGATTGAACTATTAGCTGAGACATCAGTGTAGCTAATCACAGTTACACATATCTTACCACTGTGACTAACTAATCCTTTTTGGAATAAGATGGAAATTAAATTTGCGATTCATTTCTTAATTGGAACCAAGCTAAGCTCAGTATTGAGAAAGTATCATGGAATGCCCTCTTTTGAAACAAGCCCAGGTGGTTAATTTTCCACAGTGAATTGGCTTGGATTATAGAGGAATGTGAGTCTGTTTCAAATGTGTTTGATGTGGGTTACACTGTCATCAGTATCTCTGAGAGGGGCGTTAAACTAAATAGTCAAACTGCAAACACAGATATGAAATGCATATTTTCATAAATAGAAACAATTACAAGTATGTTTTGAGTAAAGGCAAAAAAATCTCCCCATCAAAACCCCTTTATCGCTGCTTCATGGGTTGTTGGTTGATTGTTTTTAAGCAATACCATACATATAGACAGCTAAGACTGATTAAGCAAGTGTACATTGTAGCTTTTACATTGTCTTTTTTGTAATGACAATATCAGTAAGAGGGTATTGATATCAATCCCATGAGTCCTCACAGATCAGGCTTCGTGTCACCAGCAGGAATATATTATTTACAGGACATGTGATAGGGACTATGCCAGATTGACAAGAAGACATTCTCTTTGGGAAGAAAATGATTTTCCTCTACATTGTTTGTTTCAATCAAGAATTGGCTCAAAAGGTCAAGAAGAGATGGCCATGCCAATGGAGGAACCCTGAAGACCTAAAAGCCTCTGTGGTGATTAAAGAGCTCTGTTTGCTTTATTTGCCTTCTCAAAGTGGCACCAGTTTGTCCTGTGGCAGCTTGTCAGAAAGTAAATTACTGGACAAGATCCTGAGTAGGCCTTGGCTTTGGTATTGGTTGTTTTCCTATACAGTAGCCCCTATTGGAATGGAGGAAAACTATGTCCTGTGAATGGCATCCATCCCTCCTTCCTTCGCCCATATGTTCTTAGGTTTTAAGTAAGGGAACTAAACACTGAGGTTGTCTCCTGCAAGTCGCTTGAAAAAACTGAAAAACTGGCAATGTGTTTTGAAGGCTGTGATTGATGGACCAGCTCAGTCGTCTTAGAACAGCCTGCAGGCTGGGAGGTCTACAGAGGGATTGTACCAAATTCAGCTGAGGAGCCCATTTAACTCTAAACTCCTAAACTCCCTTCTCTCTTCTCAGCTTCCTGCCTCTTTTTCTCTTTATCTACTAAGCTTTCCTTTCATTTGAATACCCAACAGTGCTTTTCATTGCCAAGCAAATTTCACTTCGATATCAAAAAGAGACTTAAAGGATTTATTCAGATTTAAGTTGGGACAACACCAGCAATCAAGAAACCCCAAAGAATTTGAATTACACTTTCAGGTCAGGGAATTTGAGCAAATATTATTGAACAGTCTCCAGTGGAATGCAAAACACAATTGAATAGAGACGGACAATAAATTAGTGAGGGGTGACAAAATCTTTTGTTGAACAGGGCTAAATGGACGAACAACAATTGGAAGGTTTTGTCTGTACCCTCTGTGCGTATGGACAAGTCTCGGTCTACAGTCTTTGTAACCAAGGGTGACACTAATGATGCGCAGCTTGAGCTCATTCTTGCAAGCCACTGCCCATCTAGCTCTATATTTTCAACACAAATGACTGTAGAAACAAGCATGGGAACTAGAACGTCATTAAACCTTCTAAGGATACAATCATTGTTTGCTTCTTGTACAATAAGGAGAATTCCATGGCCAAGTTGTTGCTAATTTTTGCTGGAGTCAGGCACAAAACTCACTTATATTGGTTTATCCTTGCTTCAGAAAAGGGAATACAAAAAAATGCAAGAACCCCTAACCCTAACCCTAAACCTCTTTTATCATTTACAAAATGTGAAGACCCAGCTCTTAGCCAGATCATTGTCAGCTTCTGCTGAGTTTCAGCAGCTGGTTTTCAAAGCTTACTGCAAGCAAATCGCCCCCAGGGAACAATAAACATCAACTGAACTGAACTCCAGTAACAACACTTAGAACCTGGGCGCACATAAGAAAATGTTGAGATCTGTTGGCCAAATTAGGTCCTAAGTGCAAATAAAGTTTGATCAACATATTCCGTAAATCTATCTGGTAAAGAATAAAACGAAACATGCCAATTTAAAGTTTGAAAGCTGCAAAACGCCGTTGTAACTTCTCCATCTTTTCTCTTAAAGAATTTTAAACAGTTTGGATGGAGCTATTTCTCAGATTCAAGAAGAAATTCTTGAATGCAGAGGTCATCTTCTTCATGCTAATAAGCTTTATTGAGACTCGTTGACCTTCCTTACCTGAGATTCCTTGGCATGTACACCCTGCTGTCACGCAGGTTAGGCGTTCCTTGATCTCATCACTGCAGGAAGACATGTCCACCGCCCTACAACCACAGCTCATTACTCAGAAACTTTGGAGGGGGATTAGCAGGGTGTGGAGAAAGGAAAGGAGGTGGGCAGATGGGAACAGGGGCATCATTTTGACACAGTCCTCCCACCTTTTTTCCTTCGCTGCCCCCTTCTGCTGACCCACTTCTGCTCTGTCAACCCTCAGGTACACTGACCTTGCCTGGTCGACTGGGTCACAGCAGGACCAAACACAACTCAGCTTCCAGGACCTAATTCCCAGAAAACTTGCATGTGCCAAACATTCCAGTCACTCATGGGAAAATGACACAAACTTGTGACTGATTGCTGGCTTATTCTGATGGACACATATTTACAGGATTGCTGTTGTGGGATTTTAAACCTCCTTCTGTACAGTTCATACTGTAATCTTATTTACAGTGAACCCAAAAAACATGGATGGGTAAAATTTTGAAGCAAATAGTGGAGTAAAACTAGATGTTCCCTGTGTTTGTATATGTTTCAATGTCCGGAGAAATCTGATCTTGTCTGGTCCTGCACTGCCCAGTAAGCATCCAGATGGCCTTTCACATCATACTGCAGCAACCTTTCACTCTACATTTTGGTTTACTTTAGTCTTGGTCCTTTACTCTGAGTACTCTGGTAGGGAAAAAGGAAAAAATGTTTTCTTTGCTGGAAAGACAGTGATGCTGTAGTTTATTTGCACCTGATTCGCCTGTTTTCAGCCTTCTGTTGTCATGATAACAGATTAAAAGCAATGCTTCATTTACTGTTCATGAAGTCTTGCTTTTTATTCCTACAGTGTGAATCCAAACAGTTTCATCACTCTTTATTTTTATATTGATAGGAAATAATGCATATTATGCATTCTGCCTCTGTTTCTAAGAATGAGTGCACGCAAATGAGTATAATCCAGTACATTGCTTGGGGTTGTTGCATTCACATGTTAATTTAACATGTACATTACCACCTTGCTGAAATTGATGGCAGACCAAGCACACATAAAAATTGCTCAGGTTTAACTTGAGGAACATTGCAATCCAATGTGTTGACCAGCCTGCAAACTCCTCAGCTTTCAGTCTGATCAAGCTTCCTGAGATTTGCCAGGGAAAACTAAAACCAGAGTCTCATCCTGCAATTCCCTGCTCTCAAAGAAGTCCCATTGTGCAGACACCACAGGATACCCCGAGAGGTTTCTGTGCCTTAACATTTCTCAAACAAAGGGGACCACCACAAAATTAGACAGATGGCTTTAATATTTTGGCTGATCTATGTATACATTCAGTATATGTACATAAAAAAAACTCAAAACACCACATCTCATATTTTATAATAGTTAAAGTCAAACTCATAAATTTAAATTGCACCATAAGCAGAGACATACCATAAAACTTCCCAAGTTAAGCATGGGGCATGGGTAGCACGCTCCATGCTCAACTTGGAAAAACAGCCCACATCCACTCCATGATGTGCTGGTCAGTCACAGGAGCTCTTTCAGCAACAGACTCATTCCATCACTGAACGCCACAGGAAATCATTCCTCGCTGTGGCTATCAAAATCTCTAACTGCACCCTTAGTGATTGTTATTATACACAAATACCAAACAACCAAAGCACAATAAAGTTCTTTAGTCACTAATTTAAGCCGACAGGCTTGTAAACATTTTGTGAAAAGACTATGACAGTGAGAATCAGCTTTATTCTGCTAACAAGCATGTCATCATTCTTTACAGCTCTCCTCAACCAAGGTCACATTCTTACTTCCAAAATCATAAGTTGGATCTTTCAGTAGGATCTGTATAAACTTGTCATGTCAGTTTATGTCACGGAAAGTTTTTTGACCAATAATCACTCCATCTTTGCTCATAAACATATAGAACTTCAAACTCACCAGCCTTTTCTTCCTCTCTCTGTCAAACATGCAGATAGAAGACGGACTCATTCAAACACAAACAGACTCTTTCCTCGCCATATGATAGTCACATTGACCCATCTGTACAGTTAATGGAGCGTGCTGAGGCTTGACCGGGTGCCGGATGAGTAATGACACCATGTTTTCAGGCCTCTGTCACTGACAGTCTAGTCACACTGGGGCTTTAACAGACACACCGTGTTATTTACTGTAGCACCTCTGTGAACCTTTAATGTACACTGAAGGACACACCATATGATTTTCTTTTTTACTGCTTTGGCAAAACAAGCAAAAGGACCTTATCCCAATCATTTTTCTGAGAACTCTATGCTGATCGTCATTCCTTGTGTGCACAGTAAAAACATTTGCCTCATGTTTATGCACATCTGAACTGTGGTTGATAATAAAGGTCAGGGCTGTCACGCTGGCTTCCTCAACATGTGATACAAATCTACCTTCATCTGTCTCTGAGGATTGGAGAGTTATAGGTAATATGATTAGAGATGATGTCAATTGTTATCATTACTTTCTGCTGGGATGGCAGTGCTGCCTTATAAATGTGGCTGATGGTGATCACTTTCCATGCACTTACTCTAGAATCCCTTGAGGCCCAGTAATGGGTCCCCTCATTTTTCCTCTTGCTCACATCTGCAAGTTATATGTTCCCCACCTAAAGCTGAGCTCTTCTCCTCCCTCTGCGATGCTTGGTGACAGGAATATTTGGTCTACTAAGCCATGCTTTCTCTTTCTTTTTGCAGCGTATGCAGTGATTGCAAATGGACAAGTGGAATGTCCTAAAGGTTTTAAGAGGATGAATGCCTCACACTGTCAAGGTGAGTTAAAAAGTCTATTTAAGAAGGTACTTTCAGAATGTTAGTATATGACAGAATAAGTGAACACAAAAACATTTTTAAAAAATGGATTAGATGTGATAAGTGTTCTGCCCGCAAGTTTCCATGCATACATGGATCCCCGAGGACCTCTAAACCAGCTTGGCTGAAGATCTGGCCCCTATGGAAATCAGGTCAAGACCACAATTAGCCCTAGGGTCAGAGCTCAGCAGCTAATAAGCACTTGGGACTCCTGTTTTGATTGTTCTTGGCGCTCTGGGAGGCAGGTTGTCATTATGGCAAATGTAGCTCTTTGGGTACTTCAAAGGAAGATTTTGCTGTGAACGGTTTGTTGCTTTGCCATCTTAAACAGAAGAAAACCTGCATGACTGCCAACAAACTCCTCCATCTGTACATGGCAGCAAACTTGAAAGATCTGTCCCAGAACTTGGACTCTTTTCTTTTGCGTCACCATCATGGAGGGTTTGCAAATTGTTAGTTGGCCTTCTACAGGCAAAAACTACCCACAGTATAAACTCTCCATATCTACAGCTAAAGAATTCAGAGCTTTTATGTTTGTTGATAGTGTTAGTAAACAGTACCAGAATTAATCAGCACCAACAAATAAGCAATGGCTGCATGTCACAGGAAAAAAGTGCACAGCTTTATTTGAGACCAAAATAATGTTGGCGCTTTGAATAAGAAAATACGCTCTAGTTAAAGTGTCAACACTGACTTGGTAAACAGTGTCATAATCCAAAATAAGGATGCTTACTGTGGCTTTTGGAGTAACAAAGTGTTCCAGTATACATATTTGACCACCATTACAACAGGCTTCATACAATGTTTCAGCAAGTTCAACACTTTTTCTAGCCTGAACAGAATTATTGATGTTTTCAGGTAATGACTGAGCATTGGAAACATATTTCAATAAAGCAAAGACCTGTGTGGACAAGGACGCTCTTACTTTCCAGCGGTGCGCTGACCAGCCAACAGTTGTGGAAATTTATCTTTCAGTTATTCATGCTTTTCTTTTATGATTGTTTCAAGATGTTACTCCCTTTCAGTTGCTCCTTTCTTGAGCTCCAAAAAAGCAAAGCTGACAGTTACCCACAATATTTACTAAAGCACTTTAAAGTCTCTATCCAGTTCAGCTGCCGCTCCATTCCCAAAAATTATTTCTAATTCCAGGTCTGGTAACAGCTGCCAAGAAGGCAAAATCTGCTTTTCCTGAGATTTTTTTTTACATTGCTTTCAGGATGGTGTCCAGCCTGCCCGAGTGTGGCTTCTATTCTGAGCTGCTTGTAGTGTACTTTCTTGGAACAGAGGAGAGCTTGTCTCATGCACTGTAATAGGCCTGATTTACTGCTCCTATAAGTGTATGCACCGACTGTTGCGGTTAGTGACGTTCTCCCTGCAGAGCGATAAGATGCCCTATCAGAGCTACAGTCAGTTCTCTGACTTCAGAGATGATTCCTTATCTTCAGAAGCTGCTTCTGACTGACTGAATCAGCCAAACAAGCCATTTATAGCTGAGCTTGTTAGATGAAAGGCACACAGAGATGCATGTGCAGGCTCTGTTGTGGGTGGCAAACCAGTGTTTGTAGAAGGTTGTATTACTCATATACCACTTCAAAGACAAGATGACGGGAATCTTACATAACTCTTTGGACATTTTGGATCAAGTCAATAAAAGTTTCTAACAAATTTGAAATACTTTTATCTTGATGTGACCCCTATTTATTAATAAAAAATCTGCCTGTTACTTTTCAAAACAATAGGAAAGTCTAAATGTAGGTCTTTTAACCCCATAAGTCTGGTTTGAGACTCCCAAAGTATTCCAAAGATATTTTCTTTAGTTATAAAGCCAAAACTTAAGAGAATGATGCTGTTGATTTACGTTTCCCTCTTCATAAAGAACTCCGCAGGTGTTTGTGTGAATTATGTTTTTCCTGAAGTCAAGAAGAATTATGATCAAATAAGTGAACATGTCCCTTTATGTGTCATTAGGCTATAAAAACAATCATCACACAGGCTTTTTGTGAGCTGCAAACATGACCAACCAAGCATAAACTCAGAATAAGATGTTGAGATTAGTGCTGGTCATGACAGGTTGTCATGGAAGTCAGCTTCAATCCCAATCAACCCACCAGTAGACTGTAACAATAGCACTAATCTGGGACTCTACCAAACCACGGATTAAAGACCCCATGTGATGAAGCCCAATGCTGACCTGAACTCTGACCAGATGCTGCTTAAAATAAAACCAAGTCACTCCAGCAGCTGCACTCCAACTGTTGCTCCACGGTGCAGACTCTGAGTCTCAGCAGAGGCGGGCACGACTTCAGTGGTCTGCCTCACCATCTTCATAGTATGTGCCTCAGGATTGCTTCTTAACAGAAACACAGACTTGCTTATATTGTCATAACACAGAAGCTGGAGGCTGTGACTCAGCTTCAGAGCTTGTGGCCTCCTCTGAGGTATTTAAAGGAGAAGCTGAGAGGGCAGTGAAGATAGAAAACAAACAACAAAGGAACTTTGAGGCATTCCTTGGATTTGCTTCAGTCCTCAGAATTTATCAGCCTCAATCCTTTATAAGCTCACTTTTTCCAGCAGGAAGCAAAACAACAAAACAAGAACAGATTAATTAGAATTCGGGAAAATCTGCGGTGACAGGCTGTCGGGTTCCAGTCGTCAAAGCAATGGGAAAAGACCTAATGATGTACTCTTTGTTTAACACGGTAGAACAACAAACTTTGCCTGGTCCCAGTGTGATCACATTACTAAGAGCCTCAAATATGTCCCCCATGCTTCTGGCTAGCACATTAACTTACTAGCTTGACTCCATTTGATTTACTCAGGAGCTGTTGGAGCAGTAGACAAACTGTATCAGCCACTGTATGACTCCAGCACATGTTTCAGGCTACATGGAAACAGGGAAAAAACACTTTAAGACTTTTACTTATTGACATGAGCTGAGGATTCTCTTAAATGATTGCACACAGTAAGGGAAAGATCCTGAGGAAGACTATAATGTAAAACATTCTGGGGTGCCCTCTGTTTAAGGGATTCTTCCCCTAGCTTTCAGATTTAAATAATAAAAGAAACAAGATTTGGAGTCTGCTTTGTTTCACACTGGTCAAATTTATTATGCATGTCTCAGCCTTGTCATCACTCCTCCTAGCTTTCAAACAACTCCATAACCTTAAAATTCCCATGTTTCATCACTTCTCAGTAGATTTCAGTACATGATCTTTTGCAACGTTCTGACTTCTTTCAAGATGCTAATGATTTCTCTTCTTTGTCTTTGATTTTTACCATATCTGCTTGTCTGAAAATATGAAAGCTCTGTATAATCCATGCGAAGTGCAGTGCCCGAAATTTGACAGATGGTTGTACCAAGTTTGCTTGAGAGGTTCAGCTTGAGTTCACAAAATGTTTTGATATCGGAGATCCATGACTTCATGATTTTATGATAATCAGAGTATGCTACATACTGGATGAAAGAATATACTGCATATTTCACAGACATCAATGAGTGCCTGTTGCCAGGGATATGCAAGAATGCTCAATGTCTCAACACCAGAGGAAGCTACAGGTGCACGTGCAAACAAGGATACATGTTAGATGCTGCCCGGAGCCACTGTGTCTGTAAGTATTGCTTCTTTTCTTTGGATCATAGCACATCAGTTAAGACCAGAGTTGTTTCATTTATGTAGTGCATTTGAATATAATGGATATATAACCCCCCCCCCAGCGGACAAAGCAGTGTCAGACCAGAGGGCATCATGCTACAGATCGGTTTCAGCAGGCACGTGCTCTCTGCCGCTTGCTAATCACATCACCAAGCAGATATGCTGCTGCAGCCGCGTGGGCAAGGCCTGGGGACCTCTGTGTGATCGCTGTCCTTTGCCAGGCACAGGTACTGTACCAAAACCTACCTGAACTGCTTCTGAGTGAGTCCTAAAGAATCAGCTTTTCCTCAGTTTTTAATCTCAAATGTCCATTTCTGGTTTTACTTTTCCTGCTGGGAAACTCTGTGCTGGGTTAAATGCTTTCGCAGATATAAAATGTCACATGTAATCTTCTGCAAGCTGTAGTAGTAAGAGCACAGGCAAATAATATTTACCACACATTCACCATTCTGCTCTCTGCCAGGCGTGTGAAGCATTTCAAAATAACTAAGTGTGTTTGGGGTGGAGAAGGACCAAAAACATAACAGTTTTCATATTTTGGAGGCTACATAATAGTGGGAGTCGGTGTTGTATTATCGCTCCAACCCTCAGAGAGAAACCCCACTAATATACCGGCAAAGCTTCACAGCAGAAATTCTTAGCATTGCCAAGTGAAACATGGGAAGTAGTTGTCATCTTTTTCTCCATCCACATATAATCTTCAAAGTCTCTGAGAGAAACAAGCTGGTTTTATGTAGTGTCTGTTCTGGCCAGTGATTCATAGGGATTGTCATAGATCAGATAACACATACAGACCTCCTTGATGCTGCTCAACCACGACATACACAGAGCACAAATACGCAGCCTTTGATTGTTTCAGACTCTGGCTTTTGCATCGCATGGTTAGCTGCTCCAGCCATGTTCTGAGCAAAAATGACCAGGCCTATGACTTGTGACTTTGTAACAAAAGCCCTTCTATATATACTCTACATCCTAAGATGTGGCTCCTCATCATACAAACCCTCACTTCCCTTCACTTTAACTTCATCATTCAGTAGTCTATCATATCCACGTCCCCTGCATTTACACAAGCATTTACACCGACCACATATCTGTCATTACTTATATCTCTATTCCAGACACTTTTGGCGTAGAGTTGCTGGTTTCAGGTCAGGTAAGGGACACAAAGCTTCTCATTTGTAATGGATTCACCATTGCTGAGGTTTGTTGGACTCAGAAACAAAGAAGTGCAGTCTCCCTCCTTTTATCTAGCCAGCCAATCCTCCATAAGCCTCCCACTCACACGCCTCTACAGCAAAGAGTTCAAGGGTCAGTCAGCGTTACATGATCCACCACTTCCCCTACTGGCATCGTGGTGTCTGTGTGTTTCAGTGTGCACACATCCACCAATCTTCCAAATCCTCTCTTCGACAGCTGTCACTGGCATGCCAGCTCATTGGTTCTGCAGCATCTATCCCATCTCCTCATTAACAATACACTGTAAAACATTAGCATGCACATCGTAGCAGTTTTACACAGATGGTGTAAGATGTTACTGTAAATATGAGTCAGACAAAGTTGGCTTTATGAGTCCTAGCTCACACTACAGGAGCAATGTCTTCTCTTACTTGTTTGCTCCTGTGTTTCCTTTCCTGCAGACCACTTCAAGGAGATCTGCCCAGCTGGTCATGGATATACTTACTCACGCTCAGATGTGCAGATTTCTCTCAGACAGCTAGAAGATGATGAGCTGCAGAGCACTGGTGTATCACTGGGGGAACAGTATCCTCAGTTTCCATCCTCTGAGCCTTCATTACCGCTACCCAGCTACCCACAAACACCCCATGTGCCTCAATACCCCGAGGACCCCGAGACACCACAAGCACCTCAGCACCCTTTGACTCCACAACATCCTTTTCATCCAGGGAGAGAAACACTGAGACAACCAGAAGGTAACATTAAGATATTTTGTACATTAAATCTCTACCTAGTTATGTTGCAAAGAATGAATGATAAAGATACACCTTGTTGTTGGACTGGGGGTTACCTAAACTCTCACAATGGCCCCAGAAAGGCACAGCGAGCTGAATGATTACGCAACTGAATATTTTTCTACAGGAATATAAATAGACTTAGCCTTTTTGTGAGGATCAAAACATAAACAGGATGTTTTGATCTCCACAAATAAATATTTTGTACAGCTCAGAGTCCCATGTCCCCTATCCGTCAAGATGAAGCTCAGTGTAATTCATGAATAATAGACCAAATGTTTACATCCTCTGCATTTTCTGTGAATGTAGCTTCTTGATTTAATGCTGTAAGATACTTCTACTGCCAGCACCAAGACATTTTGATTTACTAGAGCAAACAGTTCGATAAATATTTTGGGATCTTTGCCTACATTATGATAAATATCTATTTCCTTGCATTTTCTTGGTCAGTAATCTACACAACACTTCAAATACAACCTATTTTTGCCTGATTTAGAGGATATATGTGCTGATGGCTTTATTCTATTAAAAAATAAAGACACTTAAAGCTAGTAAAGTGAGCAGGGCTTTAATGTCAGTATTCAGTGATAGTGATTGTTAACATGAACGGGATGTTAGTATTTTCTTCTGATAAACCTTTCCTCTTTTTTTCTGTCTTGTTGCAGATGTGGAAATTCTGAGCCCAGTAAGTTTTCCCTCCCTGTTAATCTCTTGGCACATGCTTTTTTTATATATCTTTTTCTTAGGACAGTATGCTCAAGCTATCTCAGCTTGTGGACTTTTAGGATTGTATAACTCATACAAACTACATTTTGGTAGATAAACTCAAGAATTTACCTACAAAAACAGATACGAATGTGAACAGTATTGTTTGTTTCCCAGCCAGCTGTTGTGACTGACTCACCGCCGAAGTACTCAGGTATGTTTTCTTTGGGATTATAATGCTTCTTTTTAATGCTTCTTGAGCATTTCAGTCAGGCACAAACTTTTTTATGCATTCTATGATATTGCTTTCCTTGGCAGTCTCAATTTTTGTCTGCTTTTGTCTGCTTTTCCCTCCCTACCACATGATGACCCACCTTATTGCTCTTAATAGAGACCTCTCCGGACTCCTCGAGCATCAACCTGAAGCCAGATTCAAGGGAAACAACCTCTGTAGATTTAGCCACAGGTAATCTCTGTCTAGAAACACTCAATATATCTTAAAAGAAGTTTTGACAGATGAGCAGGAAGATGTAACACTACCATGCAAAGAACAACTCAGAGCTCAACTTGGTTTTTTTCATGTTCTTTGTCAGCTGCTGGCAGACAGCAGTGCATCTCATAAGGCTTTTTTGCAAGCTTATCCAAAGTAAAGCCGGGGAAAGCTTTATTTGACCCCATTTTTCAGAGCCAATTTGGCTTGAAGCTGCTGTGCTGCTCAGAGGGGGAGAGGGCGAGAAACCAAAAAGAGTGCGCCTCTTGGAAGAGGATGTTATCCTGAGTAGGCAGAGGCAGGATTTTTGAAAAATGAAGGAAAAGAAAAGGGATACCATAGAAGTATGTCATATCGACAGATACAGTGTAAGAAAAAGTGGCAGAAAGACGGAAAAAGGGACAGGGATGTAAAATTTTCTTGAAGAGATAGCTTTTTTCGTCCTCACCAAGACATGAGGGGCCAAATTCAATGTCGCAATGTTTTACCTCACTCCTTTTGGATGGAAAAAGACAAGAACAAAACTAATGTCAGGCTCTATGGTGCATGACCTGTTTCTTGATGAACTCTTTGTTAGGGCGCCATACCACCTGTTAGAACGCTACACTGCTGTAAAACCACTCCTCTCATCCAAGACTCCACCTATAAAACAGCAAGACAGTTACCCATGGAGAGAAACATGTGTTAGCGGAATGCTCATTTTTATTTTTTATTGTCTCTACGATGTTCGGTCAGAAATGTTATTGTCTGTTTTCTGGGCAATGACTGCACATCTCTTTTTCTTTTTTCATAGGGATTAACAAATGCGCCACTACGCCCACTATATGCGGCCCTGGGAAATGTATTCCTGTGCAGACCGGCTACACTTGCAACTGTGATCCAGGATTTAAGCTCAGTGCACTGCAGACCAATTGCATTGGTAAGTAGCAACGGAAGTGAGTGATAGATGTAGGAAAACAGGGGAACAGTGCTCAAAGGGAAGCAGGGGCACACAAGCACACTGCAGAGGCCAAAGCGGCTTTGTCAATCATCAGAGCAGTGCAAGCAAGTCCTCAACACCAATCATGATACGGCACAGAAGCCTTGAGAAATCAAGCGAGCCAAAATGAAAAGGATCCGTTTGTTTATGCTGACCTGTTCCTTGATGCCTGACAACAGCACAGAGGCCATCCAAAGAGGTGCCATGATTATGTGATCCCATACCTCACAAAAGCCTTGGCTGCAGCCTCTGCTCCACTCAGCTGGGTTCAAGCCCATCGCTGAAGAATGCCGGTATCATAGAGGAGATCCGAAGTCAGGGCTTTGAATGTGTTCAGTGTCTACTGGTGAACCGCAACAACACTGTACTTTACTTCCTCCTTTGTAGATGTGAACGAGTGCGATGAAGACCCTTGTGAAGGCAAGGGCAACTGTATAAACAGCTATGGCTCCTATACCTGTAACTGCTACAGAGGCTACAGCCAGGTGATCACTCAGAACAGGAAGTTCTGTCAAGGTGAGACACAGTCCAATTTACAGAGGGAGATATAATGTTTCCAATGGAAACCCAGACTGCTGTTAACCCTGTTTCTGTTAGAGCTCTGCAAGTTTTTGTCCGTCAGCGCTGTTCATTTTAAAAGCATCCTGCTCTGATTAATGCTGTGAAACACAACGCTCACCTACTTTTCCTTTCTCCTTGGTTTTCATTCAACTGGCAGACATCAATGAGTGCAGCATGCCCAACAAGTGCCAGAATGGCAAATGCGTCAACACGGAAGGATCTTACACCTGTGAATGCAACAGTGGCTATGCCAAGTCTTGGAGAGGCCTGTGTGAAGGTGACTTGCATGGATCGAGACATAGAATCAAGTTCATGCAGCAGCACAATCCCAGCCAGATGTATTTGTTTTCCATGAATTTATACGCATCCCAGTAACAAAACACAAATGATGTTTTCCTCTGGTCAAAACTTTGACTTTATGTGAAAAGGACTGTGTTTGTATACATCAGCACTAGTGACCACACAGCCTGTTCCTGCCGTCCATGTACACATTCATTTTCTCACATTGTTATAGTTACAACTAATTCAATCTTTTCATGTTCTTCCTTCTCGCTGAGCAGATCTAGATGAATGCAAAGATCCCAACTCCTGTCCCAACGGTGCCTGCGTCAACACCCTTGGCTCCTTCCAGTGCCAGGCCTGCGGTCCAGGATTCAGGCCTGTCGATGAAAGATGTGTGGGTAAGGCAACCACACACCCTATTAAAGCAGCAGCAGCACCACCACCACCGCTACCCCCCCCCCAGGGTCCTAGCGGTGTTTCCGACCACTCTATGCAAATAAGCCGGATCTCCCTCTTCCTGTGTTAGGTAACATTTACCTGCTGCTGCTCTTTGTTGGTATCACCACAAAGAATTAGAAAAAGGCGGCAAGGCAGCAGGCCGTGCCGTTGAAGACCCGTCGACAGCTTATGAGCAGTACAGCTGCACTTGACCAAGTAGCACAAGCTGAATTACATTTACAGCCCTACAGCTTTTTTGCCCAGTGGGACACTCTTGACTGTTGATGCTCACAAAAAATAAAAAAAATAAATTGCATTATTACTCCAAAGAATTTTATATTGGATATTTTTTGTCCAGTTTGGAACATTCCTGGGGCTGCATGACAACCCAAAACCACAGCGATGATGGCTATATTGCCTAGAGCTCAACCCTCCAGCGTCTTCGCCCAATCAGTGTGTCCGCGTATGAAATATATCAGCTCCATCACCCAGCAGCCTCGGCATATCCCCATTATTGTTTAAACACATTCACCATGTTATTGCTGATCTTTTGATATCACTGGTCTCTGTAAAAAGATTGTTTATAATACTTCAATTTGGGAGAGTCCAAATATTTTCTCTTGGCCACAGCCTTGAACAAACAGTGTATTATTGTTGGAGAGCTCTGGCCGCTGTACTGTCGAGCCCAGTGGAGGCAAGCGAGGCTTTATTACCACTACTGGGGTAGGTGAGAGGACAGAGCAGTCACAGAAGACATATGAGAGGGGCAAAAGGTCGATTCCCTTCTGCAAAGAGGTCATTGCACACAAACAAGTTTTCTCTCTCACCCTTAATGATGTCTGCCGTCCAACGTGAGACTCCTGATGGAGATTGATATGACAATGCAAATGTTCACCAGACTACACCTGGTGTGTGTTTTGTTTTAAGCTAACATGCCAGAAGCTTCTAACCTGAAAGTGGTCTTGTTACATAACAGTTCTAGCTGGTGTTACTTACCACATCCCCTTCGTATAACCTTGCACCCCTCTAATTTGTTTGGAAACCTTAGCTTCTGGAGTGAGAATTCCAGAAATATAAAAAGCTTACATGCCAAATAAATAATGGAAAATATAGAGACTAGCTGAAGTAGTACTTTTAGAATTATTTATGATAAATTTCTCTGTGAGCTAGATGACTTGTGCTCATGTTAAAAGTTGGATAATCTCCTTGCATCCAAAGAAAACCCCACTTAAGCTTTTTTTTTTCTGTTTGCAAGTTTGCTAATATTGTTTATTCTCTGTACATATATGATATATAAATAGCATCTGAGAGGAAACCTGTAAATGAGGTATAACACTGGAGGTAAATATTTTTACTTGTGTGAACAGGGCTACAGTGTATGTCTGGCACTGTGGGAGTCACATAAAATAGGCAGCGTTAATACTCAGTTTCCAGTATTTGCCTCAGTCAATTGACGGCAGCACAGCGCAGTAGTTCTGGCTCAATTGGCCGAATCGAGGATAAGCCTAATTGTCGATGTGATAGAGAAAACAGCTCCATTCCCCTGTCAGGGCTTATCTGAGAGGCCTGAGAGATGCCAGATGATTGCTGAAACAAAGTACTGGGGCACACTGACAGACGTCTGGCAGTGCCCACGGCTAGAAAAACAAAACTCGGTCTGTGTCTCTGTAGCTGTGTTTTGACTGTGTGACGCTTTGTGTTTCAGGATCTATATCACCGCTCAGTGACATCCTGTCTTCACCTTCTTTGCCGAAAAATAGTTTTCCGTCCTCTCCCTTGTTTCCCTTCCTCTCTGAACGCCTCTCTCTCTGTCTCTCACCACAACGTCAGCTAAACTGAAAAAAAAAAAGTTACTGTTAACACTTGATAAAAACCAGCTATTAAATGATGTTTCTGCAAGAGGTTTTCCACAAATATAAATCCTGGGTTAACTGTTTGGACTCATGAAGTGGAAAAGAAAGCTACTGCCACAAGCAGTAAAAGACCTTCATGAATGAAGTACGTGTGTTGATGTAATTTGATGACTGCTGTTTACAGTTATTTCGCAGGACTAATTATCTTTTGTTTCCCTTTTACTCTTAAACTATGTAGATCCTTATGCTGGGAAAAAAAAATTTTTCCTGGATTTTAGAGTTTTTGGTTGCAGAGGTCTTTTATTTTTTGCTTTATTTATGTTTTTTTTATTAGATTTAAAGTACAAAACAGGCCAACAGACCTGACAATATCAGATGGGAGAGATTGCAAATTTCTTGGTATAGCATTTTTGCTCTTTTCTATTTATGATGCAATATTATCCATACTTACTCAAACACACAAACCAAAACAAAAAGGAATTGTGCTGTACGGTCCACTGGGCCCACACAATTGACACAATGGCTGCCAATCTAGTTCTTAGATAATTAAAAAACAGTGACCAAAGCTTATAGAAAATCTTAATCTTACATTTATGTCAAATATTCCATCGGTATTATGTCAAAAATAATAAACTTATGACACATAGCTTTTGTTGGAAGTCTGCAACCTAACCATTTTAGCAGTATATTTCTTTTTGATACACAGAGGTTTTTTTAGTATGTGCATTTTTAAGGTGTTCGTCTGGCTGTCCAAACAGTAGAAACACAAATTAGCAATAGTTTGTCAGTGAATTGTTGTGTTTTCTGAAATTGAGTTGTATTTTCTGCAGCATTATTGCATCATCGACTTTGTGTGATGTCTGCTTTACTGGTTTGTCTTCAGTTTTGTTCGATTTTATGTGTAAATGGTAAAAGTGGTGAGAAATTTGGGGAGTGGGATTTTGCTGCATTTCCTGTGAGCTGACAATTACTGTAAATCACATTGTGCACTTGGGGTAAAGTAAAGCCTAAAATCTCCCACTCATATATAATGTTTCCTGTCCTTACTCCCTTCTGCCCCTCAGATGTAAACGAGTGCTTGAATCAAACCGTGTGCGGTCGTGGTAGGTGTGTCAACACAGAAGGCTCCTATAGGTGCAACTGTTTTTACGGCTACAAACTCACTCCAGACAACGTTTGCCAAGGTAACTGTCAGGGAGAAGGTCGGTCAGACATTATTACAGTCCCATATCAAAGTAACAGCTCTGTGAATAGTTCTCCACACTGCTACTACAGAAGCCTTGCGGTACCGCTGAAGACTCATAAAAAGCTACAAAGAGTTTGCGGTTGTCTTTATTTTCTGAGGCTCTCTTTTTCTTCTCTCCCCGTATCTTTCCTCCAGATGTGGATGAATGCATGCTTCCGGGAGTCTGCCTCCATGGCCGCTGTGTCAATCTGGACGGCACCCACAAATGCACCTGTAACCATGGTTACCAAGTCGTCTCAGACAGCAAATCCTGCGAAGGTCTGCAAAGGATTATTTAGAACCGTTGGGTGTAACTCATCATGTATACGCGTCCTCTTATGGAGTCACGGAGCTCTCCCAGCAGCATAATGTCTTCAAATTATTTATTTTCGCTAGATGTCAACGAGTGCGCAACTGGTAATGCCTGCCCTGCGGGAATTTGCATCAACACTGCAGGTTCCTTCTCTTGCCAGAACTGCAGACCTGGGTTTGAACCATCTCCTGATGGACTGACATGTGAAGGTAAGAAAATGACTATTTAATGATGTATTAAAGCAACACTGGGAGATAATAATGACTTTTTTTCCCCCAACTTGCGGTAAATATGTTTGCTTTTCTATTTCCAGATATCGATGAGTGCGCTCAGGTTGACTTTTGTCTCGGAGGGGTGTGTGCCAACACAGAAGGATCCTTCACTTGCACCAGATGTAAGGCTGGCTACAGAGTGTCTCAAGACCGGCAGAGATGTGAAGGTAAATTCAATCTCCAGCTGTGCTTCTCATTCAGTAAAAACCATAAGTATTGTTAAAGACTTACTCAACACATCTGGGCAGTTTGTCAGTTCACCATTAAATTTAATTTGTTGTGCAACTGCATTCCTACCACATGCATCCCTGTCTGTACATGTGTTTTGTTCAGATATTGATGAGTGCCAGTCCCTGTCTACTTGTGCCAATGGGATCTGTTTAAACTCAGAAGGTTCTTATACTTGTGAGAACTGCCCTGCAGGGTACAAAGTATCATATGATGGGGAACTCTGCGAAGGTTGGTTTATTTAACACTACTTTTCTCAAAAATGAGCTTGAATCTTAACCTTAGGATCTCACAACCAATAATGATGGTGAAACTATGTCGCTCAGTTGTTTTCTTTGCTTTGATAACACTCTTGTCTTGCAGTGAATGTCTAAATGTGTGTATCATTTCACAACAGATATTGATGAGTGTGCGCTTCCCACTACATGCCCTCAGGGAACATGTACAAACCTAGAGGGTTCGTTCACATGTGTCATCTGTCAGCCTGGTTTCACAGTCTCTGAGGATGGACAACAGTGTGATGGTGAGGTTTTGTCTTTGTGCAGGAATGTGTTTCTATTTTGGTATTTGTATGTTTGAGTTTATGTGTTTGTAGTCCCTGCTTTTGTTTAAACATGCCAGAACTAACATCTGCACTTGAGTTTCAGTTCAAATATGCCAGTTTCACTGAGAAGTTTTCGGCACTGATTCAGGTTTTATCTAAGCAGCATCAGGTGTAAAGGCTTGAACCCAAAGTGCCTTCATCTGAACCCAAAACTCCTAGACATCACATCATAGCTGGATCCCAGACTTCACTAACTCTGGCACCAGTCATCTGATACTGGCTCAACAGAATGAGACACCAACTCTCAAACAGAGCAAGATGATGTCAGGCTAGATAGCTTAGCTAAAAAGATAGAAATGTTGACATTTCTAATGTGTAACCATCATCCAATTGATTACAACTGGTGGACTTTATTTATTTGAAGCCAGAAATGGTGATTTGGACTCTGGTGTGTATTTGTCCATATTTGTGTCCAGATGTGGACGAGTGCTTGGTGAATAATTTGTGCCCAGGCCAGCTGTGCTTGAACACCCCAGGATCTTACACCTGCCTGAGCTGTGAAGCTGGTTTTCAGCTGTCTGAGGATGGTCACATCTGTGAGGGTAATACTACTTTTCTATTAACTTACCTGCTTAGAATAATGTAATACAGTAAACTTTTGCCCAAAGTCGATGTGGATCATGGTAAAAGAGAAATGTATTAGTCCCAGAACATGATTAGAGGAGATCTTTACAGTGCTCAGTAATTTGTCATGACATGATTTGTGAGATCAATGCAGTGAAATGGCAGCTTTGACAAATCCGGTGAGGTTACATCTGTCATGACTTCATGGGAAGCAAAAAAGGAATGACTTTTTAAAAGGACTTGAACATGGTCTCGGTTAGTCATACTGCATATACTGCGGTGTGTTTTTGAATGGAAGTGTGGGTCTAGCCTGAGAGGAAGATCCCCCACTGATATGTCTTTGCGGAGAGAAATCATTTTACAAAACTGTGTCCAACTCAACCTCTGATAGGATTTTAATGGATCATCTGATGCCATGGAAAATATTCAGGGTTCAATTGGAAATCAAGTCAACCACTCCCCTGCCTTCCACGTACTGAGTCAAACTTGCCCTGTTGAACTCGCTCTGTTCACCCAAAGGCAAAACGAAACCGTCTCAATCATGTAACAATGGTCCACACTATTTTCTTCCTAAGAAATATAATCTGTGCCGGCTGGAGGAATTTCTAATGATCATGTATCAGCTAGCTAGTGACTGTTTGTGGATACAGTAATTATACGCCACCTGTAATAGCTTGCTGTTTTAGATTTGATGACCATCCCACATACTTATCTTTCCACCCTTTTTAATAAAATACTGTCAGTGCAATGTAATAAAGAGGCCTTTGCTTACTGTATGTTAGACAGCATACTGAGCTGAGTCACATATCATTAATAGTTTTTAACAGATAAGATAGTAGAAGCACAAAAAGTGGGCTCTTTCAAGACTGCTTTGTTTCAGATGATAACCTATAGCTAACCTTTTCTTCTTTTTCTTCTATCTCTTAGATATTGATGAGTGCCAGGCTCCAGGTGTTTGCCCCACAGGTGTTTGCACCAACACAGAGGGCTCCTTCTCCTGCATGGCCTGTGACCCCGGCTTCACAGTGGCACCCGATGGCCTCTCTTGCGAAGGTACAGTGCAGTGGGCGGCTCTCTCTGGAGGCTAAAACATATGATCTCTATGTGGTTTTCACAGGCATGTTTACTTTGGTCTGAAAGCTCTGCGTTTACATGACAAAACCTGGAAAGATTTGGAGTGAGGCCAGGTGTTTTACAGCTAGCGCGAATGTGTGTGTCAATTCAGATTTCAACGAATGTGAGGACACCAGTCTGTGCCTGGGAGGCCAGTGCACCAACAACGTTGGATCCTATAGCTGTACTTGCCCATCTGGTTTTGAGTTGATAGATGAGACATCTTGCAGAGGTATATACTCTATCAGTGTATACATATACATTCATATGAAATATACCATCAGTGATTAACTATTTCTTGCTTACCTCATGTTGGCATGTTGACACAGCTGGTTGAGTGTATTTGTGCTTATTTGTGATAGACATCAATGAGTGTCTTACCATCGGGGGAATCTGCGGAGAAGGAGACTGTCTGAACAGTGAGGGCTCCTACACATGCATCTGTCCTGATGGCTATACCACCATCGATGGAAGGCCTGGCTGCCAAGGTATCTAAACACCCTGCAGCCGGAACACTAACAGCAATGGGAAATCATTATTCAGATGATTTTATGAGCTTTATGTAATTGGGTGAGGCTGACTCACAATCGGAGCTGGATGGTTATAATTAAATAATGGGTTTTTTAGCACATGCAACTCAAGTCATTTTTTACCGTAACCTCATTGGCATGCACTTCTCATTCGCTGCAGACAGGCTGTTCTCACCATACTGTTCTGGGTGCTGAGGCTGGTCTTTCTGTGTAATGGGCCATGGCCTCATCAACTGTCTCAGCTCCCGCTCCCTCAGCCTGGACATCAGTTTGATGTTATTCCAGCCGCACCCAGTGACCCACTGGTCATTGGCTGGGGGAAAAAAATGTAGCCTTATTGTCGGCTAAAGAAGACTTTTTGAGAAAACTGGAGTGTTTGTTGTAAAAATACATGAAATTATTTTGAACAGAATGTCAGAATTGGATCAGTGTTATTTCTGGTGGGTCTTGCTAGTAAGAGGTGGAGTTTGTTAAATGATAGGCTGTCTGGCAATACAAAACTCAATCATGACATGAAGCAGGTAGGTTCGAAACGTAGGTCCCTGCAAGGTGCTGACAAGGTCTGACATGCAAACAGTAAGAAGATTTACTTGTAGTGTGACACTACCTTTGGTCTTCGAGCATGGGCATTCTCCTGCCGAAGCTTTGGCCTTTCATCTGCTTAGATATCGTCCACACGCTCCAGCTAATTGCCCAGGCTGCATCAGGTACTTTGGCTATCAGCCACAACAAATACCAAGCCCTAATTATCCTATAAATCAGCAGTTGGCGTGTATTTTCAAGGAGTCTGCCATGGTGTGTCCACTGCTGACACAATGAAAGCCAGACCCCTCTGACAAGAGCCTACAGAGGGAGAGGGGAGGATGAACTTTCATAAATTGTAGGAATGAAATGATGGGTTAGTTGGGTATGACTTGGCATCAAAATGGGAATTTATGATAAGACTGACAATAAACTGAAACTCATCTAAACTTAATCCAAATTTGGCACCACAGCCTCACTGCTCCTTTCAAAAAGTTTGAAAACATTTAATTAACTCCAAAACTATTCAGTCACTACATATTTATGTTGTTTACTTGCAGTCTGAAGGATTGTTTTTGTCTTCCCCTCTTTGGTTTAGATGTTTATCTTGTTGTCTCAGTAAGATTGAACTGATTATCAAAGGTTGGAAAAGGGAGACTGGTGTTTTCTCCTGTTTTCCTGTCTATCCCCCACCTTTACCAGGTCCAAGTACGTTACAAGCTATGCTGTAATGCCATAATTATCCAACCATCTAAGCTTAATCAAGCATGTAGCATTTATTATTAATTTTTTAGTCTGGAGGAAACATTCTCAGCACGAGAAGCTGAGGTAGATGTTATTTGTTCTCCTTTGTTTCCTGTTTGCCAGTATACCATTACAAACTCCAATTGCCTAATGCATCTTGTGTTCTGACAAGCTCTTGATTACACATTATTTTGTGATACTTAATGAGGAAGAGCGATGTTCCCTGTGGACCTAATGAGGACAGAGGATATGAGCGGATATTTTGTGATGGTCAATGCATAGCAAATCTTGACCCACCTTAATCTATCTATCTTAACTGGTTGCCTTTCTTCTTCTTGCTTTCTCTAACTCAGATATGGATGAATGCAGTAAAGACAACGTGTGCATACGAGGACAGTGTCTCAACACGGATGGCTCTTTCTTATGCTTGTGCGAAGCCGGATTCAAGTTCAACACTGACACTGCTGACTGTGAAGGTAATGGGATAAAGTTCCCTTGTGGTGTCCAGTTGTAAAGAAATGCCATGGTGGTTGCTGACCCCCATCTCTACCCTGAGGTTTCCTCTCTCTGTGTAAACCAGCATGTCAGCATTAGCTGTTTGATTGTCATGCTACATTAAGGCTTAAGCACACCCAGTATAGCACAGTTGTCTATGATTAATTATCTATAGCACATAAGGACTTGACTCCAGTGAAAGTGTCCAAGCCTGGCTTAGAGGCTTTCCTCCATGGTCCCCAGACTGAGGGGTTCCTGGATTACGTGGCTGGAGCCCTGAACTCCCACTCCCGTGAGAGAAGTATGAATGACCACATTGTGAGCAGGAGGTGTTTCTCCCTCTGGAACGTCTCCCTTTAGCTCCTTCACAAGTTCTTTGGTTGCTGTGATAATATTGTTCTTGGCCATTCTTGTTCCCTGCTTCATTTACTGAGGACAGCTACACCACAGGCCTCCTGGCCGACTCCTGCTGCACAGCCATTACATTAGGAGCAGAGGAGCAGCGGAGGGAATGCGAGTTTGTGTGCAGGAGTGCTTGCATCATTGTTTGATTACACATGTGGTTGCATTTGCACCTCTGTTTGTCAGTTACCAACCAACATCTGTCTCTCTGTCTTTCTCTATTCAGACCAAGATGAGTGCAAGGAGTTTGGAAGCTCAGTGTGTGGTACATGGCGCTGTGAGAACACCATTGGCTCCTACCGGTGCTTTATGCAATGTCAGCCCGGCAGTCTCGAAGGAGATTGCGGTAAGTGCTCCAACCATGCTTACAGTACCAACAGTCATTATGAGCCTAACTGTCTTTATGTAGAAGTGATTTTGTATACATTGGAAGGATTTACCTATTTTTCAAACGTACATGTGCTAAATTCAATCCATGCACTATTTTGGCTGCATATCCTACAAACACTTCAGTTTTCGTCCCCCACACTGAGATTATAATATCATATGCAATCCAGACTTAGAGCCTGATTTGACTCAGAAGTCATCAAGTCTTTATCATTTTGTATGACTGGCGGTTTGCACTTATGTTCGGCGCGTGCATACAGCCAGCCAACAACATCTCAATTATAGTATGAAGTATGATCTGTTTAATGGTGAACTTAAACACTTTAAGGTTGACAAAATGAGGCAATCTGTTGCTCAAATGCTTGATTTCAGCCCTTCTATCTTGCTTGCCTTTCTTTTTCTTCTCATATCCACATAAAAGAGCAAATGGGTTCATGATAACAAAAACAAAAAGCTCAACATTTTTCTTTTATTACAGTGAGACAGGATCCAAACAGAGTGACAACAGAGGAAAGTAGACTGAGGAGAGAATGGAATGATGTGCTGGACTGCAGATGCATGCTGTGGGTGTTTGTAGATGATTGTGCGAGTATGTGAGTGTAAAAGTGTGTGCATATGTGGTTGACTGTAGGTTTTTGCATCCTAGTGCATGTGTTTGTGTTAGACAAAGAGAACCAGGGACTGTAACGGTAGTAGAAATGCACTCGGACTGCAGTGCGACTTTGCATATTCTCATGACCCTGAGTTTTTATTGGACTAGCAACTGATAGAGAGAGGGGGAGAATATGCAGTGCATATGCTGAGCAGTGACAGATTGGGCTTCCGCCCCTCCATCACCCCGATCCTGACTACGTGAGGCTGCCTCCCGACTGCACTTTATGATGTTGTCTGTCTGGCACCGGCTGAAGAGTGCAGAGACCTGTAGTGTGATACGGGCTGATTGAAACCAGCTGCTTACCTCTACTCCTTTAAAGCCAGAGTCAAAACACTGCTTTGCAGCTTGTATACTAAAGGCTCAAATTGGTTTAGATATACATTTGTTGTGACTGTTTAGTGGCCCAGGGCTTCCACAGTCATGAGATTTTATTTCTCCAACAAAGGCTTCCAAGGCCATCTTTCTTAAGTTGCTTTTTTTATGACGCCGTCTGTGTTGTCACTAGACCTTGCGACAAACACTCATTCAAATCTCAGCGTTGACTCACAGCCTCAGTTTCAGAGCCAAGCCCTGTTACCCTCAAGAACCCAACACTACACACAATAGCGGCTTGTTTCACCTCACGATGGGAAGTTGTGGGAGATGCTGCCGTCACCTCAATAAAAGTCCAAGGAGGGAGCTCAATTACTCCAGGGCATTTTTGTCTGCTTGTAAAAATCATCAGATATTTAAAAAGAGACCAGACGCTGTAATTTGCAGTTTCAGTGAGGGGCGTTGTTTTATTTTTACTCTCCTGCCTTCGAAGGGGCAGCGGTTGTCGTTGGCTCTGTTCGCCGCACTCATTTAGATTTAGAGGCCATGACACAAACGGGGAAAACAGAGTTTTTTCCACAGCAAACGTCACCCGCAATCATGCTATGAGGGTTGCACTCAAACCTACCACGATGCTGTGCACAGGGCAATATGTGTCTATGTGTTTTTCGCAGGTCATTGTTTTTAGTTTAAATTCAGTGTCCTGCTCATAAGTTCCCTTGAGCTATGCCTTGTCTTTAATAAGTCTTGCCAGAGGGCGGAAATTGTCTGTGGTCACAATCTTGCCAACCTCCTACCCCTTCAAATGTATAGAAATGTGAACACTTTAACATATGTGTGATACCCCTTGCTGCTGTGCAGATGGAAGTTGGTTTTCCTTGAAGTACGGACATGATATAACAGATAAACCCCCATTATTGTTAACCCAAGACAGGCTGTGGATCTAATGTCCACAAATATGCTTTCCTGAAAACAAATGCCTCACCTCATCCTTGTCTAGTCGCGTGGGAAATAACCTTTGCATATGGGTCCACTTAGACCAGGGGATGCCCAGAAAATATGGGAAAGTGTGGGCTCTGTAGGGTGAGCCAGCAGTCACTGATTTCTATATTCTCACCTCCATGTGCTCTAGATTAACAGATGGCATAAAAACCGGCTCATTACCCGCATCCTTACCCAAATCACAGCGTAACCGGGTCCAGGAAGCAGGTTTTCCTGGGTCAAACCATTAGAATAGGTACATATTGAGCCTGGTTCACGCCATAACCCCAGCTTCTCCCATTGCAGCTGAACTTCTCACCCTCTTCCTTGCCTCAGTTCTTCCTTCAGGCAATTTACAGCACTGCATGTGTCCTGACGTAACTCATGATTACATGGAAAGACTAACAAAATAGCTCTGCATCCTGCTGGTGTGAGACTAGCTCTTGAGTTATCTCATATTCTATTCATCTTTCTCCCCAGAAATCATTAGTGCTTTGATTAGCATGCTGACCCTCTCCGGATGACAGATTTAGATGTTTGGTTGAGTAATGTTGTCACTCAAGCAATATCACAGCCTGATAAACAAAACAAAAGCCATTATAATTATTTTGTTGTTGATGCTCTCATTCCTCCCAGGAAGGATTATTTGATTGCATCTCATCCCAACATATGTTTTGCACCAGATTTTGTTCCATGTTACACATGAATAAAATGCTGCTTTTAGACACTGATTATTTCATTTATTAGCAGAGAGCCTTCCTCCCAGACCTCCCAGCTGGCTGCCGCTGTCATTCCAACATTCCTAGCCCCACTTAAGCTCTTAACACTTGAGAAAATGTTCCACAAACTCTTTACTACTAATATTTTTCACTTTAGTCTAAAAATATTCATGACTCTGTTTTGGGAATATTCCTCTCAAAAATGTATTTTTTCAATTATGTGCAATTTCTAACCAAGTAACCAGAAAAAAATTCCCCGCTTCTACAGTTCTCAAGCATGCAAATCCAGTGGGTTGGCAGTTTCAGTACAATATGTGTTCATCCATTCTCCCTCTTCTCATCTTCCAACCAGTTAAGCCCACAAGTCTATTCGAGCAATTTTGGTCCTTTTCAGCATTTCCTGTCAAAGGTTTCACAAACAACAAAGACGATTTTGTCTCTGTGGTTTTATTAGCTTGTGGGAGCCCCTGTCTCTGACCCCAGAGGCATGTTAGAGAAATGGCCAAGTCAGGGCAAGAACACTGAATGAGGACTAGCCCCCCCAGACAGCCTGAGAAAACAGTTGTCTGTGTTGGAAGAAAAGACGGGGCTCTGGCCGAGTGCAATGTTCAAATCAAATGGGTTGTGGTTTCTCTGGCCTACTTTCTATCTTTCCTCAACTGGTGCAGCTTTTGAGTGCTCATCATTTATGTGAATAATGGTGCTTTTAACACCATAAATCAGTCTGATCTAAATGTATGAAGTGGACTTGATATTTTGTCTTTATTGAAGTTAGCTGCAGATGATCAAAATGTAATTATTTTTTTCTTTCAACGTTTGAAGTTGAGCTGTTTTTCCTAAAACTTTCTATCTCCTCAGAGAAATCACTATTAGTCATGGAAACTTTACACAGAATACTCATGCAGGGATATGAAACTAAAATCAAATTATTTCTATGATAAAATAGACATACTGGGTGTTCTTTAAGTTAATCACAACTATTCATATCAATTCAGAGGCCTGTCTGTTGTAATGTTCCCAACTTAATGCAGAAAAGATGTCACTGTATGTTATTTCTAGGACAGTTGTTTTAATAGGCTACCCATAAATGTACAGTCTGTTCCAGGTTACAAGAACAGATCTGTAAAAAGCAATCCTTATGTAAGGAAATTTGTGTTTTGTGGATTATTTATCTTTTGTAATGTTTCTAGGAAATACATTTTAGACCGTTTGAAAACCAGCTTATTCCCCTTTTAAATGATGCCACTTTTATGAGAAAAATTCCTTTGTGAGATGAGCAGCAGAGTTGAGTCTGTGGGTTGCGGCCACGAAAAACTTGCCAAATCTTCTCTGCCAATGCCAAACAGCTTGCTCTGCTACTGACTCTTGTTTTGAGCTTCTGGAACCATACAGGCTGATAATCAGGTGCCTGATTGTTCTGTGAGCATGGACCCTGCTACAGTGGACAGTTGGAATCATAGGGTCAAAGTGTGGAGAAGATGTAATAAACGCTATGGTGATTGCTGCACCAATAGGGTAACGGCTTTTGGTGGAGGATATCAAGATGAGATTCTGCAACCAGTAGCAATCCCATATCTCCACAGTGGTGGACTGAACTCTATCCTCCAAGATGACAACAATAGTATAGAGTTGGATTGAACAATTCTGGGATCAGCTTGGGCGTGCTGTTCATGAGCCCATAAAGGCCACAGCTAGATTATTTTATTTTCACTTTGTTTTTTTTTGCAACTGTTGCTGCTGTTTTGTCACATTATTCGTTCTCCAGTTATCACACAGTAGTTGTTTGTGCTTGTGACAAATGCAATCATCTAGTCCTATAAATGTCACCAAACAAGAGTCAAAAACAGAATAAGCTGTTTAGCTTTGGCCGAGAAGATTTGGGAAGTTTTTCATGGCTGCAGCCCGCTTATAAATGTGGCACCATATAAAAAGGAAATAAAATAGGCTTTGCAACAGTATAAGATTTATTGCCAAGAAGGAATGTTACAACAAAGAAATAATGACCCATGCACAAATTTTCCTTACTTTTGGTGATAAGTTTATGTAGATTTGTGCTATTTAGAACAGAAATCTAAAGAAATTAAAGTATCAATTTAAAAAAAAAAAACTGAATATTGGTTAACATGTGTCATCATACTAGGCAACTTTTGAAAAAAAAAGACAGAAACCAGTGGCAAGTCAAATTAATCAGAGAACAATTTCATGTGACAAAAGTGCAAACATTAAACACTCTGATTGTTTTTTAAACAATTACAATCAGCTTCCCCCTCCTGCAGTATCAGTCTTTGGCCTCTCTGCTTTACTGGAGATGCCAAAAAATACTAAATCCTGTGTGTAAGAAATTGCTAACAAATGTTGCCTTCAAACGTAGGTTGGTAGGGAACCAGCAGTGCTGTTACAAGGTCCAGCGTTTACAGCCTCAACAAGCCTCTTGCACACTGACATATAACATGTAGTTCTTCCCATTTATCCAGCTTGTTTTATGATTCATCGCTGTACCCTGCCAGATTTCATTCCTTACTTGTATTTAAAGCCCAAAAAATGCTCCCGGTTCTTTCAAAATACCATTTTGGTTTCTGAAAATGATTGGTTCTAGCATATTTATTGATCAGGATGGAAACATTACCTGGCAGAAAGCTGTCTCTTCATGCCTTAGCTGAAATCTGTTTTTCCCCAGCTGCTTGTAAAGTGTCGGGGTGAACGCTGCATGCTGGCTGTAGGCTGTAAACTGTTGCTTCTCACTCCTTTGACGCAACCAAAGAATATTCACTTACAGCTCTCCAAATCCACACTACGCTCCAGTAAAACATGTTGATGCAAAGACAAAAGTCTCCTTGGAATTTTTGACAAATAGCAAAGTTTGAAAACCCTCACAATGAATTGTCTCATCTGTACAACTGTTTCTGACGTGTTATGATGGCAGTGATATCTGTGGTTATTGCATGGTCAGAATGGTAGTGCTGTTTATTTTGGAAAAGCAGCGCTGTGTTTACGGAGCTGTGTGAAAGTCTGTTGTGCAGATTGAGACTGTAAATATTAATGTTGTGCTCACCTCTCTGCATGCTCTCGGTTCACAGATATTGATGAATGTGACAATGAAACCATCTGTGGGAACTACGGCTTCTGCGAGAACACAGATGGATCCTTCCGTTGCCAGTGTGACCAGGGCTACACCAATCCACCCGAAGACACAAGCAGATGTGTTGGTGTGTAACGACTGTCTTTTGAATATGTGTGTGTGGTCATATTCAATGCATTTTTTTACCGTTAAGGAGCAAAAGCAGTAGAATTTATTTTATTAGAGAGTGTAGCCACAGCTTGATAAAGCTTCTTTTATGTAGGAGTATTACAATAAATGTCAGTTATCTATAGTCAACCACATGTGTACAGTACTGCTGCTCTGAATACTCATAAATGGCTTTGTTTGATTAATCCACAGCTGAAAATAGTCCCTGGCATTTTTACATTTGTCTAACCCATTGTCCAGTTTTTTAATGATATTATTTAGTCATTTTTTAAATGAAAGCGGTATTTATTACTGAATTTTAGGACTTTGGGCTAAAAACCACAAGCAGATCAGAATAATCTGAAAGTATTAATAGATGCTGCAATACATTGTTGGTTTCAGACTGTTTGTGTTTAATTGCAAAAGCAGTTGATACAAATGTTGACAAGTTTAGTCAGTAACTTTAATATTTTTCCATATTGGGAAGATACAGATATGAGTTTTTGCTCCAAAATGATTCTTTTTTTAATCTGTCACAAATGTGTAGTCAAAAATTTCCCAATACCTTTTTTAATTTTCTGAATTTCAGGAAATATGGCCTAAAAAGATCAAATTTTTCAAAAATGTCTGAAAAATTAAACGAGTCCGAAGTAATAGTATATTAATATATTCATCCATGCAGGAAAATTATCCAATATTGCGTATCTGTGAGCCACAAAATACTTGGTCAGACACACCCTGCAGCATTCACTGGAGCTGAAAGTTTTAAGGAACTGAACATCAGGTTGGACAACTTTAAACCTGTTACTTCATATAAAAGACCTCCATTTCTGGAATGTTGGTGGGTTTCCTCATATGAACTTCTGGATTAACATCAACATTAATTTTCCTTAACTTTAACTTTACTCTTTTTTAACCATTTTCAGTGGAAAACCTTGTCTGCTCAGGATTGTTGTTGCTGACTAAATCTGTTCAGCTTTTTGGACAGATCCCCTCACATTTTTCTTCAGAATGAATAATTCTGAATTCATTGTTGTGTCAGTGATGGCAAGCTGTCCTGACCCAGATACCACCACCATGATTCATTGATGGGATGAAGTTCTTATGCTGCAGTCTAGCACTTTTGTTACTACCCAGTCTTCTAGTTTGACCATATTATTTAAAGCAAACTTTAATCCGGTAGCAGTGTGTTTTCCTAATGGTGGACAAATATTTAGCCATTAAGAGAGAGGCCTATAGATACTTAGATGTTGCCCTAGGTTCCTTTATGATATACTAGGGATGATGTGTTTTGTTCCTCAGTTATTCATCTTGTTTTCTTAAACTACTTCTTGGACTTGTTTAGAAATCTAAATATGTTTTAGGTCATTCAGAACTATACACAAAAAATTCTATCTTTGCTTCCAATGAGCTGAAAAGTGGAAGTTGAAGTAGTAGTTCAGGCTTTTTTCTTGGACATGGGCTACTTTTTTAATTCATTTTTAGTTCAGTTCAGTCGTTGCATCCAAACATTTTTTGATAAAGGTTTGTTTTTTTTAACCTTTAAAACTGACCTATGAATCACTCAAGAATAAAAAAATTGACGTAACTTGAAAGGTGAACCAATTCTACCATGTCTACACAGACAACTTAGCAAAGAACAATGTTTTCTTGGAAATGAAGAAATGACAGATGACTGAAGACTTTTAGATATACTGTAGATACTGTTTAGATACCTTTTGCAGAATTATGTTTCTTTTTTTTTTGTAATGTTCCCAGACATTAAACACACTGTATGTGGTAGAACATACAAAAAAATGTGCAGAACCGCACAGTAACAACCGTCATCTCATGTGACTGTAGCACTCCCTGCTTAGTGCGTTGCCACGTGTAAGAGCCTCATCCTTTTCTGACCTTTTCTCTCCTGCCTTTTTCAGACGTCAACGAGTGTGAGATGACCTTGGCGCTGTGCGGGGAGGCCCTGTGTGAGAACGTTGATGGCAGCTTCCTGTGCATCTGCCCCAACGACAATGAGGAATTTGATCCCAGGACCAACCAGTGCCGCTCCATGGGTACTAGAGCAGCACTAGCACTCACAGGGACTCACAGGACTTAATTCTCTATCCCATCGTTGGGAGACTGAGTTGTCCCTGATTTAATGAGCCATCTCTCATTATCCAAACAAGGGTGACGAGGAGGACATGGCTTATGCCACAAGTACCTTTTGACCTGTCTGTTTCCATTTTATAGGCTGGGGTTGTGGTAGGGTGGGTTGCCTACAAAAATTCCTATTAGCCTTATCCTCCAGACAAATGATGAAGTAACTCCTCCAGTAGAGCCAAGTAAAAGACCTAAGGACCGAGTCATTGTAAACCCATTCCCTCCCCAAGACAAACAAGGTTAAGGTGCAGTTATAGCAATTAGATCTTAAGACACATCACTCTTGTCTGTGCAAAAATGATTATAAGTGCAGGGCTTACAATCTTTGAAAGACAGAGCCTTTTGAGTCATGGAAACACCATCACATCCTCAGCTTGATAGGCATATGTGTACACAAATTGGGTATATTTACATTACGGAGTGGCGCGCCCTCAGCCGGGATGTTTTTTCTTCTGCCTGGGCACTAAACCCCAGTTATGCCTCTGTGTACCTTTTTGCCACATTCCACTGTTTGCTTTTGACGTGTGTGAATCAATCATGTGAGACTGAATGGTGTGTTGACTCACATGCCAGTGTTTCCATTTGGCTAAGCCAGCAGCTTAACGGTGAAATGCCTGAGCCCATGTCTTTGGCCAAATGAGCAGGCTCAGCAGTGGCAGGCAGGGGTAATGTACTACCTGCCGGAGGCATACAGACACATTGATAGATCCAGAGCAAAGCTCACACTGCTTAATGCTGTTACAGTCTGATGTGCTAGTGAAGTGTGGGATCTTCTGTAGCTTTACACACTGGGCGATCCTATCTCAGCATGCAAGATTTGCATTTAAATTGCCCTCCTGAACCACTAAATCCCTAAGAGATCAACAGGTGCTTTGCTAACCATGACCTCTGACATGTAAAACCTGATCTAAAGAATTGCTTTCTCTGTTCATCTACAGCTGAGCCTGAGACCACACCCATTCACATACCCACAACCACAACCGAGGAGAGGAAGGAGTGTTATTATAACTTAAACGATGCAAACTTCTGCGACAATGTTTTGTCTCGCAACACCACCAAGCAGGAGTGCTGCTGCACGGTCGGAACAGGCTGGGGGGACAACTGTGAGATCCACGCCTGTCCTCTTCCAGGAAGAGGTACAACATGAGGCTTACTCTTTTATCAACACTCATTTAAATTGATATAGACAAAGTAAATGTTTTAAGCTGAGAGTTTTAGCACCTTTCCTTCTACTAAAATATTGATTTTTCTACATTTATTCCACAGATGATTTCAAAGAATTATGTCCTCATGGCACTGGACTTTTACCTTTACCTGTTTCCTCTAGGCAAAGCCATGGAGATCAACAGCCTTACAAAGGTACACACAAACTTATTTAAATGATATGCTTGAGTTTCTATCGCCTTATTCCACACAAATGTTATACTGGCACAGAAAGACATGTCATACCTTGGTCATACCCCATTGTATTTCTACCTGTTGCAGGTTTTAAAGTCAGAGAGACAGATATAATCTCATTAGGTTTATTAGCCTGTCTTTGCAAGATTTAATGGGATACCTGCCTGCATTTCTGACTCATTACTGCAACTATAGTGAATCCTGAGAGTGACATTTATAGCAAGGTGATGCTTCTTTTTCAAACAGTGTTTCCAGCTGTGTAAAACTAAACTATGAATCTCTCTCTCCTTCAGATGCAAATGAATGTGAGATGTTTGGACCTGAGATTTGTAAGAATGGAAAGTGTTCAAATCTCTTTTCTTGGTACACTTGCTTCTGTCGCTCTGGCTTCTACTACGACAACATCCGTCTTGAGTGCGTGGGTAAGAACTCGCGTCTATTTTCATTTCGTAATATGTAGAAATACTTCAAACCTTCGTCAGTCAGCGGTCCAGCCAGCATCCTCTGTGTTCTGTTATGAGTAATCATTATAATATTTGTTTAAAAATAAGTTGTCTTGATGAATTCTTGAGTTTGTCTGTGTGCTTCTCTTTGTTTGCGTGTGTTTAGATTATGATGAGTGTGAATATGAAAATGCCTGCGAAGACGGAGCGTGCGTAAACACGGTCGGGTCTTTCAACTGTTTCTGCAGCCCTCCGTTGGTCCTGGACAGCTCACGCCGCCACTGCATTAGTCTCAACACCACAGAAGGTGTGACACACACAAATGTGGGATGTCTTATATTTGAGGGTTTTTAAGTTGTGGCTATTACCTCATTGTTATTATGGCCAGAATAATTCATGACAAGATAATTATTGAAGGGTTTTTTTTCCCTCTTTTTTGTGGGTGAACCACTTCCAATCAATATCTGAGCCTAAAAAGTTGTATCCATAAATGTGAGAAGGAGGACAAAATATCAAAATCAGTACTACTCCACAGCTTTAAGCTAAATCTAAACAGGTGACTTTTTTTTTCTTTGCTCTATTACTAAAATCTTGTCATTCTTTGTCCCAGAAATTGATGAGCCCGACGAAGGTGTGCATGTGGATATTTGCTGGCAGCAACTTGAGGGGGATAACATGTGTGCAGATCCCTACCCGAACCAAAGGACCACATTCACTGAATGTTGCTGTCTGTATGGCATCGCCTGGAGTGGGCAGTGCGCCCTCTGCCCCAAGAAAGACACCGGTGAGCGCCAGAATGCACATAAAACAGAGATCTCTTTTTATAATTATCGGGTTATTGTTATTTAAGACATACTTTATTACTGGATCATAATTTCTGCCCCATGTACAGCTGACTATGCAACAGTGTGCAACTTGCCTTGGAGAGGAGGCTCAGATAGTCTTCGAGAGCCGATAGGATATGAATACGGTCCTGAGAGGCCAGAAGATCCATCAGAGCCTTTTCTGCCTCCATACTGGGATAACTATGGTGGCCCTGGAGGAACATATGACATTCCTGAGAGTGTTCCACTGTTCAATGACAATGACTACAGTGTTCAGCAGCCACCAGTTCGTGTCCCAATCGTACGACCTGAGGGGCGCCAGCCCCAACCAGTGGATCCTCATACTGGTACGTACATGAATTCCGTTTTTTTTTGTTGAGCACAACATCTAGTTGTCCTTAAAACATACCCCAAGATTCATCAACAGTCTACTCATGTGAACTTAAACTTTCACTCTGAAAATATAATCTTTTCCCACAAAGGAGGAGAAAATGATGGAGAATCAATTTTAGGTAGCCGTTTCCTCAAGTCAAAACTGAAAAAAGTCATCAGTTGAAAACCTTTCCTGCATCCAGCTGCAGAGGTTTCCAGTTGATCATCTTCAAAGTCAGATGTGTTTTGACTTTTAACTAAATAATGGAAATAACGCCTCAGTACTGTAACAGTTAAACACAGGGCTGGATTGATCATGCTTTGGGTTTGTTATGCAGTCAGTATTAAGGAAAAAATGTCACTTGCCGTTAAAAGAATGGATTTAATTCAATACCATAAAATTCTGTGTAAACATTGCTCTGTTAAAAAAAAAAAAAAGAAGGAATTAAAAGAAGGAGATCCTAATCAAAAGGCAACATCCACAATGGGTTAAGGTCACATGCTGAAGGTATATTCAAAGATCTATGGACAGATCTCTGAATAGCATTGCCTGCATGACAGGTAAAAACAGAAAATCTGGAAGTGTGCTTTGTGCTATGATTCTTTCCATTCTGGCATTACTGAATGCTAACCTTGCCTGGTTGGTGCATTTTATAAAGTTACAAATCAGCTTAAATGTTGACAGATTTGCAAGATCACGATCAAGAGCGAATCTATCTAGTCTTTAAAGTATTTGTTTTTTCCAAATCCCAAAAGCTTGGCCCGATAAGCATCAGTTTCAGGGAGGTCTTAGGTTTTAGGACATTGAGCTGTAGCTGCTTACACTCACCAACTGCTTTAATGTTGTTCTGATTGGTTGAAGTCTGCTATAAAGATCTTTTATCCAATTACCTGATAAGTATTTATTTCTTTATTTTAAAGCTCTCATTATTTTCCAGATTATTTACGTGGAGGACTTTCCAAATGCTTTTGTGAACAAATCATCTCCAATTATTCTATATGAATGAAAATAAAAAAGTAATTTTGTGTCCTCCTTGTCATCTCTTAAAAATTCTTTACTTACCATAAGAGGGGTTTTAACTCTTTTTTAATGTCTTTGTAACTACAGTACGAAGAAGTGCCACTGACTCTTTTAGAAAATACATGAGTAGAGGAAGGAGGGTAACTATACTAGTTACATGTTCTGAAGGAAGCCTCTAAACACAAGGTTTTAATGACATGTTTGAACCAGATGGCAATGCCAAATTACAGTTATTAGTCTACCTTTCAAGACTGAACAGATAAAGCAATGTCTCAACTTTTTTACATGCCATTTAATGAGCGCTTTTAAAGTATTTGCTCATGCTTAGCTTCTTTGCTTTTTCACCCCACTTCAACAGAATATCTAATTGATCAAAGTCAGTTTAAGGCAGCATTTTTACATGTGTTTTCTTTCTTGTTTTTGTCTCCAATCAGACCGCTATGAAGGGTTTGAGGGTCTCCGAGCGGAGGAATGTGGGATCCTGAATGGATGTGAAAACGGGCGCTGCGTCCGCGTGCGTGAGGGCTACACTTGTGACTGTTTCGACGGTTATGAACTTAACCTGGACAAGATGGCCTGCGTAGGTGGGTTCTTTCCCCTGTATTTTGGATCTTTCTCAACAGACCACCCACATTTAGACTTCCAAGTTCGAAAAAAAAAATGCTCAGGGACCTTTCTATCAATAGGATGATCAGTCACTCCATATAATCTATTTCAAAATGTGGTGTTGAAGCTTGAAACCAAACCCTTGTAAACTCACCCTTCATTTTAAGCCCTTTGGAGCCATGTCTTGAATTCATTTCTTGCTGTATATCATCAAGCTCAAGGAGAAGCTTTGAGTTTAACAACCTTGCATTATGTTAAGGTTTTATGGGAAACTAATGAAAGCAGTGTACTCCTTAAAACCATCGAGCACTATCCTTTGGTCAGAAATTCCCTAGTTGCACACTGCCAAGAGTGAAGAGGCCTTGAATGTCAGCCACATGTGTATTACATGAGATATTATACCTTTTAAACGCGCTTTGTTTGTTTTGTAAGAAAGTGAGACTGGCTTGCTGTAATGAAATGCTTTGATTACAAAGTTCTGTCTGCATGTGGACTTATCGGTTTCAAGGCCATCCGTTTTCCCATGGAAAGTGACTGAACTCTGTGGAAACATGTGGGAGCTGAGCTACTCGTGCCATGCCTCTTTTTATAAATACCGGCGCTCGCATTTCCCCAAAAGACATGACATAAACAGAAAGAGGGTCAATTGAGACTGAACGCTCTGAAATGACAATCAGACCTCCTGAGCTGAAAACGGAAAAGAACAACGCATCGAAGGCCAAAAGGAAACTTAATCTGATGCATAGTTAATTTTGCCATCATTCTTTACAGTCTAGCACTCAAGATGGCTTGGAATTCAATTTCAGTTTGTGGCTTGCTGACATGCAACATGACGGCATGTTTAATGAAAGATATACAAGATGAAATATTATGCAATATGTCTGGGTTTTTTTAATGGAGGCCTTGTACCTCTAAATGTGACCTTTTGTGGAGTTGATTAAAATGCCATTGTTTGTTGCTCACAAATCAGTAAAATGTTCTCTGTAATTTCCACTTTGTTCATATTACATCATGGGATGTTATTGACAGTTATTTTCTCTTGATGATTGTCCATTCAAGTCATATTTTTTAATCTAACTAAAAGTGACTGCAACAACACTGTACCAGATTTCTCTCCTAAAACGTTATATACTCCAAATCTTAAGTTATTACACCCATAGGTGCCGTAATCATAGTTGAATTCCAGAAACTGTACAAGACTTGGTCATTATGAAACTGTTAAGGTCATTTGGTTGTCAGTCCAATTTGATTCTACAAGACAAATAAGTTTAAAGAAAAAAATAACTTATTTTTCAAAAATACACAAAAACTGTATGTGTCAAATTAGTTACATTTTAAAGTATTAAATCTCAAACTTTTTGGGTGACTACATGTGAGGGTAATGTGATATCATGGCAAAGTGTATCATTAGCATGCCACTTCAGGGACACTTTTCAAAGCTTATGCCATGTCTTTTCATTAAATTACAAAATAACATGCCAAATGGTTTGAGTTAGTGTAACTAACAGGACACGGGGCCATCCTGTTACTTTTCATACATGAAATGACACATGAAGCAAAAAAAGACTTGTCTTATGATAATATGCACTATGACTTGGTATGCTCTATGTTCACTAAAAATTCTGTCAGATTCATGTAAAACCGGCATCTGTTCCTCAGTCTAAAATGTCTTTTTTTTTAATGAAATTTATTTTCCACAAGCATTTAGAAAATTACTTCATAACCCTCTCAGAGGTCCTGATCTCTAAAGTGTCTAAAATGTTTGGACACATTTTCCTATTAGATGCAATGGGAAAGTGTGTCCAAACCTTTGACTGGTACTGTATATACTCTATAAAGAAAGTTCAATCCATCCATTTGCTTTACCCGCTTATTCCAACACAAAGTGCAAAGAAAGTTGATTTATTTTATTTGGAGTGAAAACTCCAATAAGATGTTGTAAATATTGTTATTACAAACAATGTCTACTTTTAGGGATTTCACCGTGCAAACTTTAGAACAAAATCAACTATTCATCTAATTGATGACAATTGTTTGCTTCTTCTTAACCTGTGATCAGTTCAGAATAAAATATTGTGTAAAATGTAGTTAACACCCATCTTTCCATCTTTTAAGTTCACAAAGACATCCTTTGGATACTAAACAACGTGTTTTAATGAGAGCTCAGATATGGCAAATTATTATCCTCAAATTGTAGTTAATGTGTGCACAATAGTTTTTATTTCAACTGATATTTGATATTTGATTTAAACTCAACCAAAATATTTTGCACAAAACCAGAAGATGGATTAGATTTCTATTGTCAGACTGTAATTAACTGCTGTAGATCCTTTAACTTGGACGAAATCCCCTAGTTTGGCACATGTTGTGCCACTGAATCAATTTGAAACAAAGGAGAAAGTGAGTGGAAAAACCATTTATCTCCAGTGGGCCAATTATTATGTTACGTTCTCTGGGGAAGCAAAGGTCTACGTTCTAATCTTCTGTTGGCCAAACTTGCTAAAGTGCTGCAAGCTATATATGTAGCACAATATGTATGCAAGATTTGATTTAGGTCAACACAGCTCAACTGTTAGCCATCTGCTTGAACCCAAATTACTAGTGCTAATTAGCTTTTGAGTGATTCAGTGTAGTTTAACACTTTGAAATAAGTAGATAGATGATAGATAAATACTCTTATTGATCCCCTAAGGGAAATTGTAAGAAAGGAAGGAAGGAATGAAAGACAGACCAGTGAATAAGAAATATGAATTGTTGTAGCATTCCCACCTCTGACTCTTATGTGAACACTCAGCAACAGATGTGTTTCAGGCAGCTGTTGAATCTCTACATACTGACTTGTCACATCTCCTTTTCCCGCAGACATAAACGAGTGTGAGGACATCAGCGACAGCGTGCCGTTGTGTCAGAATGGGCAGTGCACCAACACAGAGGGATCCTACAAGTGCACCTGTTTGCCGGGCTTTGTGGCCTCTGCCAAGCCGCACAAATGCATCCCAGCCATCCCAGAGTCTGGGCTAAGGAAGGCAGGAAACTGAGACAGAGACTGTTGGATCGCTGAATTCTCCTGCTCCCTCAAAGATAATCCTTCTGCCCTTTCCCCAGAGGGCCTGGCACTAAACCTCAAACAGTAACACTGAAACGTCCAAATTTTTATCCCTACATCCCGCGCGCACACATGCAGATACAAACACGAACAAATACAAGCACACACACACACACACACTGATTCACATCTCCCTCATACACATTCAAGAGGAAATGGAATTGTGCAGAGAATGTATTACATGGGATTTATTATACACCAGATATCCGTTTGCCTTAAACGGATTTTGTGGACTGATTTTTTTTATATTCAGTGACCCCAGGCAATTTGATATGCAGATATACTTTCCACATTATTTTCGCTGTCAGTTTCCTGTTTTAAAATTGTGTTATTTATTTCATTAACAATGACGGGCCTCTGCAGACTAAGACAGCGACGTACAGTATTCAGAGAGCAGACGTGACTCCTCCTTTGTTACTTGCCACAAATTGACCACAGAGACACAGTGGAGAGATAATAAATGTATTGTGTTAAAGAAGGAATGTCACACCTTGTGATATAAGAGCTGAGTCGACGAAAAATTACTTTTTTTTCCCCCCGCAGCTGCCTTTCTTCAGGATTCAAGCTGAAGTTTAATACAGCCAAACTTTCACAAACTTCAGCCTTTCCTTAGGCATGAAAAGACTGTAGATGTATATGATGATCTATGTAATGTTATGAGAATGGTGCAATCAGTAGAATTTGCCTTCAGCTGCTGTACACCATTTTCACATACTATAATACTGACCCCCATTTTGTTTTTCTTTTTAACAGTATTAACTTGTTTTGTGTTTGTGTTGTTTTTTCTTGCTTCTAAAGAGAAAAAAAGTACCACAACTTTGATGATGTATTCTGGCCTAAATTCCATATAGAAATGATATGGTCCATAAATATCTCTGCTTAAAGTGAGAAATTGGTTTTATGCACCAGTGTCACACAGGCAAAAGGATTTCTTGTTCATTTTCAAAGCAGTTAGATCTCCCATCAGATCATTCCCATGAGAGCAATTCTACATGCATGTAAAGACAAAGGCTTCATTGGAGAGGTTTGGTATATTTTGTACAGATCTAATACTTTGTATTATTTTTGTTGAATATTCTTTCAATGCATTATAGCACAACGCTTTTTTTTATTTGACATAAAGCATAAAATGTATGAAAAATCTGGCATTACAGCTTTGTAGATTTATATATGTCTGTAAAAATATTTTTTTAAAGCATATCTTTTAATGTATGAGGAGAGTGGCTGACACTGTACCATAGGAACTGTGTGTATACTCTGCCCTGTGGAGCAGACAATGAATTATATATATTTTTTTGGAAGTGGCAGCACTGTTGGAATCACAGACGTTTTGTTTCCTTAAAGTCATTACAAAGACGATGCTTTTTGAAATACAAGCACCAACTTCTGTGCATCACAATTCTACAGCTAAATTTTAGTAAGACTGACCATAATTTCTTTCAGCCTCTGATGGTTCCTTTTGTAATTTATATATCATAAACAGCATCAGTGTTCTCACTTGGTTTCTGAATTCCTTTTCATACCTTTTTGTCTTTCATATTTGACAAGTTAACTCTGTATCACAGAAACATTTAGGTCTAATAATGCCTTGGCAAGATGGCTACAGTTAATTTATGTCATTAACCAGCATTCACAGCCTGTTAACCTACAGTTGTACAAATGTTTTGGTATGATGTCCACTGTGCTATAATGTGCTGTTTAAATCATTAACAGAACCGGACCACAAGTCCAACAATGAGGTTAAAGTGGAAGTATTTAAAGCTTTTCAAAAATTAAATAACTTGAGAAAAATATTGTGTTGTAAAGTTCATTCTGTTTACCTCTTGACTATAATCACTATCAGTCATCGAAATAAATCACAAAAACCACCAGACTCCGATAATTTTCTGTAAATGGCAATGAAAACAGTTTACATTTATTATAATATATTGTAATTTAGGCAATAATACTAGTAAGTGTGTTACAATACGTAATACACAACTAATCATTTATCATTGAATGTTATTCTCATACATAACAATGTTGTTCCTTAAAAGTTAGGCACAGGATAATATGCATAATTGTTACATTACTCTAACTGTGATGTGTTTGGCAGGGGTGGGAGAATTTTCGGATCTTTGACCAATAGAAAACTATCCACATCACAGTATAAATATACTGAGTTTCTTTAATGAATGTTTTAGAAATAAAATGAAGAATTGATGCAATCAAATGTAGCTACTGCAAACTATCAGAACCCTCAGTTATCAGAATAAATATAGTATATGTGTTACAGTAGATTAGTAATACTAATGTTATTGGATTATTGTTAAAACTAAGACTGACTCATCAGCACACAGCATGTTAATTTGGCAGCTACTCATAAAAGAGCTAATTATTACTTATATGCAGCAATTCAATAATCTAATAAGACAAATTATTTCATATATAATACAGTAAGTAAGAGAGAGAGAGAGAGAGAGATTTCTATAAAATTCACCGAGCACAACATTTTCCAAGAAAATTGTAATAGTTTGAAAACAAAATAGTTTAAATGTTTTGTTGTACTGTGTCTCCCTCTGGTGGGCAAATGATTGAACTGCACGATCATTATCCGCGTTCTCTGCTTTTCCTAGTTTTTCACGTTGACCTTTAACGACGTATCCCTTCTATCTGTTGGTTGTTTCCCTAAGTTGCATTACATTACGATATAAGTGTTAAGAAGAACCGGAGTGGACTGGACCCTCACAGTAAGATTTCCCAAACATAGCCATACTTTGAAAGTGGGGGAAAAATCCGACTGATCCTTCGGAGTTTCCGTACTGGACAAGAGAGTCAGAAAGGAGTCTTGGGAAATTGTGTTTATCCCGGAAATACGGCGTTATCTAAATAGACACGTCCATGGTTATAGTCGTTATTCTGATGCATTTCGGAATACATTTCCCAAAAAGCAACGCAGCTCATACGTGTTTTTTCGCTGAATCGAGCTACAAGCTCTCGTGCAGCGCTGGGCTGGGCTGCAAAAGTACATTTGCAAACGGTAAATTTGTGCCGACAGACCATTAGGATCAGTTAGTGTTGCTAAGAATGCCATTGGACGAGGAGACACTTAACTAGAAAGCTACAATGCATGGCGGAGACACAACTAGAAAGCTACAATGCCTGTTTTTGTTGATAAGTCTCTATAGCTCGGCGCCAATGTAACTAATAACATGTCTGGTAATTTGCTTAATGGGAGAGATGTGACATTCACTGTCTATATCTCTGTGTTGTTGCACAGCATTACGACGTGATACCTATCGTACCAGTATTAAATTTGTCAGTATTTGTGTTACATGATGTTATTAGCATTTAACAGCATCACTTTCTGCTGTATCAATCATTAACTGTCGTTTATGTTCTATGATTCTCCTAAGTTCTGGTTTACCTGGCTTCTAAAGAGGTCTAGTCTTTTTACTAAAGCTTTGATTTCCCAATGGCAAAAGAAGAATGCATTTCTCAAATGAACAAAACAGGAGACAGTTCAACACTACGAAACAGGAAGATTTGTCCATTAGCAGGACAGACCCAACAGTCTCCTATCACCTCTATGTCAAGAGTCAAAAGCAGTCAAACTGCTGGACGCTTGTCAGAAGATGACAGTCGGTCCTCAAATTGTTTATCTGCCCAACTTTTGGTCCAAAAAAGCAATAAATCCTCAAGCAACGTGCTGCTGATCCTAGTGGTGGGATTGTCTTTCTCTACACGGCTCAACAAGATAGCAGAGCCCCCTCATGTATGGTGAGTGACAGCTCCATGCATGTTTATATGTAATATTAGTGTGGCCTTTTTTTCCCCCTTCTTATCCATCTTGGCTCTTCTGTGTGTTTCAGCTGGGATGAAACTCACTTTGGAAAAATGGGAAGCTACTACATCAACAGAACCTTCTTTTTTGATGTTCATCCTCCACTTGGAAAAGTGAGATGGCTGAGTATCATTTTTATTCAAGAGTCCTTATGCACACTTTCTAGAATAACATGTTGGTCGCTCTGTTGCAGATGCTGATTGGTCTTGCAGGTTATATGACTGGCTATGATGGCACATTTCCTTTCATAAAGCCGGGAGACAAATATGAACACCACAATTACTGGGGGATGAGAGGGGTACGTTGCTTTTCACATACTCTGCAACTCTAAGGAATAAGATCATAGCTGCTGATGTTATTTTCTCTTTATTCTGCCTCATTTTGTACAGTTTTGTGCCATGCTGGGCTCCTTCCTTCCAATCTTTGCCTATTTCATTGTGCTGGCGCTATCTCAGTCTCACACCGCTGCTCTCATCACAGCCACCCTACTCATATTTGGTTAGTAATCAGACTTTTTTTTTACAGAAACATAATTCAAAGACATTTTTAAGTTAGCAGTAATGAGTGCACTTGGGGGTTTCTTTGTTTTTGTTGCACAAAGACAATTTGGGATCAGAAAAACGGAAAAAAGAGACTTAAATGTAATTGTTGTCCTTTATGTTTTATGTCTCTTTTGCTGATAATACCCACAATTTATTAAAAGAATATTAACAGCATTTATGTTATTATTGTAAGAAGAACACATTCTTATTTACATCCTCTCCCTGATAGACACGGGCTGCATCACCATCTCCCAATACATCTTGTTAGACCCCATACTCCTCTTCTTCATCATGGCGGCAGTACTAAGTATGGTGAAGTTCAACCAGCAGAGACACAGGTAGGAAGCCACTAAAAACTTATTTGAAGGGTTTACTGATTTATTTATCAGCTGATGATTTCAATTAATTAATGCTTAATATAATGATATGTAATGTAAAGATGCATTCACAACATGACCTTCTCACTGCATCTTCCCATTGTTTGTTCTCATTGTAAATGCCACTGATGAGTTTTCAGATACGACTTGAGGTTGTTGTGTTTTTAAACAAAACTACCCAAAATACAAGAATGATTTACTTGCTACTGATGGTAGTTTGTACAGATTTATGAAATTTAGGTGTATTCCTGCCAGAGCAGTTACTAAGCAGCAAAGCTGCATTTGAGCCCCTCTGACTTTTGTTTTCAGGCCCTTCACTGCCCCCTGGTGGCTATGGCTGGTACTGTGTGGTGTCAACCTTGCTGGGGCTCTCGGGGTGAAGTTTGTAGGTCTGTTTGTAATCCTCTTGGTGGGACTGAACACTATTTGGGACCTCTGGAGACTTTTGGGAGACCTGAATGTCTCACTAGTAAGCAGCATAATATTTGACATAATGGTAATTATTAATATTGATTAGTTACAATAGAGATTTCACTGCCTTTCCACCATCTTTTCTGGCTCCAGATGGACATTGCAAAGCATTTCCTGGCTCGGGTTGCTGGACTCATCCTGCTTCCACTCTTCCTTTACGTCACAATATTTGCAGTCCACTTTGTTGTGTTGAATAAAAGGTGAGTGTGATATTTGTAAAATCGGTGATATTGTATAATGGCATGGTTTAAATAGTCAAGGTTGTTTTTTTTCCTTGCTTTTCTTGCTAGCGGACCAGGTGATGGCTTCTTCAGTTCTGCCTTCCAGTCCCGTCTAATTGGGAACAACCTGCACAATGCATCCATGCCTGAGTGTGAGTCCTAAACACAATTATGAATAAAACCAAATATTGCTCCAGCTGTGTGTATAAAAAGTTGAACAAGAGATGTAAGAGGAATGTAGGCATTCCTGTTGTACATTAGCCAGATGGGCCAGAATGTTTGCTTCTCTTTTAACATATCAAAGATTTACTACTTAGGCTTTTTGAAGCTCAGTTTCAGAAATTTGCAAATAGAGTCAT
>JBBBVU010000021.1:9675126-9688856 GCA_037177055.1 Atherinosoma microstoma | reverse complement strand
AAGGACCACTTTAAGAACAAGGCTACAACAACTAAAGGCTTTCCCCACATTTTTAAATGTTTATGTTGAAGAATTCACCATCAGAACACTGAACAACATTGGGGTTACAGCTGCAAGGACAAAAGCCATTATCCCCCTAAAACACTTCTATGGGTTGCTAAAGATCTTGAAAGTTGTTTGAAAATGTTTAATGAGAAGATTGGACCAAGATAAAATGTTTTAGCTTTAAATGACACGCATAATGTTCAGAGCAAGGACAACCATATTATATAATTACAGTCTTATTCTGCATGTGAAAAATGGTGTTATCACAATGACTTGGGCTTTTTATACTTAAGGAGTTCAACCTACCATCATTGATCTAACTGTGAATTCTGAATTATACAAGTCAATTCTAAAGGAAAATATCTGGAAATCTGTCCTTGAACTGAATCTTAATGTGTGTCATACAGCCAGAAAAGACTCTAAACAAACAAACCATTCTACCAGACTAGAATAAAGTTAATGTTTTGAATTGGACAAGTCAATGTCCTGAACATAGTTAAGCAGAAATGTTTGGGAGCATCCCAACACTAAGGCTGTTCTGTACAGAGGAACAGGTTAAAATCCTCAAGTTGTGGGGTTTCTTGTATTTTTAGTTTAATGCATCTTGATAGAACAATTTTCTTTAAGTTAAATTTAAGGTTGCCAAAAGTACAGACACTAATTCAATTTTTCATTTTCGGATGAGGTTCCAGTTTGTGCTTTTGATTTTCTTCTCCCCTTGGATAAGTTAATTAGCAGAACAAATAATTTGCACCAAAAACTTACTTTGGTAAGTCTATTGCAGCATTATCATGTACAGATTCTTTTGTACAGTTGTTGTATGAAGTCATTTTGAGATGTAACGAGGTAAATACCAGTCAGACCAATTGAAGCTCTGTACCTAAATGGCATGTCAGGAGTTAGTGCTTTGTTAGCTTGCTGCTAAGGCGCAGTTATCTTAACATGGGACTACTGATAAGCTGGTTTGTTAAGTCACATTGTTAAATTTACTATTTTTGAATTATATGTGTGAAATAATTGTTCATATGTTTTGCATAAGAGAATACACAGCATAGCTTGTAGTAATTAAAGACATGGATGGAGCTCAGAAATATAAATCAGGATAACAATGGCTGCTTTTCTGTTAGACCAAACATTAAATGACATGTTATACTGTGTGACTTATGCATTTGACTGCTGCTTTCTACTTCTTATGAAGGACTGCTATCTGGATTGACTTTGTCTCATAACTGAAGGCTTTGCCTATAAGAGCACAGTGTATTGTTTTATGAACGTATCATTGTGTTATGTCTGCAGTTTCTTTAGGAAACCTTGTTAAAAAAAATCTTCTCTTTGTCTTGTCAGGTGATGATTTTGAGACTTCTTTGCTCAGTTTTGAAAACCTGGACAGAGCATCACCAGACTTGTGGCCAGAGCAGTGTAAGTTTTATCCTCACTGCTTCTGTGTAATTGGTTAGTACGGCATTGCATTATGTTAAGTCTTAATGAGCTTGTCATTTCTTACACAGTGCCTGGAGTTGCAGAATTTGCAGCATCTTGTAAAAATGTGAGTTTGATTTGCAGTCCTTGGCTGTGATTTACAAACTGGATTATAAAATAGGCTTTAGCACTGCAATATAAAGCATGAGTTGCCTGCTCATATTATTGTTTTATGTACATTGCAGCCCATCACTAACTCTCCCCCCAAGTGGATGGCTGAGCTAGAGAGCGAGGACATTGAAATGTTGAAAGGTTGGTACAAAAAGCAAAGATTGTGACACTTTTGTGTATCTGCAACATTTGGTGTAAAATTATAAGACTAGAAAGTGTTAAGCGTATAATCCTTTCAAGAAGGGTTTGGTTTTCCCAGAACCAGTTACAGGTATTGTAGCAACCAGTTTTTATTACATGTTCTGCTCTCTGTAAAAATCTGTAGAGTTGGGAAGTCTGACCACAGCCAACCTGATGGAGAAGGTGAAAGGACTTCAGAATCTCGCTTACCAGCTGGGTTTAGAGGAGTGTAAGTAAAAGAATAACAAAGACACAGATTTGGATGCAGATTTGGAATCATCTTTAGAAAGAAGCCTTATCAAGTTTTTGTTTATTGCTCTTTCCAATCATTTCACTTCAAACAGTCAACCAGTGAGCAGTCACAAGTCTCCTGGTTGGCGACACCACTAGATGGTGCTAATAGCCTTCACAGGTTTTTTGTTCCTTTTCTATATTGTACTGGATTTCACAACATACTCGACTGCTTCCACATTCCAAACAGGTTGAGTTCTGGTCGACCGTATTTTTCATTCAAAAACAGTCAAATATATTGTTGAAGCTGCAACTTAGAATTGCCTCTCTTGTCAAACGGCTGAGGTAAGTTGACTTTGAGGTCTTAAAATAATGGATTTCGGTCAATATTGTTAAATAGGAAAGGCAAGAAACAAGGGCATGCCAAAAAGAGCTCATACAACAAATGCTCAAACATTTGATGGATGCAAAATCTATTTATTTAATCCATTCGCTACCGCCTCCATTGTCATAATCCTTGTGGAGTGTGGATTAGACAGATGTAGCTAAGTGCTCATATTATCCTAAGAGGAAAATGGGTATAAATTTGTCTAGTAAAAGCCCAAGTGAAGTAGCAAAGAATAGTGTTTTTATCCCCCTATTAGGATGATATATATATATATATATATATATATATAGAATATTCACATGGGAGGTGGTCTGTTCTCATGGTCAGTGTCTTTTAGTTTATGTTGAATGATATTAAACATACTATGAGGAGACTTCAGTGAAAGTTCAGAGCTGCATCACTGCAAAGTGTTTACTTACCTGAAAAATCCTAAGGTTACACTTCAGTGTGATTTAAATATCAAAGGTTTGCTGCAAATGGTGTGATCTAAAACAAATATAGATATCAAGGAAATGGTGAATTTGATAATACACAATTTGCTATTAAATTACTATAAAACAGATCATCCCTTTGATTTACCTTAATGAAAAGAAGCATATAATCTTTCTGGCATGAAGATGTTTGCTGTCATAGATGTTGGACTGCAAGCTTTTGCAATCATGTCATGTACTGCAGGATGACGGGACACAATGACGGTTATTATTGGTGTCAGAGCAGCCCTGTAATCGGTGCCTGTTTAATGCTCTCTGGTTTAATTTTCTCCTTTTCCTGGCTGTCAGGGGAGGCCCTGTAAATCTCAGCTACTTTTTCATCATGTTTGTGCACTCTTCAGTGCCCGTAAACATACTCCACAGAGGCACAGCTGAGCAAGGGTAGGGGACAGGATTTACTGCCCCTCCCCCTTCAACATGTGGACCATTAAAGAGGGAGCTGGTTAATGGGCAAAGCACAATCAAGCAGTGAAAACTCACCCCACCCGATTGCTGGACTAGTGCAGGTTCCTTCTTTTCTTTTACATACTTGTGTTTGTACAGTAGCTTTTTAGTTAACATAGATGTTAAGGTGGGACACTTGCAGCACACAACATGCACTCCTCCTCCTAATAGCCCAAAATGTGACAATGTGACGCTGGGCCCCAGTTTGTCCCAGAGGGAGTAGACGCGTGCCTCGTCCTCAGGCCCCAGCTGTTACTCCGCCCCATGATGAATGCTCCAGTCCTGGGCTGCTGAGCATGGGCATCAAGCCTTAAGTCTCTGGAGAAAGCCGAGGACTGATAAGTGCTGATATTGGAGGTAATTGAAAGCTGAGTGTTCCCTCGGGATTGTGCTGAAGGGCCTCAGCTACTGAGATGGCTGGTAACATGGCTGCAGGAGTTAGTGGGTTGTGGCATTTTTACACTTGTGGGCTCAAGGCTACAGACTACCATTTAACAGTTATCTTCCTTGGATGTGCTGTTAATTTGTAGAGGTTTACACTGTAGACTGCTGGAGATTGCAGTTTTTGCGGCCCAAATTGATTAAAATTTCAACAATATGGCTGGTAATTTTGTGATCTTGTTTAGATTATTATGTAACTGCAATATGCAAGTCATTGCTAAAATTAGCTTTCAGTTAGTTAAATGGGAAACAGCAACAAATTCACTCATTCAGCGAAGGCTCACTGTAGATTATGTAGTGTTCAGGGGAAGAAATCACTAAATGTGACTTTTGTAGTATGCAATGTTTGCTAAATGAAAGTCAAGTTCTTCTGGAAAAACCACAAATACCCAGACTCATATAATTTACCATCAACCACTGTTAAAAGAAGTTGAACAAGTTGAAAGCCAACCTGCTGACCAACACATGTTGAACTGCGATACCAAACTCTGAGCAGAAAACAAATGACACCGGTTGCATGTTGGAGCTCAAAAGACCTTTGTCCATTAAGCAGAGTTCACAAATAAAGATTTAGATTTAGAGACATGATGCAGACAGTTGAGCCAAAGTACATCATAACATTGCATTTTTGCTACTTTAGTATAACAGTATGTATTTATCATATGGCAAGAAAGGGAATCTTGTTTATGAATAATTATCAGGGCAAATTATGTTTCCCTGCAGAACAAGGAAAATGTTGGCACTTTCATTTTATGTTAGACGATACCTCTGATTTAGTTGTACATGGGGTTTTATATCTATATGTCCATGTTGGAGCCAGTATTTGAGGAACAGCAATCCTATGTGCCAATGCGTTTTAGAAAAATCAATTTTGAATTGAATCATGATCTCTAAATTGCAATCAAATCATGTGATGTCTGCTTAATCACACCCTTGTTATTATAATTCTAAAATTAAAAGTGGTTAACTGGAGTATACATTCCCACCTTGGCTCTAAGGTCCTTTTCAGCTACACGGAAAAACAAAAATCAGTAAAAAATGTGTCAATATTAATATAAAATGCACAACATAGACCATATTCTTATGTTAAAAACCTCTAATATGTCGGTAAAAATTTCACTCAGTGAGTTCTGGCACCACCTGTTGTATCTTATTTACACTCCTCTTCTATAATACCACCCAGCAGCATAGACCCAGTGTGACCCCTGTTGCATCTGCCTGTTTGAAGGTGAGACTGAAGGGCACCCTGCCCTGACAGCTCCTAATGGGCCCGCGTTCACCGCCACCTCCTCCTCACCCTCAGGATCAATCTCCAGCCTATTAGAAGCATGCCGCTGCTGAATATGATTGCATTCACTGGGCCCCACTCGTGCTAATGTGCCTCCATCAATCCATCAGGGCGGGCTGACCACGGGGCGGGCGGTTATGAAGTGCCTGAGCTGACAGCCTCTGAATGAGGAACAGGGTGTGCCTTCCCACTATCCCTACCACTGCTTTTCTCCTCCTCCTCATCCCTGCTATTTCATCATGCTTATGTTTTTTAAGTCTCCCCTGTGTCTCCTTGGGCTCAGAGGAGCACTGAGTAGTAGAGTTAAGGTGCATCTCGTTTAAGGTGTCACAAGGTAAAACAAGGATTTCGGTGGTAAGTTAATCACCTTAAATTTTGAAAACCTCAGGCTTTGTGCACAGTTTGGCTCTAAAAGAGACATTTCTTGAAAGATTGTTAGTGCCACTTCATAAATGGGGAATTTTTACTGTCTCAGTCTTATTGGGAAATATTCAGTAAGTTCCACAAACATTTTTGCAATAGCAAATCCTGTCATCATGCAATAGTATGACAGGAGCATCTCCTTCCATTGTGCAGCATGTTGCATGTGTATCTGATAGAGTGTGCAGATGTCTTTAGCAGGATCAGTGTTGGAGCTGCTTGAAAGAAGAGAGAGGCAGAGTATAACACACACACTCACACAACGCTCCTCGATCCTGCCTGCCGCCTCCCTGAGCAGATCGGAAATGACATCTCATTTCCATAAAGGCATTAGGAATTCATTGGATTTTCTTTCCCAGCTAATCATAGTGCGGGTGTAAAACCTTTTAGGCTTTTTAATGAATGATTTTTGACTGATTGCCTATTAATAAGGACACCTCTTGAACAGGCATCGGCTGGGCAAGGGTTGGGAGGTGCAGATGTGTTTGTTTTGGTGTGTGGATGTGTGTGCGTGCGTGTCAGCCAGGCGAAAATGCATTGGAGGAGGAGGAAGGGGGGGGGGGGACCCTCTCGGTTGGGACATAAAGAGGAACCAGTGGCTCCCCTGGGAAATCACAGCTCGTGTCTGCATCTTAAATATCCCTGTGAAGTATCAATAAGTGGGTAATTGAATTTTGAACACAAACATGAGCGTCAGGTGTATGTGTTGCAAGGCGGGGGTGTTTGGGTGGGCGCGTCAGATGAATATGTGTACCTTCGAGTGTTTCCATGCTTGAGTGTTTGTGTGTGTCATCTCTGTGTCTCTCTTGTCCCCGGAGAGGAGGGCAGTGAAAGTGGATGTTAAATCCATTAAATAAAGCTTACATCCCGTAATAGCTGAGCAGCACTCAGTGATGGGCAGTGAGGGTCAGATAAGTCCTCTTAACTCTTAATGAAAGTGAATTCGGGCAGTCAGAGCTGGGGTCCGAGACTCCGGTTAACACAGGTGGTCATCCGTCTCTGCAGCTAACGGGTCCAGCAGCTCACCAGGAGTGTGCCATTGGGAGGGGCGGGACAAAATGATGATTACTCTCATTTTATACACATGGGAGCAGCGGTGGGGGCTGTGAGAGTGACACCCAGATCACTCGCCATAAAGGAGGGGGAAAGTAAGATGTTACACCACCGCATGTCTTCTTCATTTGCATTTGATCCACCTGGGATTTGCCAAATGAAAATGATTTAGCAGTGTGGAGCAGAAAATTACAAAAACATTTGGGCTGCAACAGCTTCTGCTGCTTGCTGTTCAGATTTAAAAAAGTAGGCGACGTTTTTGACGAGCCTCCTGCCACATTTAGCTGTTTGCAGATATAGGTTAATCTCCATTGTTGGTCTGTACCAAACAAGGCTTAACATCCACAGCCATGAAGTTATGGGATGCTTTTTTTTTTCTATTAAATTAAGACTGTATGTGGAACTTTATTTAATTTTTTTCTAAAATGGCCAAACTGCGATGAAATCTGACCAGTTAGAACTAAATAATAATTAGATGGCAACAAATCAACAGGGCAAGGCAACGGCCAAAAGAATCCATAAGGTGTCATTTAGTATGGATGGCAGTCGTAACAAGATGCTGATTAACTTAGTGCAAAATTAGTAATTGACCTTTCTAATCAACTAAACAAATCTTTAAGTCGCCCTAATCAGTATTGATTTCTCTGAGTGTATGACAAAGCTCGTGTGTAAGTGTTTGTGTGTTGATCAGTATGCTATTGCGTGGGTGTCTACTTTGAGGTTTTTTCTCGTTTGTTTGTTTTTATCTGTGTGCTGTATCTCTTAGAATAAACAGCTGTTGCAGTCTCATTTTTAAAAATCATTAATATTGCATTTTGTTGCTTAAAAAGTTTAATGAAGAAATCTGTTGTATTCTTCATCTTTCAAGTTTGATTAAATCTTCAATGAAATCTGATGGAGCTCTGCAACAAGCACAGATCAAACATAGAGATTGATTATGGCAAACCAGTTCTCACTACATTTCTAACATCCCACAGAGGGTGACATCGGCTTAATGGTTAGCCTGTTGGAGTTTAAATTCAAAGGTTTTGATAAAATATATTTCATGAAGCATTATCTTTTGATAATGCCTCAGTCCATTTTCACATGCTTAAAAGAAATTAGATAAACCAACATTATTGTACAGTAAATTATGTTGGAGACTGTGGAAATCAGCAAATGCTGATTTTCTTTACTTATAGTGCCTTGCCAGGTCTTTACTGCAACTTTCTAGAGTTCATGCTTGTGTAAAACTGTTTAAACTTTTTTTTTTTTTTTGCTTGATTTCATATAATAAAAACTGTAGAAATGTCCTTGCTTAGATTCTGTTTAACTTTCAACAAGACAATGTCCACATTCACCCTGTTAATCACATCTGGTATTTTTATGAAAATAACACCAATATTTTGAATTGAGAGCTTTGTCTGTGTTTGATAAAGTCTTGGATGTTAAATCAATTATTTGAGTTTCTGTCCAAGTCCGAGGATATGAACCATAATTAATTAGACTCTGTGGGGTGAAAAATCTCATAAAGGTTGTTGCAGTTATCTTTGATCTGTTTTTATAGTTTGGTGTCATCGTGAGATGGAGAAGGCAATAATGAGAGAGAAAGTCACGACACTTTCAAAATCAAAAATATGAACTGCTACTTTTTACTGATCCCAGTGTCATTGCTCCAAAAGGCAAGTGGCACCATCGCTCTGACGGTTTTAGGGTCATCCCAGTGTAATTGCTTTCTTCACCTAATTTTAATGGCTTCATTTGAATCTAAACCACCCTCTGCATGTTCAGGAGTTTGTTGATGACTTTGTTTAGGGTGATTTGAAGAGACAGCAAAGTGCAAAATGAATTCATCCCATTCCAATTAGCATCATCTTTAACCTAGTGATGGACACCTCAAGGTGACATGGCCCCCACGCCCAGATGCACCATTATCATTCCACCTTGGCCAACTCATCTAAATTACTAAATGTCCCATCCTTTTCATTAGCCGCTGTGGGCAGGCCAGGCGCTCTCTGCACACAGGAACACAGCAGCCAATCCAGATCCTAATCACCTTTTTTTTTTCATGGAGGCATTATGAAGGTGGATAACCTTCCATTTAATGCACATTTGAAATAAGCCCTCTTTGTTGCTCTTTAGGGTTTTATTAGTGTGACTTGCCAGATTTGTAAAATATTAGATAAAGTTTTTGAGGTGATCCCAACTTTGTAGACGATAAAAAACATAGCTGAGAGCTGAAAAGATTATCCCATTTTTAACTGAAAGTAGATGCTGTACTTGGTGCCCCTACAGGGTTTATGATGTTGCAGCTTTCAAAGTCCCTGCAGTCTCCATGGACACATAGGAGGAAAACCTCTGCAGTGATTGCACTCCCAGGAAATCATCAGTGATGTGTTTCATACATGTCATTTCTTAAAGATAACAGTTATTATACTAGCTTCCAGTCTGATTTTAGAGTATTTCATAGTACAGAGACATACTTGTTAAGGTGAGTTCAGATGGAGTTTTAGTTCTTTTAGATCTAAGTACCATATTTAACACTGTGAAACACAACATCCTCCTACACCAATTAGTCCTGCGTTGGAATTGGCATTTGATTCTTAGTTTGTCATGTTGATATCTCTCTTACAGAACTTTTTCAGTCACTGAACAATTTGACCCCCCTCAACAGCTCAGCTGACTTGTGGGTGACCCCAGGGCTCAGTCCTTTCCCCCCTTCTGTGCTTCTTTAACTAGCTAGCTCTTGCTCAGCTAATTTAAGACCATAATGTACATTATCGTCTTTATACACTGATGACAGTCAGTTTTATCAGCTGTACACGCTGGATCCCAGCAGACGCTGTAATCTCACCTTTTCTTTCTCACATTGAATCTTATATAACCCAACTTTTTTTTTTCCCCTCTTAAGTCTTTGTTATCTAAAGCAGTTTTCACAATATTTAAAGCCATATAATTTTTAAATCAAAGCAAAAGTGTTAATTCATTATCAGTCCTTGCAACGTAGGACATATATGTCCCTTCCAGTGTTTTCTATCCATATGTTGTTGTTTTTTTTTAATAGATAAGTATTAAAAAACTGAATGTTTTTTTTTGTTTTTTTGCATTATTTTATTTGCTTTTGGGCCTGTCATGACCCCTCAGGATAAATGTATAGGCTGGAAACCCACTTCATTCTTGACGTTTTAATTTTGGTTTTGGTGTATGACTATTTCTTCCATGACTTTTACTTGTCATGTCTCCTATTCAAATGTCCACAATGACGTCCAGAGACATTTTGCTCGCTTTCTTCACTCTTTTGTCTTTTCCATCTTGGTTACCTGCATGAGTACTTGCAGCTCACTAAACTGAGACATCATCATGCATTCATAAAACTGGTCATTTTTTTCTTCCATGCGCTGAATGAACATATGTTTGAATAAATTTCCTTCAAGTGTGGTAATGCAGATATTAATTACATGCTTTGCATTCCTAACCAGCTGTCTGAAGGTGTTGGAGCTGCAGGCAAATGTGTTAAGAGTGATTATCTATAAATTAGTTTTTAGTTATTGTTCCATGATGTAATATAGTTTATGCTTAATGTGTGATTTCATGTGCTCTTGTTGTTCAGCCAGAGAAATGACCAGAGGGAAGTTCCTGAACATCTTGGAAAGGCCCAAGAAGTGACTAAATTGTCTTTTTCAAGCATCAGGATTTTTTGGATTTCAAGGGGATTCTGGTCTGTGTTCATTAACATGTTCAGGACTTCACTGCAAAGTTCAAAGACTGTGCATTCAAACCATAAATTTAGAGCAAAATGCTCTCTCACACTCTGAGGTCCTCATAAGACTCCTCAGTGCACCCGTTGTCCTCTAGATGCCTTTGCTGTCATGTGTACTTAGTACTTTCCACTGAATTTTTCTGTGGCTTAAAGGTTATCTTGATCAAATGTTCCCTATTTATTATTTAGTCTATTTTAAACATGATTTTTCTTCTTTTTTTCAGTTCTTGAAATTGTATAATAAAGTTTTAAAACAAAAAAACGATGGCTATCTAAAGTTTCTTTAAAGTGATTAGGTTAGCAACCAAAAGCAGCAAACTTTGCCGATGCAGGACTTTTTAAGAGACTGTTCAGTTTTTAATTAGGGCAATAACTTCATGCCTGCGTCATTCCTCAAAGAGCAGCACCTCTCGGCTGTGGACATGTAAGGGGCCCGGACATGAGAGTGCTTTCCCTACTACCAGAGCATGTTTTCTGTTTAATGAGCATTGGAAGCAGGGTCCCCTACACAAAACATTGCGTAAAAATAATATTGCTCATTGTCATCGCCGTTAATAAGAGTTGACATAATTACGAGGACCATTTCTTTTCTAATTAGCACACTCCTGTGTTGTTGGAGTTAGTGGCCGGGCAAAAAGAGAATCAGACAGGCATGCCGAATTGGAAACAAAAAGAAGTCCATCCGCCATAATTAGGTAAGACAATGCCTTGGACTGTTCTCGACTGGAGATGTCGTTGAGGTTCTGGCCGCTCACTCTCAACAAGTTACACTTCTCCCCGGGCCGCTAATAAGCCCCTAATCGTCTTTCCAATTCACACGGACAGAGGCCATCATTGCCTCGGTGGCTTCACCCCCTGCCTCCCGCACGGACCCTGGCTCACCTTGCGGGAAAAAAAATTGGCTTCCTCTATGGAAGTGGGGAAATTTGGGTTACCCTGAATGCACCATTTAGGCATCATGTTGAGACTTTATAATCCTATTCACAAATTATATGTTCACAAGGCCTATATGTTTCTTTGCAGTAGCCTAGTTGTAAACCTGTAGCATCAGGACGCCTGCTTGGCCTAGATGTAGGCTACCGCTTTGACCTGACACATCTAAATTAAGTTATTCCTACATTTATTTAATCAACGTAATGACTTTAAAGTAGGCTACCAGTAAGCTATGGTACAAAGTTTGATATGTTTCAGGTAAGCTTTTAAGGTCTAATTATAACGCAATAAGAAAACGTAAACTACCTGTTTTCTGAATTATAAAATGGAAACCATAAACTGCGTCAAACCTGGCAACACATGCATTCTTTATATTGTAAAAACCAGACTTCAAAAAGCATAAAGTGGGCTATAAATCCCGTGTATTTATGCGTAGGCCTACGTGTAAAACTTTTTTGAGATTAAAAGAAACTACATTTCATTATCAGTTATGTTTCTTGTTATTTATGTTAAATCATGAATAAAAAAAAAAAAATGCCACAAACTGAAACGAGGAAACCGGGCCTTGTGCCTGCAGCTGAATTCCTTATTTACATATTTTTTCCTAAATTAAACAGGTTAGCTGAAAGACTACTGTCACCGGAAACCAGTTGCATGTGGACACTTGTTGATGCTGACTGATGAACATTGATCAGTCTGCTCTCTGACATCCTCAATATGGTGCATGCACTGGTGGCTGCCTGTCACCCGCATGCCTCCCTCCAGCCGAATGGCCCCTCTTCAAGAAGCGGGTCAGCCCCTGCAGCGCTGGTCATCCATATGGAGAGAAAGCAAAATCAGTCCATCCATCCGTCCATCCGCTGTGCGTTGCCCTGACCTCACATAGCCTCTCTGCCCCGACAAACGTCAATCCGATGTGCCCCAAGCCCTTAAATTAGCTGTCAATTAGTGCAAATTAATCAACTCCTCGCCTAATTAAGCAATGCCGAGGGGCAGCTACCAAACATGCCATTGTGGAGGAGCCATGAGAAAGCTGCAGGGCTTGCAAACTCTCTCTCTCTCTCGCTCTCTCTCTCTCTCTCGGACTGGGGAAGAAGGGGAGGGAGGACATCGCATCACATCACGCCCTGCAAGTGCTTTGGGGAAGCAGAGGCTGTGCTTTGGTTTTTCCCCTGACTCGGCACTACATGTGTGCTGTCATCAAGTTGCCTCCACCCTGTTTCAAACCCTAACCCCCCCCCCAGCTTTCCATGTTTACCTTCGGCACGCCTTTTGAAAACTTATTTTTTAAAATAATCAATTTCAGTTTTCCATGAACTTATTGAGAAATGATGTACAGAATCTTTTGTCAGGGGATGGAGCTGGATGAGTTTAATCCAGCGCAGCTCATTAGTGTGACCTTCCTTAAAATATAAAGTTCATGAGTCTCAAGCTTTGCCACATACATCAGCACAATATGATACTTGATATGCATTGAAGTGGGCGGTTTTAGCTTTCAGCTCATCAGTTTTTGACGTCCTGCAGACAACTGCTGTTGCAGTCATTTTTGGTTTTTTCTAATGGTTTAAGGACACTTTCCAAAGCCTTTTACATTTAGCCTTAACACACCAGAACCGGGAGGGGGGGCTGATACAGATTATACGGTGAAGTGGTGGAAGGGTGGCAAATAAACAAAAATTATCCAACAGCTGTTTGTTTTTTAATCTGCAGCCTCCCGTCAGATCTTGCAGATCTTTGATGTGCAACCCAATCTACACGAATGACTGAACTAAATCTTCCCTTAATCTATACAGCCTTATTAGGCGAACTCTTATGCATGTAAATCAGCATGCGTTTTCAAATGGACTATCGAATTTAAAAAGGGGAAACAACAAACTGAGAAAAAGTGTTGACTATCAACAAACAAAACAAACGAAATTGCAACAGGAGTGATGTTGGAGTGAGAGGCCTCAAGAACTTCCCTGTAATTGATGGGTCATTCAGTTTCACACCCTTCCATGTTAATAAATGACTCGATCCCAGCAGGCTGATCTGTCATTAGCATATCCTAATAACATTGATTTCTTCATTAATAGAATTTCCACTAAATAGGCCCTAATTACTTTCAACTGGCCAACCACTAATTGCAGCAGCAATATTTTACTTATTAATCTGCAGCTCATTTCACGTTGATGTAAATATGACTTTGCAAGGCGGGCCAGGAGGCTTCTGTCTAACACCGTTGTGGATGTACAGCTGCACTTGGATAATGCGGATATGTTTGTTTACTCGAGAATTTCATTCATTACCTCATGTCATTATTTCTGCATTACTGAATGACGCCTGCACACCTTTGTGCAAAATATACCGCACAAATGCGCCCAGTCTTTACTTTGTTGTGATGTCCAAACTAATCCAGGGCAATACATTAGTTTATTGGAGCAGTGAATAAAAGAACACCACTCTGTGATTTTTTGCTTATTAGATTTAAAATCACAAAACCAACCA
>JBBBVU010000021.1:9633533-9653533 GCA_037177055.1 Atherinosoma microstoma | reverse complement strand
TGCTGGGATAAGCTCCAGCTTCCCCGCAACCCTGAATTGGATTAAGTGGTACAGCAAATGAATGAATGACTCTTGTTTAGTGTTGTTCATTGGATTGGATGATTGAAGTCTAAAGAAACAAGACATTTGCATAGGGAAACACACATATACAGTCCAATGAGACCATAGACTGACTGTGTACAGTCTGTTCTAGATTGTTTGAGTAAAAAGCCATTGGCCTGTCTCTGACATCCCTCATTATGTGGAACTTGGGCTTCAATTGGGAGATATATTAGAGCTCCAAATAATGCTGCAACTTAGTTTTGCAGAACATCAATTGTAAATGATGTCACCCTATGACATGAGCCGTATCTATATCAGTCACACACACACAGACACACTGACTGCTGGCCCATGCTCACAGGTGCTGGTAATCAGGCACCAATCAGGCAGCTGATTGTCAACACCTGGCAAAATAGAAGCTCAAAACAAAAATCAATAGCAGAATAAGCTGTTTGGGATTGGCAGAAAGGATTGGACAAGCTTTTATTGAATGCAAGCTACATACGCAACACTACTGCTCATCCCACAAATTCATTTTCCTTACACATGTGGCACCATTTAGAAGAGGAATAAACAGGGTTTTCAATTGTATAAGATTTATTGCTAAGAAGTATGGTTACAACAAAGAAATAATCAACCAAACTTTCCTTACTTTTGTGCTAAATGTACAAAGTATTACTTAGATGATTAACTAAGAACATGGCTATTTTACTTGCTAGTTTTAGCATACTATTTAAGCTAACCCCTATTTTTTGTTAGCTGCCTATGGCAAATGGCAAATTATGGATGGGCGATACCTACATTTTTCATGTCAATACGATACCATTAGGTCATGATATTTTTTCATCGATACCGATACTTTTTTGCCCCTTGAAGGATAAGGTTTAAAAATTAAATAAATATTTGAAAAATGACAAAATAATTTAATTACAGATTAATATAGGACTATTCACAATTTTAATAGAAAATAAACAATAGTAATATGATAAATATAATAAATCATAATGTACAATAACCTGCATTAAACCAGTAAAATATCAAAACGTCATCACCAACAATAGCATGGTCATGATGCTATCATCTGATTAGCTCCCATAATCACACAGAAAGAATACGCTGTCCGGGCTTCACATGTAGTTTTATTCCTTAAGATTCTCAGAATTGAAATCAAATGGCAGATACTCAAATACTCAAAAAAGTATTGATATCGATACTTTGACTGGCTCGATTTGTCCATCCCTATATTAAATGTCACAACTTTAACTCTCATTGATTGCTATTACTATCTCAGTTTTATGTAGACTAGCTACTCTTAGCATATGGTAACTATGTTAACTGTTGAAGCAGTCATACTTTAAGCAAACCGTTTATACAGCTTGGTCTAGTGTTAAGTAATCATTAGCTTATCTGCTTACTTACTTTGCACACACTATGCATCTCTTTTTTAATAAAGGGGATTTAAACTTGTGAAAGTAGCACTGCATACAATTTAAAGCATTAAATAATTTAGATATTTATAGTAAAACCATTTTTTTCTTTTAAATAGAAAAAACCTTGGAAACTGCCATTCACTGACTGTGGTTTATTAATTTGACTTGTCTTGACAGGAAAAAGTTGGCCTACAAAACATCTACCTTCCACTTTTTGTGAGCTAATTGACCTTTGTACAGTTCTCTCTTGCTCACGCTTGCAAGGAGGTTGTGGAACTGAAACAAAATGAAACCAAATCAGCGTCATTGGTGCTTTCACAATGACAATTCAAAATGTCTTATGTGAATAAAACCTGTTACCACAAATCACTTTGATTAGAAGCAATAAAGATCTCCACTTCATGAATTAGTAGTCAAATAATTGTATACCTCCCCTTTTGTTTGTTTTTTCCAATCAAATCATACTTTCTGTTTTTCTTTTGACTTATGTTACAATTAATCCCTTAGAGCTCTACAACAGGGCTCTGAAAAAGACAACGGACAAAGGAAAGTAAAGGATGGAAAAGAGATCCATTGCTCATGCCAAATATATTTATTTACTGGATGTACAGTACACAATAGACAACAATAACCCTCATGTCCACTGTTAAGCAGCTTTGTCTTTTCTGTCAGAGGTCATCTTACTTCTTATGGACTGGATCACTTTCAAGTTAATTTTTTCAATAAATAATTACATAATAATTGGCAGACTGTTTTTCCAAAAAAATCTATATACAAGGTTTATAAGAAACAATGTGCAATATTATGGACAGAAAAAACACCTACTGTAAAGCTCAAGTAAAGATGTTGTTAATGACTAATGTGAAAAAGGTAGGTAGTTTCTTACTGCTATAAGTTCTTTTTCTTTTGTTTACAGAAGTACAGCATTTTCCTCTTGTAGAATACTCTGGTGTGAGCACTACATACCAGAAATAAAGATTCAGTCTGGATCAATATGTGGTTAAAGGAATATTCCATCCACACATAGTACTTTCTCCCTCTACTCTCTCTCTCTCTGGTTTAGTCTTTGCTGTGCAGAAATCTCTTTGCAGCAAGCTAGACATCTGCAGTCACACACATTAATGAGAGGCAAAGGTATCTGTCCAGGTTTTTTCCTTCCTCTCGTATTGCCTCCTCTTTTCCTCTATTCCCCCCCAAGCAATTGGTCCCAGTGCTATACATGTCCAGGCTTCGACAGGTAAGCTATGAGGGCAACAACTACCCCCACATACATCCCTGTTCCAATGGTAATGGACAGTGCAGCCAGGAATAGGGCTCTTCTGGAGCTCATGCCTGCTCTGGAGAAGTCTCCCTTAGCAATGGCCTTGCCAGTCTGACAAAACAAAGCAGAGAGTGAAATGAGCCAGTGTGTTACTCATCAGCACAGAGTGTATGAGTAGGTGTTAAGCCACAGTTAAAAGAGAAAAAACAAGAAATGCTCCCAGGGAGCCATTAGTTACCATGGCAATTAGGTCATTATGCCTCTGACAGTGACAAATGTTTTGTTTGGGTGTTTTGGTTTCCCATCAAAAAATGAGCCTAGCCTTTATTTAATCTTCTGACACATTATTTTCTGTTCCGGTGTAATTTTCTTTGCAATTATCATAAAAGATGTTGCACAGAGTCAAAGATATGCCATGCTTTTTTGAGGTTGCGGGGCCTGAAACTAATGGCTGTGAAACACAAATATACTGACATTAAACTAATCTAATGTACTGCTATGAACAAATCAGGTCTTAGCTACTAATGTATCAAAGAACAATGCTCATATAGAGCACACTGTGAATGAAAGCGTCAGTGGTTTTTCTGTTCACAGATGACTGACAAGCTGGCCAAACCTGCTGAATTTACGCAGCCAGTGATCTGAGAAAAACTGCGAAAAAGGGTCACGAGGTGGAAAATGGGCTGTTGTAGCACTTGTCTGAGCGCTTATGCTTGCTGACCTTAAATAGAATGCAGTGTAATCGGAATTAATGATAGGCATGAGATCTTTGGGCCCTTTACCTTGTGAGAGTAGTAAAAGGCAATGATGCCCAAGGGCCAGAAACAGCAGAGCATGGAGAAGATGGCCAGACCCAAATAGTCCCGAGGGGGTAGAACGATGAAGTTGTCCTCACTCTCACTGTCACTGGAGCTGTCACTCTGAAAGACAGGAGGTTTATAGAAACTAATTAGATGCCTGAAAAACAGTGGATGGTACTATGTGTGGTATATTTTGGGGCAATATCGTAACATTGTAAATTGAGACAAAATGTGACAGTTGTGATCTTGACAATGACATGTACAATCTAGACGGACATGTTAATAGTCAGATGTACTTTGAACATCTTCATAGTAGCATAGATTGACAGCCCGTGCCCCCCAACCCCCTTCTTTAGACAAGGATATGTGCCCTTGTTTCCACAACCAACCAGGACAACATGTGCTCAGCCAGCCGGAGAGGATTTGGTGCCTCTGTCAACAGCCATGAGTGGCATGACAGATAACGCAGGATTAACGGATTGTTCCATCATTGCGAGGTGACAGGAGAAACAGCAAGAGGACAGTGTCATTTATGTGCTAAATTGCTTCTCCAGCTTGAGAGACCTCCACCATCTTCTCTTAATACGACATCTTACAAGGCAGGGTGTGTTCAACACACTTGCAATACTGTGATGCTAAAAACTCAAGGCCAGAGGGGCTGAGTGAGCTAATGAATGATAGATTTGAATGCCACTCAAACCACTAGGCCCATCGTGCCTGCAGCAAGGATGACAATATGACTGCATTGGTGACCTTTCAAAGAAAAGGTGGCCATATTTCTCTCAGCTGTCCTGGAAACCAAGAGGATGTTTGCCTGAATAAATAGCCCCCCATATGGAGCAGCCTTCATTTGTTAGTCTTGCTGCCTTCAAGGATCGATCAAAGCAGGGAAAAAGAAATCACGAAAACAGAAATCGATATGTAAGGCGCGACCTCAACCAACCATTTTACAGGTAATTAAAGAACAGTCAAGGAAGCGAGCAAGAAGAGAAGAACCATTCAAGTGTGTAAAGAACCACAGTTTTAAACATGTTGACAATGTTTTCTTGTGTCATCTGATCTAACCAAACTGCAGGATCTAATATAATTAGCTTAAGCTATTTAAGGAAAGTTTAGGGTTAGGAAACCTAATTTATATTTTGTAGGGAAATGGAGAATGGAAGTGTGGTAATACCAACAAGTTAGCAAACACCTACTGCCAAAAAAAAATGATCAAAGTTCCTGTTATCTGATTTATGAACACTGTCCACCTGGACAGCCGAGTAAGCTGCAGCTGTTCATAACTGCATAATCTGACAACACATACATAAACTGGTGAGCACAAACAGGAGTAATCTCTTGTTATCTTTGTAGCAAGACCTGATAATGGACCTGAGAGACTGGTGCATTCAGTTCTGCTGACAGCCTGCCTGACACTGAGTCCGGTCGGCTGGGAATGCACTCCCCGTCTGGTCTGTCCGTATAACTGATGGGGCTCCACCGAGGCACAATGCCTTAACAACCCTGTCACAGCTCTCTCCAAGGCGTCGTTAGCATCTGGAGGGGATAGTTGACTCAACAGCATCGCACACACAGACCCATGCACTGCGTAAGTCGTGGCAGTCACTATGGAATCATGCACAGGGTCTTGCTACTTTATTACCTGCAATTTATTTCTTCTCTGTCACACACATGTCAAAATCCTATTGACAAAGACAAGTTGTGGAATTTATTTTGTTTTAGTTCTACTGCTGGTGGTAAATGCTGGTTGTGGCAAATGCAAACAAAAAATGCACCCTACCACAGACTACTTCCTGTATATTTAGGGTGTGGATGATGCTTCTTCTAGCTCTCCTCTGTTTATTTTACTTTTATCCCCACAGATGTGGAATTCCTCACAATTTGTTGCTATTCATCAACACTTGGCATCGTAATTGTATGTTTTTTCATGATTTACAAAACATAAATCTTATAACTGAAGCATGCAGAGGCAGACGGGAATGAAAGAAAAGAAATCAGGTTTTAATATTCCGGCAAAAATCCCAGCTTTTCACCTGAGCTCTTTTCATCAGGTCCATTTGCTCTTTTGAATTGACATAGCATAACTTTAGCTCCAGGCTCACCTGCAATGACATCCATGCATCAGCCGAGTCCTGCTTAATACCCTCAAAGCCTGACATCACTTATGGCATTAATGGAGCTTTCTTCAATGTCTCTATCAATCTGCCAGGCCTCCGAGTGACAGGAGCGGGAGCGATCATCAGCCCAGTTAGGGTGCTATACTTCTTTCTCTGCCAGCTCAGAGCCCTGGGTGTTTCACCAACGTCTCTGACTGAAATTAGATTTTCACTGCTTATGAAAGGACTTAACTGTCTTTGCTATAGTTTTTTTCTTTCTTTAGAAGGTGTAAAGTCCTAGCAGAACAATAGCCTTTTCTGATAATATCAGACGTGTTGTTTTTTTTAGAAATGTATGAAATTCAAAAAGCTACCTCCCAGCAAGAGGAGTGAGAAATTAGTGTGAATCACTTTGGCAGTTAATTAGAACAGCAAATTGAGTAATAACTATTTCTCCAGTCTATGCACCATGACTCATTTTCCACTGAAAGATGACCCTGACAATTACAGTTAGGTACTGATATTCCTTCAGTTTCATGTGGAAACTCAATATCATAATCACACTGTCAAACACTGCAAAAAATATCTCTTACTTGCATTCATTTGCTCTTTAAATATGTGGTTACAGTAATTATTTGTAAAAGAAGTGAAAACTTATACTTTTAGCGATCCGCCTGCAATTCAAATCTGCAAATAGCAAGAGTATATACTGCCTTAAATTATAATATCTAAAAAGCATTTATATTTTGTTTTGGTGTGACCTCTGACCTCATACTCAGGACCTTGCTCTTCCTCCACTTCGTATGATACAGTCTGGATCTTTACATCCTTCTCTCCATGTGTTTGGTCCCCTGTGTTTTCTGTTGAAACTCCATCTGACACAGCATCCTTATTCTCTGTGAAAGTGGTCTCAAAGCTCTCACTCTTTGAATCCTTGCTGTGAAGGCTGATGTCATCCTTGAACAGGATGAAGTTGGGTCTGTAGAAGGCCTCCACTGCAAGATGAAGAGACGCTGCATCCAAGAACTGCTGAGTCTTGTGCTTGCCACTGGTTCCTGTGTAGTAGTAGCCAATTAAACTGTCTTGACAAGGTTGGGTTGGGTAGTCACACTGGTAACCCTGGTAGTCATTCTGGACTGCATGTCTGCTATTTTTCTCCAACAGGGGGTTTTGTAGCTCACTGAGGCTCTCCATGACTTCAGGGTCGGTTCAAACGTTGAGTGGATCGAAAGATAGAGTCCAAAGAATATCAGGCAGTTTGGTTGCTGGAAAAAAACAAAACAAGTAGAGCAGTCAAGTTAAAACACAAAGAAATGACAGGCAATCATTTTAAATCATGGCATATTCGTGGTTCAAGGTGCAGGATGGCAAGCAGTTTGTTTAAAAAAAAAAGTATTGTCTCTAATAATATGAAATAGAAATTCAGTACTGGAAATATTTAATTTTGTTTGGCTATCATGCATTCCTCTCCCAAGCTCTCAGCAGATTTAGCCATGAAATCACCATCTGCTGTATGTTCAACTGTTAAATCTCACATCCCTAGTTTTGTATCAACTCAGAAAAAAAATCTTCTACATAATGCCATGACTACATTTACTGGAAAAACTGGGAAAAGTGCTGTACTCTCATTTGACTGGTCTCTCAAATGGCCTTGAGTCATCCTAGCTCAATTTCTTTTTTTTTTCATTTTGTCATCAATCTTTTTCTGATATTCAGACAATTTCTAGTATGATGTTGTAACATACCATACTTGAGTCATCCTGTTTTTAAATCCATCTGTAGAGTGTAACAAATGACTTAACAATCTATTTAAAAAACTCAAAAATAAGTCAGGAGTCATGAAAACAACAAATCTGCCAGTGAGAGGCTGTGCAATCCAAGCATGTCCAGATTTGAGTATACGCAAATGTGATATTTTGAATTGCAAATCCAGCACAAGCAGTCAGTTCCTCCTGGCGCATGATGACTTAATCTAGCAAATTCATTTCTTTTCCACTGGCTAATAATCAAATTAGATCATATCCACTGAGGCGGCTGTATTACACTTAAGAATTAAATTCAAATCAATTCCAGTTTTCCCAAATAAAAATACAAAGGAAAATGTAGGGCTCGGGGGGTTAAACAAGGATTAGTTGCAGGAACAGAAATATGGACATAGAGGAACTAAAAGGACCTGCAGATCTACAGGACACCTTTAGAACTTCTGACCCCATGAGGACAAAAGCTCATGCAGCCAGATTTTACAGTTGTTTGCTAATGAGCAGCATGACTAATGTGGGCCAGTAGCCATATCTGAGCCCACACACACTCTCTCTTAAACAGAAGAGCCTTGGTAGCCTATCTTCTCCACTGTATCCATTCTCAGATGCTTCTGAGGCGTAGCTGCACTCCAGATAACAGGGAATTCCATTACACACTATATTAAACAAGGAAAATTGCATCCAAATTCCACAAATAAGCCATCTGACACAAGAAGTGCACTTAGCCATGTGAGTGTGTGCTTTGACTCCACTATTATTAATGACCAGGCATGCTCTGTGTCTACCCTCTGTTTCTGTCTTTTCAGTGCACTGCAGTTCATTCTTTCTCTCTTTCTCTCCCCCCCTCTCTCTTAAACACACGCACAACGAGAATCTGCAACATTTTCCCAGTTTTGATGACATCACATTGCTTCACATTAAGCTACAAAACTCACTTAAATTTCCGAATTGTATGTGCAAAGGGTGATCATGGGGCAAATTTGCACATTAGTTCCTTTTTTGCCTTTAGTGTAATACCGACATATTTTTACTTTAACAAGCAACTAATATATATGATAGTAAAAGAATATTTTTAGTAAACATCTCTTATAATAATAATTATCTTACCTGTAGAAGAAAATCCTCCCGTTGATTTGCTCAGCATCGTTCCTCGGCGCAACTGAGTCGATGGAGAGGAGAGGACGGACCCATCATCCTACTTCACATTATCAGTTTTGGGAAATCTGCCATCGCAACACAAGAGACGGCATCCGTCTATAAAAGACAATTATTAGGTGTGTATAAGAGTGGACTTTGCTCGATGAGTCCTGCGTGCCATGGCACCGCTGCGCTGCTGCGTCTGGCAGGTAGATTTTACGCACAGTTTATCAGCGCTCCAAACAACTCGGACAGAGCCTGACTGAGTCCAGCCAACTGATTGGCTGTACGCCGCGCGCTGTAAACTCTGGTGTTGGGCACAGACTTCGCATTCCCAAACTTGTCCTGCTTGGGCGTCTTCCTCCATTCAGTGTCTCACGTGCTGGCTGGGGTGTGTTTTTTACGCACCCCCAGCACCTGAGAGTCTTTTATGGAAATCACGCTCTTGAGAGCGCCACTGAAATATGTTTTAGATCACGTGAGCGGCTTAAAGACTCATGATTTGTGAGATGACATATTTGTATTGGGTTTTTTTTCTTTCACAATCTGTTCAAGTGTTATTCTTCCCCACTGAGAACGCCCACTAAGTCTAGGAAAACCACAGAACAGAAACCTCACAGATCGCTTTCTGTACACATGGATTCCCCTTCTTCGATTTCAATGGCTCTCAGCTGGTTCCAAACATAGCTGTTCAGGATTAAGCCACTATTGAATTCATTGCACATTTATATTTGATGAGTAGTTTAGACAAATCCCATGCATTTATCATTAGCTTGCCAATTTAGATGCCAGTTTAACCCCTCTCTGTTGAGCTTGCTAATGTGTATGGTGCAACTTATAATTGTAAATTCTGTTTAAATGATAACAATATTGAAAATGGGTAACATAGCAGATTGCACTCAAGGAAATTTGGCTTAAAGCATTTTGACCTTTTGAGAAAATGATTTACTAGAACACATTCTGAGGTTTATATTTATTAAAAACAGTGTTTAAATATTGTGATGCTGTATGCCAAAAACTAAAAGACTGATATACAGTCACTGAACGCTGTACACATATCTTATTCAGAAGGAGCACTCTGTTCCACAGGCTCATAAAAATGTCTGGAGTTAATAATGTGCAAGCCCAGGCTCTGTCACTTTCAGTGGGAGATGCATTAAGGCACTGATGGACACTTTATGGGGAGAACATGGAGCTGCATTTATATGACTGGGTGTTCACGAGCTGCGCTGTTTCCCGTGTCACCTTGTGTTCACATGCACAAGGCGACGTGGCATAACATCCAAACCATCTCCATGATGGATTCTACTTCCTCAGGAGACGAGTATATTAGAAGAGGAGGTGAAGGTGGGAAGCGTGGAAAAAAAGAGTGAAATCTGTAACCGTTAATCTTCCTCCTCTTTTTTTCTCTCCATCTATTAGACTTTATAAAAGGATTGCAGAGGTTTGCAGAGAACATTTTCTGATGAAGATTTGTGTCCACAAACAGAGTTATCTGAGTCCAAAAACTCAGTGGTGCCACATTAAGCATATAGTCTATGGAAACACAAGATCTTTCCCAAGACCAAGTGCTTTCTAGATGGACTGTGAATATTTATGGTTCTCGCTGTGCCCCTTTCTTCTGCTCCATTTTCCACTCTATATTTAGGTACTGTCTCACTATGTAGCAGATGCACTATTTGTCAGGCATTTTTCTCCTCAGAGATCTCAAATTTCAAGAAGCAGAGAGATTGTCGGGGCTTAATTTCCAGGTAAAAATGCATCATAAATGATCTAAAAGTAAAACCAAAGCCGAGTATGTTTTTACAGTTACCTTTTGTATTGATTTCTCTCCACCTCTGTTTGATATCACAGCCAACTCTGACACCATGGATTTTCCTGCAGGCCTATTAACAAGCTTTAATCATTTAAACACTTTTGGGAATTAATCAGCCTAATCGGATTGGCAGAGAAAGTATCAAACCACTTAATTTGATCTGCTCTCAATGGCTTTTACACAGAAAGAAAGGTTGGGGGTGGGTTGGGGAAGTTAAGCAGCTTTTCCCACATGCTACCTTATTTCCTGTTTGATGAAACACCTCAGTAAAACATTTGCCAATAGAGCACCTTTAACCTACGAAAGAGCTCATGGGATGAATAAAAAAGGAAAATGCAACACCAAATCGGATGAGAAATACAAATTGCTTGACTGATTTTTGTAGTTGTGATTGTTTTCATTATAAAGTGGACTTAAATGGCTTAAGTAGCTACGCCACATTTCTTGTTGTGGCTAAGCTACTAGCTTAATTAGTAATTGATAACCTGATTTCCCAAATGCATAAAGAGAGTAAACATTTCTTTCTGATACCAAATGTCAAATTCTCTTGAAGTGCCTGATTTCATAGCTTTCTTTTTTAATCATTCAAAAAAAATCATACATATGGAAAATTAACACACGTTTGAAAAAAAAATGTAAGATTCACTTCTGTTACTGATTGTGAATTGTTTGTTTTCTTGTTATTTATATACTGTGCAACTATAAACCATTTTCTGGTTTTGGTATTCATTGCAGACATCAGGTGCTGTGCAAGGAGCTCATCCATTTGGCCATGCAGGTCACTTTGCAGAAAACAGTGGGGCTTCAATCCCTGCAGCGTGAGACTCAGGTGCAGGAGCCGATGGAGGCTCGGCATATGGGGCAAGGTTTTGGCAGGAACAGAGGCTGGAGTGTCTTTCAGACCTGAAGGCATGCTGCAAGTTTCCAACTGAAAGAACAGAAAGTCACACCTAAATACTGCCATCTCACTGAGGGCACAAGGAACTGACCAGGAAATACAAGACAAACTGAATCATCTCAGAGGAGGAAAAGACAGTGGTTGAGACATCTGCTGTTTCTTTGAAAATAAGCAAATAAAACTCACAAGCATTTAAAAGCTATTTTATACAGTACTGTTTATTTACCTTAAAGTGCTACAATCAGTTACTTGCAAAATGTTTCTTTAGAGATATTACAATTCTTTAGTTACTTGATAAGGTCTGATGATAAGGCAGTGTACAATGTGAAGGGAAATTAATTTATTGCCCTCTTACATCCAGAGAAAATGAAAATGACTTGACTCCTACAGTAGGTTGTCATAATGAAAAACATAATAGCTAGTGAATGCCAGCATTATGAGAAGCAATTTCATTAAAGTGTTAGAAAGTTGCACTGTATGGGACTTTTCAAGGTCCTCCTACAAATGTTCAATCAGAATATAAGCAATGTGAGTCTGGACATCAGCCCACATCTGCGTGCCAGCACTGGGGGAATAGATGTTTTGAGAGTCCCAAGAGACCAGCAGAGGCTTTTGTCTTTGCAATTATCTGACACACAAATGCAATATGTGTCGAATTAGCTGAAAGTGCTCCATCAGGAGGGGAAGGGTCAAAGTTTGTTGTCTGCAATTTCAGACAGAATGCCACTTTGTGGCTCTACCCTTCACCTGCAAACACATCTCCCTTCAGTAGTGCATAGAAAATGCAAAGTGTGCAAATTGGGAGGATGCATTCTGGAGGCGCAGTAGTACATGTCAATCATGACAGGACTTCCTACCATGGAGGGAAAGTGAACCAGAACAGTGGGGAGTTGCTCGTCACTGACCGCTGGCAGTGGTACAGTAGCCCACTCCACCGAGATACTTTGTGCAGATTAATGACATTCTCCATGGAGAGATTTGAAAATTTCCATTAATGAAACGGCAATGATAATTTATTTGGACAGCTGAGTTGCTTCACTGTGAATAATGGAGTGGCCTGCAGGATCATTAATATGATAGATTTCCTGTAACGAACTGATGTTTTGCCAGAAGTCCTAACTGTAATAGGAAAGAAACCAAAAGATATGAAAAAAAAAAGTTTTATTTATTTATAAATTAAAACTGTGAAGAAAGAATACTTTTGAGGATTAGCATTTGGAATATTACCAGAGCTATTATGAACAACTTGCTTGTAATCCTGTGGAGTGTGTGTGCAGGTATGCCAGGTGATGAGTCAGCCAGGCATGACGGTGTGCTGTATCTCTTGTAGGCATGTTTTTTTTTCTATTCACACTTCATCCTATCAGCCCAATGATAAGAAATGCCAATTATGTGTGCCAACTAAGCAGCTGTCTCTGACATTTCATGGGAGTAGACTGCATATGTTAAACCTTTAGACTTAAAGATCTCTCATTAAACATATTAAACCATTTATTAAACAAAGGAGATTTAGCATTCAATAGGCTTCTGAGCTAAACAGAGCTCAAATGAAGATGGATACCTCCATCTGCCATTGGTTTTAGGACTGCCGTAGAAGGGTTATAAATAGGTAATCGTTGAGGATCTGCTGCTACTGCAGGTTAAAGCATGGGGGTTTGCTCGGGGCAGTGGTGACTCATCGCCCTGTCTGACTGCATCATGTCTGTTACCTGGAGTTTGCACCTGTCACTGCACCCTCAGGCAACGCCTCAAAACCAATGACCTGCACACATTAAACCAGAACTGGAGGATAAACCTGAACTCTATTTGGTAAACATTTTTTCAGTTTATTGAACTGGATATATTTTTCTAATCATATTTGGTTGAAATGCTGAAGAGAATTACTCTGAGTTGCATTGAAAATAACAGTCACTTCTATTGTTTCTCTCAACTCTGACTGCCATTTGTCGATAAACTATTTAATTTCATTTTTGGAGCATCTCATCATTTTGGTACAGCCCAACCACATTTGTTTTTATGTCCTTATCAGTTATTTTAGCTTTTAAAGCCCATTCTATGCTGCCAACAAGGACAAAAGGAAAATTTGTGACTGAAAAGATAGTCTAACACCACTCTGAATACATAGCATTGCAGACACTGATCTTATACAGTTAAAAAAAAAACAATGACTATACCTCACAGAGCTGACTCCATTGTCTTCCCTCCTCCTGATGTAGATATTGTTTGTTGTGACACTGGTGCATATTGGCTATTTCCTTCCTTTGTGGGGACAAAAACAAATTTAAAAAGAAGTTCAATGACTTGCATTTGTGTGATGGACACAATGAGGAAAAGCTACAAATGTTTTGCAAGTGTTATGTTCATAGTTTATCACACCCTTCAAGAACCAAAAAGTCAAGTGGACATCAGGATATTACTCACATGCATGCTCGAACACCAATACAGTGCTGACACTCTTATCTATGGACGTTTTTTGCTTCAGCACGTTTAGTGTCTGAGGAAATAAGGCTTCTATGGGAACACTTTATCAGTGTATTTCTGTCTATGCCATGTAAAAAATCATCTGGGGCTCTGTGAACAATAAAACTAAAATGCTGATGTGATAACTGTTCTAGATTGCATTATTTTCTTCTATCTAATGTGTTTCAAAGCCGAAACAAAAAGTGTAATCATTTCATTTCATAAAGCTTGCATTTTGTCTGTACTGTAAAACTCTGTCCTCTGGTTTGAATGATTTGCCATCCTGCATACTATTCCTTTTTAATGTTCAGCTCAGAGCTGTAATTTCAGGTGGGTTTATTATCTGAACCCTGGCAGGCTGCTGTGGGTGCCCTTATTTAAAAAGCTATTTTCAGTGCACAGTGTCACATTGGCCAATGTTCTGGCTAATGAACAGTATCACCCTGGGATTTCTGTGGGTGTCAAAAGTTCACTGCGGGCTGTTTGTTTGTCAGTTCTGTTCTGCCTTTGATTGGCAAAGATCTCTTATCTACATGCATAGGATTTGTGTCTTGTTTTAACACCGAAACACCAATCTGACCATAATTACAGCCTGCCAGAAATCTGTGATGCTCTGCCACACAATTACTTTCTGTCTCTGAACACCACTCCACAGGATATGTGTTGACTGTGACAGCCTTTTAAGAGAATCAGTGCTCGCATGTGTAATCCCTGGGAGGGGTATAAGGATCATCAGGATTCTAAGATGAAGAAAAATGAATATCTGTAACTGCTCATCCATTTGAGCTCTCTGGTCCAAGGCTCTTTAAATGACCTCTTTCCTCTACTATATCACTTTGGTCATCCATCCCCGAATGGCCGTCTGCTGCCACAGACTAATGGTCTGAAAAGAATTGCAACAGGACAGAATGTAAGCTGATAAGGTCAACCAAGTCTAATAACAACAGGTGTGATGGTATAGCCCAAAGTGTATGAGTTTCAACTTATCTATTCTGTTCTATCATGAGAACAGTTTGTATCTTTTCTGGGCAGACAGGAAGATGAACAGAAAACACCCCCACAAGTCACATTATTTGTATCCAGGAGAGGAATACTAATGTCCAGGCTGGTGCCATTATGTTTTTACACTCTGAATTTCTATCATTATGTATTATCACTATTTATATTGTTATTTTTAGACCTATGTTTGAACACTGCTTACTTGAACAGTTTTCTGTGTAGGATGTGTTTGCATCTATTGGCTGAAGTTGCTAATTGTAGCTAAGTAAATATCCCCCACCTACCCTAAAATTATAGTGGCCACTAATGTAAGAAAAGCCACTTCAGTGAAGATTTCTCCCCTTGAGGCTGCATAGTAACATGGTGCAACCTGGCAGAGGCATAAGGAAGGCAGAGGGTTTTTGGCCAACAATACTCTAGGATAATGTAATCTAAATGTAGGATAACAAAGATAAAGTGTAATCTACAATTTACAACAGTTATTGTGAAATGATTGAATTCAATTCCTATTTTAAATGCCAAACTAAGTTAAAATAGTTAAAACATTGATTTTGGATGTGACACGAATGGTGTGCACGGTGGGTAACAATGTTGCCTCACAGTATTTGAATCAATGCTCACTTCCTCCCACATTTCAAAAATGTACGTAATTGTACCCCACCACTTGTTTGATAGCGGCTGGGATTGGCTCCAACTACTCTGAAATGGATTGAGTGATGATAGAAAAAGGATGGTTGGATGACAGTGTGTGTCTGTAAGTAAGTGGAGGGATCTCATAGTTTTTAATCTTTTGTGGACGTAGTTAAATCTGTTTCTTTGCAGAATCCATTAAATATCTGTCTCTCCACCAAATGCAAAGTTGTATAATTGTTTCAATAAACTGGCTTTTTTGTAAAAATGTCAAGAATTAGTTTTTTTATAATCAATTTTCTATATTCAATTGATACAGGGTCATGCCAGGGCTGGAGTTTATCCCAGAGTAAACACAGAGACAAAACAAAACAAGTTTCCATCCACACTTACAGTCACTCCTAGGTTTAATTGAGACTTGCCAATTAACCTAAAATGTATGTTGTCTTTTTTTGACAGTGGGAGGAAGCCACATATGAATGGGGAGAATATACAAACTCCACACAGAAAGATCCCAATATATCCCAAGAAATAGCATAGTACAACCATACATCCATTACAACTACCTTTTTCCTCTGAGCATCAGTGTAACTTTTCCAGTTAATAAAGTAGAACTAAGTTTAATATTGTTCATCACATAATGGTCATGTTTTTGTTTTAATGCAAGGATTATTTTTATGTCTTAATTAGGAGAAGAGTAGCAAAGCAAATGTAAAGCTATGGAGAATTAGATCATATAATATTACCATAGTTATGAAAAAAAACACATTATATAAGAAGTAATCTAATTACGAAAATGATTTCTGAAATCTTCTGCATGAGCTGATTGGACAAAAGACAATTCTTGACAACATGTCTGCTCTATAATTGACATCGCTTTCCCTTGTTTGGCTGAATAATAGATGCCATGTTGTGCATAATTCATTGAAATGGAGTATTTGTGTTTTTCAGTTTTTTTTCTGCTTTCAAGGCAGAGTTGCCATTGCCACAATCTGTGTTGTTTATTCTTGTCATCAAGAGACAAGCAGAGGCTATCTGCAGGATGTAATTAGAGCATGACAACCACAATTGGAGTAATCAGAACATGCTAAGCCACAGAAGAGATTCGTAGTTTTTTCCTTTTGGATTAAACTCTATTCCACACATAAAAACCACGATACTGACCTGTGCACCCATTTAACACTTATGAAGGGAAACTAAATGTGACTTTAGAGACGGATGACACCTCAGTTTAAGTAAGTTTAACACAGGGACTGCTGGAAGTATACATTTTTTATTGGCATATCCATATTTTATTGAAGTGCTCATTAGGCTGAGTGATGGCTCCGTAGAGATTTAATCAGGTTCTCTTTAATCTCTCATTCATTTCATAATGACCTCATTTTCACTTGACATTGAGCCAAAGGTGGACATGCTTTTTTACTGTGGCATTGCAAACTGTCAGTAAATGTCCCATTAAACACGTATCCGCTTTGCAAGCAAGTAATAAAAAAAGAGGGAAAAAGGGAGATACTCAAGTTAACTGATGGTTGGAAAATCCAAGGACTTCTCATGCATCTGTAAGACTGCAAATAGTTTGGTCAGATAACAGGATGACAACTTATTTTTACTTTGGATTTGATATGTTATATAAGTGATTATTGCTAATGTAAAATGTTGGGTAAGCCACTGCTTCTGAAACCCATTTGATAATATTTTGTTTGCATACATCAGACTTAATCTGGCATCATACTCATTACAAGACCAATACCGTACAGAGCCTTTGTGGAGCTGAGTATTACAAATTTGAGTTAAAACAGCATTCAAATGATGGCAAAAAGTCAGGCTGAGCAGGTATAATGCTTTTATTGCTTTATATCTGGTCTTAGAATAACATAAACTACAATGGCTGCTGAGGTTTACAACACAACAATAACAAACAAAACACAGCAACAAATTCTAAAACACACCCATCTAAGCCATAACAGTATTGCACAAAACCCAACAGAGAGAAATTATACATTTCATAAATAGAAATAATATCCAAAGTACACACTTTAGGAAACACAAAATCGCAAATGTAAAATCAACCAAAAACACAGCAACAACAAAACCAAAAATCCAACCTTTATGAAAGCAAAATGAAAACACAAATGCATTTCATAAAACACAATAAGAGTTTTAAAAAGAAATGTCTTTTCCCATTAGTTATTTTTAGCCTGCTTAGTTATGATGTTTTAAGAAATATACACATTTTTTGGGAATACCGGCCGAAGATCTGAAATGCTCATTATCATTTGAGCTGCTGACCAGCTGAGTCCTGCATGAGTTGATTCAGAGTTTGCTGCAGGACATTACTTATGTAAAGATTTAAAAGACGGGAAATATTTGTGATTATGAGGCTTTGCACTCATTCTCACAGTCTCATATTTGGTATTTTGGGACTAAAAGGACATCTGTCACCAGGGATTATTGACTGGATACTTTTGGATGCAATGACATGACATGGAATTTCTTCAGTTAGGAAAACAGCGACAAAGTCAACCACTGTCTGAAACAAAAGTGATGTGATATAAAATACACTATATAAAGTATTACTTTATACTCTGGCATACTCCCACAATCCAAAGGCATGCATGTTAGGTTAATTGGTTGCTATAAATTTTCCCAATAGGAATGAGTGTGAGTGTTTGTCTCTCTGTGTTGGCCCTATGATGGACTGGCGACCTGCCTAGGGTGTACCCTGCCCATTGCCTGGTAGTCAAGTATTACCTTGAATCCCTATGATGTTTTTGAGGTTTGAATCTTTAGATTTAGTCTTCCTTGGCCCAGCCCCGCCACATCAAAATTTATTTGACCACTCTACACTGCAAGTGAGTCAATCGCTACTCACTTGAAAACAAGACAAGACAGAATATTCTTTTAAATGTTTTTTTTCCCTTTGGTTTAATAGTATTTTTGTTATGTTGTTGGGTTTGTACCCAAGAGTCACTATAAAAATAGAGTAAGCAGCACTTAACACAAAGTGCAGCTGAAGCTGACTGGAATGTTATCAATTTTGCATGTGTGCAGTTGCACCTCAAGCACTAAAGTTATATCAGTTTATCTAAGCTGAGAAATGAATGTCTGCCCCAAATTTTGTAGCTTTCTATTAAAAAGAACAGTGATCGCTGAAGCCTTTATGCTTCATCCTCATGGGACCATAAATTCTGGATTTCACTGGAACCTTTTCACAAAGTTTAACACTTTGTCTTGGTGGTGCTCAGTGGATCCTTAAACATCCCTTCTTTGTGCAAAAAGGTAATCATTATCGTTAACATGTGCAACCAACATAGCCTGATGTTGTGTTTACACTGCATGTTCCATAAAGAAATTATGTTAGATTATTAAGAGATAGAGTTACATATTGCAAAACATCAGCTTCCTCCAATATATGTGTGAACAGCGAAACCTATGGTAGCCATGGTTACTAAGAGGAATGGGAAAAACTACAAAAAGATGAATCCGAGACTGTGAATCGGAAACTATTTCACAAGAAATGCTTTTCATAGTTTGCTGATTGTTACAGCAGAGAGTGTTAATATTAACATAAATAACACTTAATGGCAGAGTTCCATGCGAAGACTTCTGTTACTGCAGGCTTGCCAGCATGTGCTGGCAAGCAAATGTGTGACAACACCGCAATCACAAGCATGAATGTAATCAAATTAAAGGAAAAAAATACTGTTATAATTCTTTGAAGAGACATAATAAAGTGAGAAATGGACAGAAACTGTGGAAGTTTTTATTTAGCATAATTATTTGAACTCCACAGAAGAGATTATATGAATATGAATTATCTGTGCATTGTTCATCTACTTATATGAATCTGAATTTATAGATTTGTGAATTTTTTTTCTGAAAAGTTGTGTTATTACAGAGGAGACCAGCACCTCAAAAGAAACAGGTTGCTTGCAAGGAAAAGCTACTGAGGGAGGGCACTGGGCAAGGCTGTATGGGAGGAAGTAAGTAGTGAGAAGGAAGTAAAAACCAAACATAATCCACAAACTGAAAGAAAGAGATGCTCAAATGTGTAAAAACTGACTGACACGAAGACATGGACATTTGCAAAACAATGTTTACAGAGCATGCTGTGCATCCTTGTAAATATTATAATTTCATGCATACAAGAAAACATTTTTTGGAGAGAGACATTTTTGAATCATGCATCATATTTGTGGATCGTCTTCTACTGTTACAAATGATGAAGTCCAACAAAAACTTCCATAAAAAGACTCATTCTTATAAGTTTCACATTTGTTTGAATTTTCTAGCAAATGATTTCCTTTGCAAAAACATGACACAGTTTATTACTGTTCTTTTAAGAATAATATTAAAAGAATGAAGGATTTGTGTTCTCAACAAAGCAAATAGGAATTATATGATATTTTACAAGCCATGCACAAATAGGATTGTTCTAAAGTGTTTGCGAATCAAGCAACAATAATCTGTGTTTATTAAAAAAGTAACAACAAACAAAGCAAATTTAATATCATTCCTGATTTTTAGGGTAGTAGGGAAGTAGATACCTTAGTTTTATACTTTGCATAAAAGATACTGTAAGTGAACAATTTTATAATTTAATTTAATTTAATTTAATTTAATTTAATTTAATTTAATTTAATTTAATTTAATTTAATTTAATTTAATTTA